>VZSC01011150.1:61284-141628 GCA_013398225.1 Steatornis caripensis
ATCCTTTTATTTTCACATGTTTTGCTCACAAACTGATTGGGAATACTCGGTGGAAATATATTCTTCTGCCTGCCTCCTCTGCGCAGCCAGGAATGTGGGATTTATGAATCCAGGAAAAGACTATTCAAAATAATCCTTTCTCTTTAGCACCACCAGTTAAGACATTCAGCCGGGCTGAAGCAGATCTCTGCTGTGTCCCCTTGGCATTTGTGCAATCTACATTAAATAACGAAGTAAAATCAGACACGATCCGAAGACCACCTACTCAGCTGCCACCCACCCTCCCCATCTATCCATTACTGATGTGTCGGCCTGAGCTTTCTTCCCGGTCCTAGCTGGCCCTGCCACACAGGACCCGGCGGCAGGAGTGGGAGCGATGCCCCGGCCCTGTGCCCCAGCCCAGGTGGTTCTTTGCTCGCAGGGGTCCGGCTCCCTGGCAGAGCCTTCCCCGAGCACTGCAGCTCTCCCCTGGCTCACAACCTGGCAGCACTTAATTCGCGACCCTGCTACAGGACCCTGTACGCACACAAAGAAGTCGGCAAAACTTCATCATCATCCACTTCATCATCCACCATCGCGTTGCGAGGCCTGCGGCAGAGAGTACGCAACGCTGCCGGGAGTTGTCCTGCTTTGCTGGTGCTACGGCCCTTTGGAAGGCATCAGGGAGGCAGGCTGGGAAGAGCGAATGAAGACTCTTTGTTTTAACAAGCTCTGACAGAGGCAAAGGGAGCAGCTTTCGGGGTTTTTTTTTTCTGAAGGTGTCTTTCCTTTAGGTGGCAGTATGTGTTTACCGCTCCCCGCAGCCCGGCCGGCGCCGCCGAGCATCCTCCGCCCGTGCTCGACCATCGCCGGGTTAATTTTCCAGAAAATCCTGCACAAGCAATTAAAATGTTAATGTTGTGAGGGAAATGCCTCCGTTGAAGTAAACTCATTCGAGAGTCAGTTGTGCTCGGTGGAAGGGGAACAGTCTATTGATTTTGAACAAGGTCGTATCTCATCAGGCTTGCCACCTGGATTATTTTTGTTTGCGCTGATCAGCTACCGAGTCCTTGATTTCACAGCGAGTTTGAAATCACCTTAATGAAGCAGAAATTTGGGGGGGGGGGGGGTTTCCCTCCTAAGACTTCTTCATTACGGAAATGTGCTCCCTCACCTGTTTATCTCTGACCACCTGCTCACCTCTGTGCTTGTTAACCTTGTTTCACTAAAGCAGCAATAACTGATGCGAAACTCTCAGTACTGGCAGCTGCCAACCAAATTCACACCTTACGTTGGGATTTGTGCCACAGCCAGCCAGCAGGGCCTTCCCTCAAGAGGACGGGAACACCTCAAAGTTAAATTCTGCTAAAAACCAACAAACTTATCAGTTTATAGAGCCCTCAAGTGACAATTGTGCAGGCATAGGATAGTTCTGTGCTGTACTTTATTTATATAAGAAAGGACTATAATAGAAGGAAAGTTATCCACTTTATTTACGGCAATTCCTGTTAATGCAAGCTGCCTTGTATTCAGAACAGTTAACCCCATTAAGACAAGGTACGCTCAGTGAGAGTGTGCTGGTATTTCTTTACGAGCAAAAGACACCTGAGACAGAGAAGTAGAAGTACCTAAAGCCTGATTTCCCTTGCAGATTCCTTGTGGTCTCTGCCCAGGGCTTGTAGTCTTTCCACCCCAAGCCAAAGGTCTCACAATGCTCTCTTCCTGAGTGTGATCACACTGGAAAAGGTGGATGTACTTTTTCATCATAGCTAAAATAGGTTATGTCATTTCTAGTGATATAGGGTATGCCTCTCTAACCCAAATGCTAGGGTATTTGCATGCTTAATTCACATGTCTAATTGCCATAATTGCACATGCTCATTAGGCAATTTTGTGTGCAAATGCTGAGTTAGGCACATAACTAGGCATAGTGTTTGCAGTGTGATTTGGTTCAACACACGTGGAAAATTTGTGAACAAATTAGACATTCAACTGAATGCGCATTTTCTACGCTAAGAAGTTGGGCAGGGCCTGGCACCAGGCAGACTGCCGTCTAAATGAATAAGCAGAAAGTACTGCCTTTGTGAATCCTGGTGCAAGATTGAGTCCTTCACCCAGAGAAAAATCAGACCTAAGCTGTCCTTCACATTATCGAAAGATTCACGCTCTCCTTTCAGGCTAAGCTGAAATGCTGGGGAGCAAAATAAATTTAACGTTCATCTGGGGAAAAAAAAATAAAAATACCAACAACAATCATGAAGCTCTAATTTTATGATCTGATTGCTGAGGACGAGTAGATATAGAGCCTCTCTGTCAGGAGGGAGACAAAGCCAGCCTGTCTCTTCCTATATTCCCATAGAAGACAAAACAGTGAGCAACCCAAGTAGCTCAGTGTTAGCAATAAAGGATACTAGCACGGCTTTAACCCAGCACAGCTGATTTGAGTTAGAGCCCACTTGTGGAAGCATGACTACAAGAAACCCCAGCTTTCATGGTCTAATGTTTGTAATTTCTCTCTCTCACTGAAGATATATGTTCTTTTAATAAAAAGTACAGAGGGAAATACCCCAAAAGTAAGAATTCAAGGCACAGAAAGACCGAGTTCTGGTTTGTTTAATCCTTCAGTTGTACCCTTCCTGAGCCAGTCAGCTAGCTCTCTTGCTCTGAATTTATGACAAGCAGGACTAAAGGAACTGTCTATAGAATAACATTGACATTTCCTTTGTGCATTAATCCTTTGAATTTCATTTACCATACGTTTCTGCTGGATGACATTAAAATGATGTTTTTATTACTGAGTAGATTATGATGAGGCATATTTTCACCACCATTCAGGAAAATACCAAATGGGAGTGAGAGCTGTCTTTTAACCTTTGCCTATACAGTGACAATGTGGGCTCCCTGCAAGGGACTGCCTTTTGGAGGGCAACGAGGCGCAGCACCATCCTGCAAACTCCCATGAGCCGAAAGCGCAGGACACCACGAGGTCAGGGACAATACATCAACTATAACACCACTGTAGCAAGGAGCCCTTGAGATAGAAACACTCGCAGCTGGGACATCCTCAACTTTGCCAGGTCTGCACAGAGGCAGTCCTCCCTGGACAGGACAGAGGCTGCAGCTTGGGGCATACGTCACCTAACACAGCTCCTGGCTCAAAGGTTTTTGGTAGAAAGCACGCTTGTTATCTGTACGTGCCGTAGCACTTACCCGCCATGAGAATCCATGGCCACCAACAGCACAGCCTGACACATGCCATTTCAGAGGAGAGAAAAGTTGTGATGGCCCTGTTTCTTGTAAACTGCAGATTTGCATTAAAATTCCTTAGGTTTACAAGTGTGAAAAAGCTTAAGTTGACATAGGATAAGAATACGCACATCATAGATATAGATGTAGATATATAGTTACAGACATAGATACCTAAGTATTTCTAAGCTATGAAGTTCTCCTCAGGGTGTAGTTTCATGATATGAGGGCTTTGGTAAAAAGACCAATGTACAGAGTTTGACCCACAGCACTCCTGCCCACACCACCTCACAGTCTTCCCCACAAAAAAGGGTATTTTTAACCCAAGTGAGTTTAGAGAAGAGATGTACTGGCCTGAATGAGCTATGGTGTAGAGCTGTGAACAAAAGCAGAGAGGCTGAGTGAGGCTTAAGTCCTCTTTGCCAGTGTGCTGGTTTTGGCTGGGATATAGTTTATTTTCTTCATAGTAGCCAGTATGGGGCTATATTTTGGATTTGTGCTGGAAACGGTGTTGGTAATGCAGAGATGTTTTCATTCTTGCTGAGCAGTGCTTACACAGAGCCAGGGCCTTTTCTGCTCCTCACCCCACCCTACCAGCGAGGAGACTCAGGGTGCACAAGAAGTTGGGAGGGGACACAGCCGGGACAGCTGACCACAACTGACCAAAATGGATATTCCATACCGTACAATGTCATGCTCAGCATACAAAGCTGGGGGAAGAAGAAGGAAGGGGGAGGAGGGGGAACGTTTGGAGTGATGGTGTTTGTCTTCCCAAATAACCGTTACGCATGACAGAGCCCTGCTTTACCTATTAGACTGTCTTTATCTCAACCCACGAGTTTTCTCACTTTTTCCCTTCCAATTGTCTCCCCATCCCACTGGAGGGGGAGTGGGCGAGCAGCTGTGTGGGGCTTGGCTGTTGGCTGGGGTTAAACCATGACAGCCACCAAAACTACAGTCTCATTAATGGAGAGGGGAGGGAGAGGGAGAGGGAGAGGGAGAGGGAGAGAAAACTGCAGCCACCATATGAGCAAATGCGATGGTGCTCTCTTCACCCAGAGCCCAGCAGACTCCTCTGGCGCTGTGGTTTGGCATTTTGTTCTGCAGCATCTTTGAATGGACGCAGTTACTCTGATGTTACGTAGAGCTGACTGGGAATGCCCCTGTGTTCAAAGGTTTAAAGAAAGTGTGGGAAAATATATACAAAAAATTGTAACTGACTGGGGGAGGAAGGAGGGGAGGAAGGAGGGAGAAAAGAAAAGAAGGGAGAGGGAATGGAGAAAATACATCTATATAATATTGCACGTGCCTATGATACTAGCAAATATTGACATTAAGATTCCATGGTTTATTAATATAAAATCTTCAATTTAAAAAAAAGGCCTAAACAACACAGAACATATAGAAGTTGATACTGCACAGTAAATGAATATGAACAGGAGCAAAAAACACTCTAGTGAAAATTCAGGAGCTAAATACCCCATCCTGCTTTACAGCACACACAGCAGAGCAAGCCTAGGAAATACTCCTTAGGCTATAAAATTACACAAAGGACTAGAGTGTCCCATTTTTCTTTTTAATTTAAAGAAAATAGCCAAAGCCACTGAAGAGAGGGAATTGACCTCTTTGGGTCTCTCACTTTCTTAGAGACATTTCTGGTCAATCAAGCCTGCACGTTGTTCCTGGAAGAATGGCCACAGCCTCCACGCTCCTGGCCTCTACTCCGTAATTTCCATTACCCCACCGTATGTCAGATCTGACCACAGCCTTCGTCAATGGCGAAAGGTCAGAAGTCTCCCAAACTTAGATATCAGCATATATTCTCCCATAAATTAGACACAGAAATTTCAAAATCCATATTCCTGAGTGATGGGCCATGTCATTCCCCTCTTTCTGCTTCTTTTCAAGGGGCTGCATGCAGTTTGGCCTGTGTGGCTTTACAATCCATCCATTTTAAAAACAATTAAAATAGTATAACCTTGATTTTATTTTTTTTAAGCACCGCAGCTTGCAGGAGGACTGAGCGTGAATGGCTCCTTCCCATACAACGTAGCACATAACACCCTCCTGGGGTGGGGACTGCAGCTGCTCAGCATCCCAGCTTTGAAGGCATGCCCTGTTCTCATGACACTGGGAATGGGAACAGACAACGTGTTTCTGCTTGGGAGCAAAGAAACACTGCAAAGCCAACCACCGTGCCCGAGCTGCTCAGAGATGCCGCTATGCATAGCGGAGGCCGGGCTTAGCTGGGAGGCATTTCCCAGTGCCAGCTGTGCCTCAGGGTATAAATTATTTCGATTTTCCTTAGCTAAGGGGTTTTTTTTCTCTCTCTCATGGGGAAAACAAGCATCCCTGTGAGGGTGGCATGGCCCAATAAGAAAAAATCCTCTCTCCGAATCCGCCGGGATCCTGGGCGTGCTGAGGGCTGCACTTAGCCTCAGCTCTCAGAGCAATGAGGGTGCTTCAGAGCCAAGGCCGCGCCTGGCTCTGGGGGGAGGCAATTATCCACCGCAAAATATGACGGGGGGGGGGACACGACACACCACACACATGCACACACACACACACACACACACACCCCCCAGACAATGCAGGGACTGACCTCCAGAAGTCCTGAACACTTGTGAGGAAGCAAACACCTCCTGCGCTCGACGGCAGGAGTTTAAGGGCATTTGGCACTTTAGGAGAGTTGTTAAGCATCCCCAGGAATCAGAAGACGGGGGGTTCTTGGCGGGGGGGGGGGTTACCTGCAGTCAGAGCCTCGGGTACTGCAGGATCCCTTTACACCTAATTAAGATAAATAACAGAGAAATATACAAAGATGCATAATTTACCCGCTCTTCGACTGATTTAAGTGTATCCCCACAGGGAACTACACCCATTTAACTAAAATGAAGTTAGAAATCAATTTAGTTACATTAGTGCATTTTCGGTATGGAATAGCCCTTAATTTGAATGGGAATAAAGACCCACCACAGGCCGATTGATTCTGTTAGGTGAAGGAAAAGCTTTTATTCTCAATATAGCTACAAACGAAATCAGATTGAGAATGCTACAGGATATTATATGTGGGAAACATTAGGATCTGTGGCTATAGGCTTGTCTTTTTTCACACAGCTCTGAACATCTTCAATCCTCCTGTGATTTCAGGCATTCCCACACAGGGTTATTCCAGAAAACCCTGAAAAAGGGGGGAGTTTCCCTTCCAAGAACCACGGGGGCTCACTTTGAGTGGCAGAATACATGGGTCTCAGAAAGGTCTTTCCAATTTAATGTGTGAGCTCAGGAGACACGGGAGAAAGGAAAAGCCTGCCCTCCAGGAGCATGCAGGGGTGAACTGCACACACTGGGACGGAAAGCAGCCAGGATGAGATACCCTATCTCCTCTGTCTGTGTGCCTCCCCGTGCAGGGACAGGGACGGAGCATGGCTTCGCAGGGGGAACAAGAGGGAGCAGACCTCCTGTTTGCATCCAGCAGGACCTGGCAGGGAGGAGGTGTCACGGGTGGAACAGCTTGAGCAGCACAAGGTGTCCCCAGAAGGAGGACTGAAATGTCCCTTCAGGTTCCTTAGCTGACTCGCTTTTCCCCAAGAGAGATGGTTCAGAGGGAGCTGGTGGGTGCACGGAGGACACCGACTGGCCCCGAGGGACTGTTTGCATCCACCTCCAGCTAACGCACCTCTGGCTCCCGCCTGCTGGCCTGAGTGCCCAAAGGAGACTCCGCAGCGGTTGTGCCCCACGGGCATTCCCATTTGACCTCATTGCCTGCCCACGTCTCTGTGTGGAGGGAGAGATCAGGCAAGAGAACAGAAAACAGGGGTTTTCAGGTGACGATGATCTGCTCATCCTAGTTACTTAATTTGCACTATTGTCATTTCTCAGACCGCTGAAGACCACTTGGATTAGCCCCCACTATTCAGCTCCTGACCTTCAAACACGGTCCTAGGAGCAATGTTATAAAATATATGTGAAGTAAGACTCTAGGTGGCACTTCAGGCTGCATAACTGTGACCTTGCCTATCAAGACACGCAGCATTTAAATCATAAGTTTAATCAGGTAATCCTTAGGCAATCAGGATGATCAGCAAAAGTACATTAGCACTGTGTAGTCTCTGGAGCAATTCCCAGTATACCTTTCCTGTGTACCCAGGCCTATAGTTCAGTTCCACTTCACCAGCAGAAATCGAGAGAAAGCTCACTCAAGAAAATGAAACGACTCACTGGTGTAAATCAGAAACAGGCTCGTGGAGCTCTTGCAAGACTGAAAGTTTGGCACCTAAACAGAAGCAAGAAGCCCAAGTGCATGTGTGAGCCTAAAATCCTAGAGATGAGCGCTATACCAAAAAACATGGGAAATTCAGCGTAACAATGCACGACTGCAATACCTGCAGAAGGGATGCACAGGGTGTATGTTTTGGTTCTGTTTGAAATTGTTGCTTTGTCTATTTTTCTGCAGGTTGCATCAGTACAGAGCTAGCAATATTTTCTCCTCCCTTTAAGTCCAATTTGGCAGCGCATCACTAGTCAGTGGGTGCCTCGGACATGTACTTGCTTGACAGTTTACTGAGAATTAAGCAACAGAGCACAAGGGAGGCATGGTCCAGCACGCTTTTTGGAATTGGGGCCCAAATGCAGATGCGTTTCTCAGTGGACACCTGAAGGTGCTGTTCCACACCACAGTTACCTAATGGCAAAGCTGCCAAAGCAGAACCCTGCCTTTTCTCACCACAGCTATTTGTCACTCTCTCTCCTCCCTCCCATGTATCACTCCTAAGAGTGCTGATACCCTTTAAACTAAATTAGTGAAATGGACAGTATTAGTAAAGCCAGAAAACCCCTGCTGATCTGGTTTAGACCACGACACCAGAGCTAGCTGCCTTAACGTAGCTCTGGGAGGGGACAGGACGGTGCAGTGGGGAAAGGAGGAGAGAGGGAATGCACTGCGAAGGACAAGGACCTCTTCAAACTGCTTTCTTCCTATAGAAATGTTAATGGTGACCAGCAGCTAGCTGTCTATACTAAGTGGACCAAGAAAACTCGCCTGCTTCTTCCTAGCTACTCATCACCGGATCTGCGTTAGACTAGTTCACGATTTGTCATCGGGAAGTCCCACAGGCTGTCTGGCAAAAAGCAGGGGATCCAGGGCACGCAAGAGACGCAAGTCCCCCTCTGCATGGGGTTCTCTCCTCTGCTGCTCCTCTGCTGCAGCATATCTGCAAGCCCTCAAATGCAATGCAGTCTTTACCTCGCTGCCCTTCCCATGCCTGATGCAAGGGCCCTGGGCGGGTTCATGTCCCTGGGAGGAGGAAGTCTGTCCCTTTCCCCTCCGGGCTTTGCTAGCAAGACACAAAGCTGAGCCAGCTGCTCCAGTTGGTCTGTAACACCTTCTCCTGCTGGGCCAATCCTTCCTCATCGGCTGCTGAACAGGTAGCAGCCACTTGGCAGCTGCAGGGGACTGAGGAGCCTTCAGAAGGGTGAAAAGTAAAAACAATATAGAAGCCAACTTTTTGAGGATTTATAAAATGATTTATAAAACGTTTTGACAAAGTTCTTTTTTCTTTCACAGTTAAACTGATGGACCCAATTCAGAGTGGTTCCCATGACAAACTTACCTCCATTCTCTCCTAGGGAAAAGCAGCCTAATCCACCAAAGCTGGCACCACCATGCGCAGGTTAGGTATTCCCAGGTAGACAGAGGTATGAATATACAGAGCAGAGGCAGAACGAAAGGGATGCGATATTCATTTGAGGTAGGAGGGTTCTCTCCCTCTCTGTCTGACTCCAGATTGCCACGGCTGCAGAATAATTCAACAGTCATGGAACTGGGCAAAGTGAGTTCACCTTTCAGCAATGGGGACATCAGTCAGTCCTGCCCTCCCCACCTTAGCCTCTCTGTTGCAACAGCATCGGAACATTTCACCATTTTTTAACTGCTCATTACCCTCAGTTTATTACCCTCACAGTTTAACGTCAGTTTACCCCTGGGGATGAAGTGAAGGTGTATTTCACCCATTGAGCAAAGCTGTGGACAAACTTCACAGCAGCCTCAACAGGCATTTTTGTCCCTAATTCCCAATGAGGGCCAGGAAGGCTGGTGCTGATTAACACTGGTGCACAGCCTATCTGACCTGCTTGTGGGCCTACAGATTGTGTGCACAGACCTGGTACCTTCCCACAGAGGAATCCTGGCACCCTGAGGTGCCCTGGCCAGGTTTCTTCCAGAGAGTAGGAGCCCAAGGTGATGCAGCATCACCGGTGTCACTCTGCCCATCTGGGAAGCAAGGCAGCCAGGGCAACTAACATTGATACAGGCTGAAGGAAGGGAGGCAACAGGCCCTCAGGAGGGGCCCTGAGGTCACCCTCAGCACCCTGACTACTGCGTTGAGGCCACAGAGGGAGCAGCACGCCGGTGCCCAGTTGATGGGACAGACTGGCACTGCACAGCATGCCCAATGCTGAGAGCGGGAAGCTGCCATTCCTGGGAAGAGGCCGAGAAACACGGACGGCATGTGGCAGGTACGAGACACAACGTATGGGACCAGATCCTGCTTCACGGCACTGGGCTGGTGCAATACCCATCTGTGAGCTCCTGAGGCAGTCGGTCCCCCGCTCCTGCCTTTGGTACCTACAGAACAGCTCTTCCTAAAAATCTCTTATTTCTATCACCTTCTCTTTGAACCTCGGTGATAGGTTCAAATGACATTTTCTTATGCTTGCTTTTATATATATGGAAGATGTAACCTAAAAATTGGAGGGTTGTGTCCTCTGGGCCAGCTCTGGATGGTCATGTTGTAATGAGGAACGCAATAAATGTCAGTTTGTCTTACAAGACACTCAGCAGGGGTTTAGGTTCACCATCCGCAAACAGCATTATCTTCAGTGCCGTAATCAGCCTGGAGGAGGAATGAGTTCCTAGGACCTTTGGCATTTCGAGTGAAGCAAAGTTATACAATTAAACCTCAGTTAGGAAATATCCATAACTTACCAACAGGGGAGAGCAGTTAAGAGCATTACCAGCTGTCAGCACCTGGGAAACTAAATTGAATAGCCAGAGCGCTGAGATATGAAAACTGAAGAGAAAAATCACGTGTGCCTGCTTTCTTTACGGCTGCGGTGTCATAGGTCGTATGTTGTGCTAACCTGTAAGAAATAATAGGAACTTGGAGATAAAATATAGCTCCAAATGTGAACCGGGGCATGGTATAGAAGAAGTTAAGCAAGGACAAACAGATGACTAGTGCTCTGAAGTATAAAATCGCTGTCTCAGAGACTGCTGTCTCTACGCCTAGAAGCTTCATAAGATAAACCAGGTGTTGTAAATAACACTGTTAGATTTTTAAAGACATCTATTTCCTACACTGTAAATAGAAATCAAGAAATACTCTCCCATGCAAATTTGTTTTTTTTTTTTAAATTGAATTAGCAGTATTTGTAATGACAGCCTTTCAGGGATATGTGGTACTTGTAACGGGTATTTCTGAAAAATTTGCTATCACTTTTATGAATTTATCACTCCCTGAATATCGTAAATTGTTTGGACAACATACTGCAAAACAGAAAACAAAGAACAACTAAAATCGTTTGGTGGGCTTAATGTGTGAGCAACTGTGGCCTCACACATAGGAGAGGAGATCTCTTAGCCCAGGCCCATTGAAATGGGCNTTATTTCCTACACTGTAAATAGAAATCAAAAAATACTCTCCCATGTAAATTTGGTTTTTTTTTTAAATTGAATTAGCAGTATTTGTAATGACAGCCTTTCAGGGATATGTGGTACTTGTAACGGGTATTTCTGAAAAATTTGCTATCACTTTTATGAATTTATCACTCCCTGAATATCGTAAATTGTTTGGACAACATACTGCAAAACAGAAAACAAAGAACAACTAAAATCGTTTGGTGGGCTTAATGTGTGAGCAACTGTGGCCTCACACATAGGAGAGGAGATCTCTTAGCCCAGGCCCATTGAAATGGGCATAAACAGGAGCAGCAGGGATGGGTTCAACCTGTATCTGAGGAGAAGGAGGACGAATGCATTGAAACATCTCTTGACTGAGGAGCCACAAACGCCTCCCGCTCCTCCATGCAATGCAGCAATTTGAGGTCCCCTGCAGTAGCAGATGTGGGACATCTACTATCACGTGTGTAGGGGTGATACATCATCACTGGATGGCACCAACAGCCAGATTTGGAGGGTCAGTGTGTGCAGGACACAGCCGTTTGGTGTCACGCAGCGAGAGCGGCTGGACAGAGTACAGGAGCAGGTTTGGAGAAGGAGAGTGGTAGAGGGGAAGAGGCTGGTGGGAGCTAGGGTCAAGCCTAGTGGGGTGTGAATTACGAGCCTGGCTAAGAGCAGGAAATGTTCACACTTCTCAGAAAGCTTTATGTGCAGTGATAATGAAATAGCAACCCCCGAAGCACTTATGTTCCCATTCACTTTTCTAATGCATCCATTTGAACAGTAGCTCCTGTCACAGGCTGTTCCTGCGGAGCAATGGGCAGAGCGTGCGTGTGGCCCGAGAGGAGCACGGTGACACTGTCACAGTGGTGTACACCGGCAGCAAGTACCAGCCTGTTTAATGAGTCCCTCTATCGCTCCCTGCTCTGCTGACTGCACACTGCGGGTGGCACTGGTATGGATGCCTTCGCCAAAACTCTTGCTTAGTGTCAGGGAGGTGTATGCATTCGTAACTCCTCTTCCCTGGCTCTGCGGGCGCCTCTGGCCACACACACCACTTTGAGGGGGAGGCAATGATGATGACTGCAATGGAGCCTTCAAGGGAACGCTGACTCACCCCTGTTCAGAGGTTGCAAGAAGCACCCAGGAGTCTCCCTCAATGATTTGCAGCAGATGGGGAAACGTAGGCGACAGGCGCAATACCTCCCCAGCCTGCCAGAGCTTTGAAATGCCATGGCCTCGCATAACATTGTTAAAACAAACACAGCAATTAAAAACCTCTGCGTAACAAGTCCGGTTCTGCAAACACGCAAACGGGCGGCAGAGCGGTGGTGATGCTGAGCGTTGCCTGGTAATCCATTTTCTCAGAGCTCCATACTGGCCACATCCATAAAGAAACAGGGGAGGAAAGGGAGGGAAGCGCAGGAAATCCATTACTGCTACAAAGGGAAGGAAATGGAACAGGAGCCTGGACCCAAATCGGGGTCCTCCTGGATTCCTGACCTCCTGCCAGGGTAAGATATTAGAAACCAATACCAGGGGTGGAGCGGCGGTAACTGCTGCAGTGACTCATTCCCTTGTGAAAAGCAGAGCCACCCAGACAACTGGCACAGCGCCTCGCCGTATGCATGGCCTCGGAGAGCTCGCCCGGTCACGTAAGCAGCTGGCAGGCTTCCTGTGATTAACAAAAAATGCAGATAATTTAGCCTGGCTACCTGAGCGCTATCCCTATTGTTGTCTGATAGAAATGGAAACACCCTGACGTGACTTTTGATCGCGAAAATCATGTAGCACTACATGAGATAGCCAGGAAATTAAAATCCAGATGGAAAGAGATTAGCAATTGCTTTTTGAGTTGGTTAAAATCACAGCTGACCTTATTAACTGGTGTTCAAGCAAAAGAAGAGAGAATTCTGAGACAGGGCAACACTCGGGCTTTCTCCTTCCCCCTGCCTATACTGCTGTCACCCATACCCAATTCTGGTCATGTGCTTCTTTCTCACAGTTCCCACACAATCCCACCCTTGTCCTCCCAACTCAGGGATGAGGTAGCTGTTTATCACAGCATTCTGTTTGTCACACTTATTTCAGAAGACGCTAACACCCAGTTGCAAGTAGCACATTTTACATGAGCTAATATTGCAGCAGTTCTTCTCCAGATGGGGAAATGAAGGCTTAGGGGGGTAAAAAGACTCTCCTTTGGCCACCTAATGAGCCACTGATCTCCCAAGTTCCAGTGCAGAATTAAACATCACTGCCTAGGCTTGCTTTTAGATTTAGCTTACCAGTATATCCCTCTGAAGTCCAGAACTGTGCCTAACAACTGCACAAATAATTATATTTTTCTTGCAGGGAGAACATGGGGTAAGAGGGCGGTTCATGCCTTGGTGCTGTAGTCAATCACTCAAAAGCCTGTGTGCTTTCAGCATTTGGCTAATCAAATCTCAGCAGAGTGCACATAGCACTGGATCCAATCTGTGTATTTGTAAAACTTGACACTTTTTTTGGTGACACCGATAGAGAAGCCCATTCACCACTATCTTCCCCCAAACCGGGAATTCGCAGCCTGATCAGTGCAGCTCGCCTTCGTGTGCCTCATGTGTCTCAAGAAAACAGTTTTACCTGTGACTGCATCTCCGAACACCAACGGGGAAGGTCTTTGGTGCGATAGGCTGTATCCTTCCTGCACATCTTTTCTTTCTTTTCCTTTCCTCCATCCACTACCGCTAGCCATAGGCAATGCGATAGAGATGCATCTTGACATTGAGTGTTATAGGGGCTGATAATTAGAGACAGAGTTCCTTCAGAGTTCAAGGCTGACTTGCTGCATGTTTTGTTTGCTTCTTGAACCTTCTTAAAGCCACAGCTGGGAATTCTAATAGCTTTCCCAGCTGCCTGTCTGTGATGGAGGAAGACCCAATGTGACCAAAGTCCTGGTATGACTGTGCTCTCCCTCCCAGCTAAAATTCAAAAAAACTCCCTGAAAGTAAATGGGGATTTTGGATTTGAAACTACACAGCTGCGGAGATGAGCTGTTGTTTAATTTTGGTGGCACCCGGTAGTTCGGTGTGTCCTCTGTCTAACCCATACCAGAATGGGGCAGTTTAGGAGGGCTGCTGAGGATAGTCCCTTCCGCCCTTGCTCCGAGCCCATGCGAATACAGGACCTCCTCACCACCCCATAGCATCGCTTCCTATTCCCCCAAGCCCCACAGCTGCTCACCATCCCCGACTGGCGTGTTTAGCCTGCACTTCACAGCTCCTGCACTCACACTGGATGTCGACATGGTCTAAGCGTCCTGGGTCCAATGCTAGTCTGCTGCAATATTATTATTATTGTGGACAGGACAATTATTAATATTTAACTACGGCTTTATTTTCTTGGCTCTTCATAGCAGACAAATGAGATTGTGATCTATGGCTGTTTCCATTCCGGTGTCTCTGCAGCTCCACTGCAGAATGCCATCATCCACACCTCTGATCCCTGTGAGTCCTGTTAGCGCATCTTGTTGGCAGCAGAAGTATTCTTCCGCTGCAGGTTTGATCCAAAACAGCATATTCCACCATCTGCAGCTACCTGCTGGTGCCCAAGATGTAGCGAGGTGGTTGCTTTCCTTATCCAATAGCATTCGCCAGTATTTATCTCTGGCACCAAGTGCTGAGGCTATTTTTGCTTCTGCCAAGTCAGGTAGCATGCCTTTCATTGCAGGCACTTGGTAACGAGCAGTTTGTCGTACTTTGATGAGGTCGCTTGGGCTCATGCGAATGAAGCATTTGCCCTTATGGAGGTTGGCTCCCAGGCCGCGCACCCAACCGGGGATGCGGCAACTGCAGCACTGACGCCATCCCTCTCCATTCACTGTATTGGCTGCTGCTTCTCCTTCGCCCTTGGTGCAGTGGTTACACAGGTGCCATCCTGGCTGAATCGCTGTCTCTATTTCAAGGTGAAATATGCCTGGAAGATAGCCCAGTCCTTCGAAAATATCTTGATAACCTTTCAGCAGTCCTAGCTACAGAAGCAACACAGAGCAATGCCTGCTCTGACTCTTCATGGGCCAGCTCTTCTGCTTTGCCGGTGTGGTTCTTACCACAGATATTGCACCTGGCCTCATGTGGAACTTACTTTCTATCAACGATTTTTTTCTACCTGGTGTCTTCCTCTGAAGGTTATATCTTTCCTTTTTACTTGTCTTGCACAAACATCAGTTATTCTCCTTTTTTTTCCCTCTTTCCACCCCAAAACCCCATCTACTCTGTGGCTGTGAGTTGGTGTGCACTTGCTTTCTACGTAGCCAGATCTCTCCTAACACTAGGATGGGCTCTTCAAGCAGCCTCACAGAAGTTACTGCTTCTTTCGAGCGTGTGCCTGATGTGCCTGAAAGCCGCTGCGCCATGACTGCTACTAGCATAGTTGTTAACGGTTTGTTCTGTTTTGTTTCTCGCCCTTTCCATCTCATTTTCCCACTATGATCCAAAAAGCATCCAGTTGATAAATTCATCCCGTTTCGTATCCATCTTTCCAAAGATGGGAATCTCAGATACCATTCTTGTTCTTTCTTCCTCCTTCCTATACCTTTTCCTTGTAAATAAGCATGACCACAGCCTTCACTTCCGATTACACAGGAAGAGGAAGAAGATCACCTCTGAAATCAGTCTCTCCATGGAAAGGAGACAAAAAGGCATAACAAGTAAAAATGACCTGAAAAAAAGAAAATGGAAGAATTGTTGATCACCACCAGCAGCTCTGATGAGGACTCAGCCTGCTTGCCAGCAACTGAAAAGCTGCTAGTAATCATAGGTGTTTAAACCTGGGACATTGTTTCAATGTCTTCCAAAATCAACAGTAGGCCAGAAGATGGCACGTAGTGATGGCTGGACTTGTCTTCCAGTTATGTTGACTAACTCCTGGACAGTTGCCAGTCCCATCCTCAGTTTCCCTGTCTTTGGAATGGGGAGAGCTGCTAACTTTTGTTACAAAAAAAGGAACACACTTTATGTATGTCAAGAAATTAGCAAACACAGCAGTGGGAAGGGATCAATAGAACAGATTGCGACGATGAAAGAGCTAAACTGAAAGTCTCTTCCTTCAAATGCCTCATGCACAGCCAAGGCTGGAGGTCAGCAGAAAACAAGGAAAGAAATCCCTTTCCCATAAAAAGTACAAAGCATTCAAACCGTTTGCATCTTATCAATAAGGAGCTCAATTACAAGATAGGGAAATAGGTCCAGTTGCTTTACTGTAAGCCTTGCCTCCTCCCTTTCCTTACAAGAGAGTGTAAAGCTTTTGTACAGGGACAGTTTACAGGGACAACCTAGACACTGACCACAAGAGTCTGGCCTGGACTCCATCTGGGAGGTGGGCTGCTGCCTCCCCTTACTTGTTGGTTACCACGTCCTTTATTGGACCTAGTCTGAAGTACATGTAGATCTCAATTTAGCAAGCTACTTAAGTACCCCCCAGCTGTGTTTAAGCATACTTTGCTGAATTAAGGTATAGGACATTAAAAATCATAACTTTATAGAAAAAAAATCATAAACTCAAATATATTTAGCAGTCTAAACAGATTTTACTGTGCAACATGAACTTTTGGCTCTGCAGAGAGGTGCTTGTTTCTATCTCCAGCTGTTTAAAAACTAATCTTGTGTACTGCGTTCAAAATTGTTCCTTTCAGCCCCATGCCTCTTCATGAGGAGCAGTGGGACCACAGGGCACCCTGCTGCATTCACAGATCGCACAAGACCACATCCGACTTTGGCCTTAGCACACTCACGACCAGACACAGCTCAATGTGTGGCCATGCTGGCTTCGCTACGCACAGGTATGGATATTTGGCCAGATCCAAGGAGAACAAATCACGGCCCAAAGCCATTCTACAAGATACTGTACAAACACTGGAAAGAAAGACCTTGAGTCTGAAGAATAAATAGGAAACGTTTTCAAAGAATGCTGAAGAGGACGCAGTAACATTAATGTTCCTTAGAACTTTCCACATGATGTTTTCCAAATTAAGACTTTTAGCTATCCTTGAATCAAAAGAGGTATCAAGTGAAGACAAATCAAAGAATTGGCAAGGGGTGGTAAGAGGAATGTGTATTTTACCTTCCAGAAAGGAGATTCTTCTTCTTGTTACCACAGAACAAGATCAAACTGGTTTAATCACAGAGTATAGACACTAGGCTAAAAAGCAGATCTGGTGTGCCTAGAAAGAGGGTAATAATTTAAGTACACCCAATTACTGTATTTGTAATAAAGTAGCTTTATTTGAGATTTTAAAACACAACTGGTGCCCCAAGGCACGATTTCGCTGGAACTGAATCCATGTTCATGCTTAGGTTCAGTCTTACAGGTGCAATGAGCCCCTTGCTTCTATGTAGTGAATAAAGTTTGGGCAAAAGCTAGCCCTCACGGGCTGATTGCTATTGCGATTTCTTACCATTTTGAAACACCCAATATCTGGAATACTTTCTTTCTGTTAAGTCTGTAAGACCATAGTATTTACTTATTTCATTCACTAGGCATTTTGCTTCAGCAAAACAGTCAGTAATTAACTTTTTCAGTAAACTTCTTCTAAAATCAGTTCCTTACAAGACTTTGGATTTATTTTCTGGAATTGATTCCTTGAACTCTGGCAGAACCCAGCTCATGTCCGAGGACAACACAGGCAACAAGGGCTGCTTCCAGAGGAATTAATTTGCAACATTTTGTGAGCAGAAGAAGAGCAAACATGAAGTGCAGGCATTTACAATGACATGCACTTCCATGGGAACCAAGTTTTTGGGAATACTTATCATAATATTTCTTCTTATGCATGTTTTAAAAATTTAAATCTTCTTAATATGTTTCTTCTCTCTCTCTATCAGGAAAATTACTATCACAGATACTTTCTCTAGAAGGTTTATATCTGACTGCACATTTCCAGGGCAAAGCCTTTGGCTCCAGTTGTCCAGGCATCTGCACACGTGCATTGGTCACGAGCAACTCAGAGGGACTACTCACATGTAGGAAGCTATATTTAACTATTTATTTATGTAGTTTTTCCACGTTTAAGTTGTTTTACTTAGGACAGCTGGACTCAGAACTCTGATATTCTGGTGATGGGAAACTATTTCCTCACAAGGAAAGAAATGCTACTGATAGACATTCTGCCTCTTTTCTTGTGAGAGCAGTCAAACGTAAGTATCTTATACATATTTGAGGTTAACTTAATAGAAAAGATAATGTCCTCGCTTTACGGGGTACAGCCCATGCATAAAGAAAACATATGTGTAGAAAGAGAAGAAATAGTGTGTTGCTACTATTGTTGTCTGTGGAAATTATNGGACATTCTGCCTCTTTTCTTGTGAGAGCAGTATCTATACTTTCTCAAACGTAAGTATCTTATACATATTTGAGGTTAACTTAATAGAAAAGATAATGTCCTCGCTTTACGGGGTACAGCCCATGCACAAAGAAAACATATGTGTAGAAAGAGAAGAAATAGTGTGTTGCTACTATTGTTGTCTGTGGAAATTATTGCCTTTACCCCTTGTCCAGTTTTGGATTTAGTTTCTAATCCCTTTAACAGGCTTTCCCAAATCCTGAGTAGTGTAAACTATTATTTAATATCTCTTTGCCAGGAAGATTTTCTGTCTGTGTCTCTCCACGTACATTATATTATGTATGCACATACACATAATATTATTATTCCCTTAGTAGCAATTAAGCAGTATAATCCACCTCAAAGATATTTACAACAATTTAAACTACCCTGAACCAAGGAGTTTAGAGGATTAGAGATGAGATTTAAGCAGTTACTGAGGGGATAAGTGTTACAGTTCCCGTGCACTGTAGCACTGTTTGACTTTAAGGCCAGAGAACCGAGGGTTTGGAAGTGACTGAAGCAGAGAAGAAAATGAATCAAAAGTTGAGTCAGGTTTAAAGCCCAGAATAGTTTGTTTGTTGAAACTTTTTAACTTCCATGTTTAGAGGACTGTAGACAGCTGTCTCCTTGAGCAAGTTTGTCCAACTTCCTCGCAATCTCCCTCCCTTGGTGCTTTGAAGACAGCCAGCGAGCACTTGTGCACTCCCGTACCGTCTCCAGTACACTGTGTGCCAGTGGGGTGAGCAGATAGAATAGATCTGGCTTAAACTGAAAGCCCTGCTATCTTCAGTAACCCAGGGCATGCTCTGGGACAGAGGGCATAAACTGGCACTGAATGTTCAAGCCACCCTGGATTTATCAGAGGAAAAGAGTACACAAAGATAAAAATTTGGCTATGCTGAAGAAGCAGAGCACTGTTCTTTGCTTCTTCTGATGCCTGCATAGCGAGCCAACACATCAGCGTTGCTTCATGTTTAAGGGCACACCCTGTCATGTATTTATATCAACACGGTTATGCTTTTCACTCTCAGACTCCTCAGCTGAAATAGTGCTTGGCTGAAAGCGTCTTTGAAGTAAAACTCACCTAGCGTATTTATCTCTTGCATAACCCCTGGGGCCCTTTCCTCTAGTCTGCTTTGTCAATGAAGCAAGAGTAAACTCTCTCGGAAACTGCCCTCTTCTTTATGTAACACCTGGGATATTTCCCATTTCTCTTTCTCTCTGCCAGTGAGAACACTAAAAAGTAAAAAAGTAAAAAAAGAAAGTAAAAAAAAGAGAAAAATTATTATTGCCACCTGGTGAGCTAAATGTACCTCCCACATAATTCCCCAATAAATTCCTTCTATTGTTCTCACAGGGTTGGGGGTTTTTTCCAAATTTATTTATTCATGAGTAATATCTTATATGCAAAAACATGTCAATCTTCCTGTCACACCCCAGGTGTCGTCTCATATTATCCACTCCAGAAAAGAGCAGCGGAGTCAGAGAAGGAAATGGAGCTAGCTGGAAGGAGAGGGCTTTCCAAGCCGTCACTCTCCCAGATGTAACCGTGCCCAGCAGCTCAAGGGCAGTCATGCCGGCAGCCCCATGGAGCAGCTCCCAGCAGCAGTGTTCCTGCTCCCTTCCCCACGCATGGCTCTGGCAAGCTTGGGAGCAGGGAAAATGTGTCCTGCATGGTCAATTTTGCTTTGCTAATGAGAGCATGAGGCAACTCCTTGCTGAACATACATTTATTTCCCTTCCTAAGAATTCTTTTCTAAAATATCCGTGTCTGCTGCTTGCTAGAAAGAAGAGAGGAACAGCAAAATGGGTATGAAAGACGAGAGTATGGAGAGGCCAAGCACAAGGAAGCCCTGTAGCATGGCTATCACTTGCTGGAGATCCACACTTGGTCACGGATGGCACAAGCTCTCTGCGGTCTCCAAATGCTGAGAGGAAATGCTCATTACTGTTTGCCCTTGTGGCTGTGGCTACTTTGCTTAATAAAGAGACTCATTAAGGGAAATGACCTATTTGCAAAACCTGCAGAAGTCCTAAATCACGTGTGATGTTTTTTTCTCTTAAAAAAAAGAACTATTTCAAAATACCTTAAAGTGCCTGCAGCAGTGCCATGGGACAGTGAATTGCCATGATCACATGCTAGAATAAGAAACAATCTTTTGGATAAGGCAATGGATTTCATGTTTAAAGTGCTCAGAATGTTATTTCATTTAATGGGGAGCGGGAACGGAAATTAGAAAAATTATGATAAATATCTTGCCACAGTCCATGTATAAATTTCACCTGCTGACATGGTTTAGTGGGCAGACGCTAATACCACCCTCGGGAGGAAGAAGGAAACCAGTGCTGGGACAGGAAGGGGTTAGGCAAGATTTAAGTGAGTGTACAGGAAGCAATAAAGGTTGTGGAGATTTAGCTCAAGTCTGGTGAGTGTTTGATTGAATCCTTGGTTAGGGAACAAACTTGACAACTTTATCTATTTTTGCTGTAGGAACAACTGTTCACTTGTCTAAATCCTGCCCTCAGCACTGATATATACCAGCCTTCAATTTACTCTCACTTCCATTTGAATCACAGTATGAATCAAGCACATCCCCCCCTGCTCCTATGCAGATGGCGTGCAGAGAAGACTATGTACACTTTGTTTTAAGGATTTTTTTTTTTTTGTAATTGAATTAGGCCTGATTTGTTCTTCTATTTCCTGCCTAGGATGAGTTTAGCACAGGTGGTGTCTTCCAGGGCAGGGCGGGCGATTTGGGTGAAACCTCAAATCTGCCTCAACATGCCGCGCTCACCACTGCCAAGCTGAGCCCGTGTTTTGCGAGTCCAAGTTTGGCAGGCAGCAACACCAGCGGGGCCAGCCCCAGGAAGGGCTCTGGGAGCTCAGCCCCGGCCGCCGGCAGGGGAGCCCAGCCAGCCGCTTCTCAGCAGCCCAAGCCAGCATCAGGTGCCAGAGTGGATCAGATCAGAGGTCCAGCTAGCCTGAAATCCTGCCTCTCCCACTCACCAGGAACACAAGCAGAAGAACACCCCCCACAACACCCCGCAAAGGACAAATGCCTATCCAAAACGCGCCCAGCAGCCAAGTTTTATTGCAAGTGGGAAGTGCTCATTGTCACGGACCCTGAAGCAGAGATTTGAGTTATTAAACTAGTATTATATTAAAATATGAGTTAATAGATTAACTTTTACCCTGGATAGTTTAACTGTAAATGTAGGCAGTATCTATTGCAATGTCTAGCATTTGTTCACCCTGCTAAGCTCATTACCTCAGTATTTTCTCAAGGCCACGGCAGAGACACTGTGTTAAAAAAGCATTTGTTGTTTCAGATTTAAACCTGTTGCTTTTATTTCCGAGCGTGTCTCTGATATTTATTACAAGCGAGGGTACACAGGAGTGACCACATGATCCCTTGGTACCATCTATTATTTTATATACTGCAGTAACATCTCTTACTTGCCACCTTGCTCTACTCAATCATCCACATCTTCATCTCAGAATGTTTCCATACCTCTTCATCACAGGTTTTGTTATTCTTCTCTGGAGTTAAAAATATGTCAGCCATATAATCTTTTATGAGGTGAAACTACCCTTACCTAAAAACAGCATTCTAGCTGAGGACGTGCCATTGATCTTTCCATAAAAAGGCATTGTAATTCTCACAGCACTATCCTTTATACCTCCCTTAACAGGAGGATAATCTGATTCTGGGAACCTATTCCCAGCACACACCTAGCTGGAAAGAGGTTCAGGTTCTCTGAGTTTTGACCAGAACTTTTTACGACGCAGCAGAGCCCAAAGCCGCATCTATCAGTAGGGTCACTTTGCCGTACACGCGTGTAAGGCTCTGCCCCGCTATCTGCATCCTGCTCTATGCGAATTTCAGCTGCCATGCATGGCCTTTGCCTGCCTGTCCAAAATAAAACGCTGAGCACCGTTGTTGGCTGGCCATTGTCCCCCATGCCACGGAGGTGGTCATGGTGCAGGGCCAAGCAATAGCAGCAGCACCAGGGGGCCTGGGGCAAAGATGGAGGTTATGACCTCTTGCGTATCACTAGGCAATTAACCGGGGCCCTCTCTAACCTCTCAAAACACAAGCCCCTGGGCAATATGTCCTCCCCTAGCCAACCATGGCTGACCCTTCTCTATCTGTAGCCACACACATTTTGACACCCTCTCAGATATTCTTCTGTTCTGCAGATGAACAACATTATTATATGGTTTTCTTTCTGCATCTTGCAAACCTGAAAGATTTTGAGGCACTGGAAGAAGACCTTATTCCAAGAATTTCATAGACCAGGAGGAAAACCGGCACTCTCAGAAACTCCATAGAAGTAGGCTGTGTATTTACACGTTTTGATCAAGGTACCATCCCATCTCAGGATCCTGCTATCAGTATCAAAAATGGAATGTTTTTACCCAAAGAGGTTTAGAAAAGGGGGACCAGAACCATATGTGAAATGAGAAGATACAGAAGGGAAAGATTTAAGGATTTAGACATAACTGAACCTAGCCAACTCAGCTAAGCAGACCCCATTGAGGTCATTCCTGACTCCCTTGAAAATGTACTCAGATTTGGTCATAATAAAATGGGCAAATCTCAAATGCCTTTTTCTAATTTTTCTTCTCTTTATATTTGCAAATCCAGTCTTAGAAGATATGTGCCCAGGTATGCCTGGAACATTTCTGATTGTACACTGAAAGGTTAGATGGTCTGAATATGCTGTTTCTGAGCCCACAGTGTTTTCTTCTAGTATAACTTGTACCAATGTCCTTTGCAAGGTACAGTGAAAACAAAAGAAAGGGAGAATAAAAGGGAAGATGAAGGAAGGAAAGAGGACTCGGTCTGATAGAAGAGGAGAAATCAGAACACCAGACGTATACACTACATGTATAGCATTTTATCAGATTACTCTGTAAGCAATGGTGGAATTTTATGTGTAAGACAGTATAGGGCTTTCCCTCTCAAGGCTATAGTAAGAGAGAGAAAAGACGGTCTTCTTGTTAAGGTAGTGACACAGAATTCAGGAGATCTGGCTCCCATTCCTGGCTCTGACACAAACCTTGTGTAAATCACTTAATCTCTCTGTGCCTCTGTTTCCCATCTGTGAAACAGAGATAACACATCCTTTTTCTCACCCCGGTCTGTCTTGTCTGTTTAGATTATCTGCTCTCCTAGGCAGGGAAAGCTTCTTACTGCATAGGCTTGGGTTTTCAGTTTGTTTGTCCTCAGCACTTTTTGCTAGATCTTCTAAGACCGCAGGGAACCACAGTGATCATCTGATCATGACGCCTTATACAAGTCCTGGGAGCTTCCAGAATTAATTCCTATTTCAGCAGCTGCGACAGACGAAAGAATAGATTTTAGGAGGAATACATATATATATTTTTTTCAATGTAAAAAAGAAAACATCCCCAAATCTAGTGTAGCTTTTGGTAAACAACTATCAGTAATCTTCACTGATAAATGCCAGTGCTTTATTCCTTGCTTGATTTTGTCTAGACTCTTTTCCCGCTACTAGAATGATGCTTCCACCACTAGCTGTTATCCTTGCTGAACTCAACAGCCCTCTCTGATCGATGTGTATGTATTTATAGTGGGACTTCTTCTTCCTAACTTTAACTATGCATGTAATCTAACCTAGCTATCCAGTGATGGAAGAACTTGAATATGGGAATTCATTCCGAAGACCTTGGATACCTGTTTTGGGATAGGACAAAATGGCCTCTGAAGGGGTCTGTATTGACTGAGCATGGATCCTGGATAAGCTTATTATATGTATTTGCACTGGTAGGATAATTCTGGAGCAGTCACATCATGTTCTCCACTTTTCTTCTTGACATAGCTTTTCTTTACAGAATTTATACTTGAGATTCATTGCACTTCACGATGAAAGTGTGATTGTCACTCGACTTTGGCCAGGACTGTTGCTCCTGTTAATGTGTATTCAGTCCCTCCTTTCTCCAGCATCACCATACACCAATAATTGGTGAGATCCAGTGAGATAAGTGGATTTGAAATATTTTCAGCAGAGGAAAGAATTCAATCTTGAGATTTTGTCATCTGGGCGAGCAAGTGCTCTATCCACTGAGTAACTGAATAAAAGACCTACTCCTGTGGTCTGGTGTTAAAGTAAGGTTGCATCTGCTTTTGCAATTTTGTGCACAGGCTGATCCTTCAAGTGTGCCACAAGCACACTCCTTGGACCAAGCTCTGCATAGGAAACGGCAGACAAATGTATAGTTATGACATTGATAGTGAACTGCTCAACCCTGTCAGGACTGAAGTGTCTTCTGGGAGTACACAAAAGCAGAACCTCTGTTGCCTTGGAAACTTCTCCAGCTGAAAACCGAGGACATTAAGATAGTTCTGGGCAGCCACCGAGCTGAGCTTTCAGGATTGTTGTTTTCGATTCAGATGGCTAAACTCCTCCTAACTTCTCTCTTCAACCACTGTTTGTGGAGCTGGCCTCTATTTGAATAATTAAAATGTCAAGGCGTACAAACTTCTTACAGAAGGCTAAATCTATTGCATCAAAACTGTAGATTAAATCACCCTGTTTGAAATCTGATTTAAAATTATATCAAGTTGGTTTGACAAGAACCATCCTGATTGTCATTAATTCTATCACCTTCTTTTAATTCCTTATTACTCAAGCACCCTATCAGCCATTCCATTATTTTGCCTGGGATCGAAGGCAAGCTGACAGGCTTATAATTACTCGGGTCACTGCATTTACCTTTTTAAAATATTGGCACAACATTAGCTTTCTTGTAGTCCTCTGGAACATCCCCAATGCTCCATGGCTTGTTAAAAATCAAAATTAATGGTCTGTAGTGCTCCTTGACTATCGATCTTAAAATCTTGGATGCAAATTATCCAGACCCACTAATTTTAATGTATCTAACTTTAGTATCTGCTGTTTAACACATTCCCTTAGTTACTGCTAGAATGGAAAGCGTTTCATCATCATTCTGTCCTGAATCATCTGGCTTTTCCCCAAATACCGAACAGAAGTATTGATTGAACACTTCTCCATTTTCTGCATTATTATCGAGAATTCTATCAGCTCACAAATGGATTAATACTATAGCCAGGATAGGCTTTCTATCTGAAATCCTGTAAAATGTCCTTTTGTTCTGTATATGCATTTCTTCTCATATCATTTTTCTTCTCTACTGAATTTTCTACTATTTTTGCCTTGAACTTCTGGTGCTTGCTGTATGTTCCATTTCTTATATTCCTGTTTACATGTTTATTCCCCTGATTTAGGGACACATAGCAGCTCTCTGCTTTATGAAATCAACCCTTTGGAAGTCAACATATATGTGTTTGTGTCCACTATACTGAAAACGGGATTAGAGACCTGTCTATGCCTTTCTTCATCTAAAGCCCTTGAAACTCAGCTTCATACACAAGTCTATTGTATCCAAACCTGCATTTTCCTGTATTCTTGGAATTACTAATTTTGTTGAGTGAATCAATCAGTATTTAGCCTGTGATCCAAAACTTTAGCTGATGAATGCTATTGAAGAATTTTCTGACGTTACAGGAAGAAATGAACCGAAACTTGGTTCTTCCTAAAACTCCAGACACATAGGGCTGACACACGTAATAATCTTTTGGAAAGGACAGCAGCAGATCCTCTTTCTGTTTCCACCGAGGAGGCTCACACCCTTCTCTTGCAAAATCTCAGGACTCTTCTACTAAGTGAGCAATGAGCCTCCAACAACTTCCTACAATTCAGGACATGTGCCATGCAGATGAGCAGCTTTGATCTCATGCAGTAGTGAGCAGAGATGCCTACTCAGATGTGCCATTTTTTAAACACTTCACAGGAAAAGAAGACATTACATTTGTTTTTTCAATCCAGTATTTGAGACAAAATGAGCATTAAAATTAGTTGTGAGCTGGGAAAAAAAGGGGACTTGCTAGGGGAAGTTAACAAATTCTGTGTTGGACTTTGTGTAGATCCCTTAATGTCATTACTATGTAAGTATTTTAATAGCTTCTACCTACAGAGTATATGGACCAGGCACTAAGATGGAACCAAACCGTATTGCTCCCTTCAAGTCCTCATTGTTGCACTCGTTCACACCGCTGAGATGTAGCATTAACTGTTTTCAAGAAATAAGACTGATTCTTTGCATAATCAGCTTGCTGAATGACTGGGATTACTCTACACTGCTGTGGAAAGAAACCAGCACTTTCTCCTGCTAGTACCTATAGTGATGATGGAGGATGTAATTTCTTTCTCAGCATTAAAGCTACAGAAGCTGAAGTGGAATGTATAAGAGTATATCCCACTGGCAAGGGGTGCTGTCAGAGTTTAAGGATGGGCCGGCTATTCAACAGAGGACAGATGCTCTCTATTAACCCTTTCCCTCCCCAGAAGGGGAAGGAAAACAGAAAAGAGAGGCTTAGGGGTTGGAAAAAATTAAAACAGCTTTAGTGAAACAATAACAAAAAAGTGTATTATAATAATAGAAAAAATAATGAAATATATACAAAATCAATATAGTGCTCCCCTGATGACAATCACGTCACCTCAGACGCTGCAGGGCAGGCCCTGGGAAAGTCCCAGACTGCACTCAGCAGCAGACGGGAACTGGATTCAGGAACACACGGATTGGGATCGAAGGCAGAAGAAACGGACAGAGTCCTCCTCCGATGCCGGCCATAGAAGAGCCTTGACCCTCGTGATCCCTTGGTTTTATACCAAGTATGACACATATGGGATGGAATACTGCGTTTGGTCAGTTTTGGGTCACCTGTCCATCCCACTCCTCCCCACAGGAGGGTCGCAGGTGGGACCCCTTTTCCACTCTTTCATTTCCAGTTCATGAGAAGCTTAGCAGAACCAAGCAGTGACCTTGGTTTCCATAGGAATAAGTGTAAGCCTTTCTGCATGCTGTTTGTACCGTTACTCGAGCACTATCTACAAACATTGAGCCTTATCACTCCTAGAAGCAGACACTGTCTGAAAAACATGCTGTTAGTTTCAGAAAGTGCAGTCTCTTAGAAGAGACTTAACTGAAAAGTAAAGTTACTAAAAAGAAAATTGGTTCTCTCCTAGCTCAAACCAGGACAGGTGAGAGAGCTGAAGATGACACAGTTCCAACANAAAACAGAAAAGAGAGGCTTAGGGGTTGGAAAAAATTAAAACAGCTTTAGTGAAACAATAACAAAAAAGTGTATTATAATAATAGAAAAAATAATGAAATATATACAAAATCAATATAGTGCTCCCCTGATGACGATCACGTCACCTCAGACGCTGCAGGGCAGGCCCTGGGAAAGTCCCAGACTGCACTCAGCAGCAGACGGGAACTGGATTCAGGAACACACGGATTGGGATCGAAGGCAGAAGAAACGGACAGAGTCCTCCTCCGATGCCGGCCATAGAAGAGCCTTGACCCTCGTGATCCCTTGGTTTTATACCAAGTATGACACATATGGGATGGAATACTGCGTTTGGTCAGTTTTGGGTCACCTGTCCATCCCACTCCTCCCCACAGGAGGGTCGCAGGTGGGACCCCTTTTCCACTCTTTCATTTCCAGTTCATGAGAAGCTTAGCAGAACCAAGCAGTGACCTTGGTTTCCATAGGAATAAGTGTAAGCCTTTCTGCATGCTGTTTGTACCGTTACTCGAGCACTATCTACAAACATTGAGCCTTATCACTCCTAGAAGCAGACACTGTCTGAAAAACATGCTGTTAGTTTCAGAAAGTGCAGTCTCTTAGAAGAGACTTAACTGAAAAGTAAAGTTACTAAAAAGAAAATTGGTTCTCTCCTAGCTCAAACCAGGACAGGTGAGAGAGCTGAAGATGACACAGTTCCAACAACTGCAAAAAGGATGCAAAATTGAAAACGAAATAGCACTAATTCAGAGAAGTTCAGAGTAAGAGAGAAAGCTCCACACTTGGCCTATCCAGATGTATGCAGAAACTACAGGGATTTCCAAACCGTGACTGATCTCACCACCCTCCACACTGCAGAAGCTGGTCCCAGAGCAAGCTGATTGCAGAGATGAAAATGGTCCTTGTGTAATTAGCTGCAACTAATAAATTCAAAGGTAGGCAGTAGCATTTAATAAGTCAATAAAATATCAAAACTAATTTACACCTCTACACTAAGCTGCAGAAACTCCTTGGATCTTCATAAGTATACAAACGAAACCTCAGCCTCACTGAACTCAAAGGGAATGTTCATCTATGCACTTATACAAAAAGCAAAACAAACTTCTGCTGACAATACTTTGTTGTTTAAAATGACAAACATACACAAGGAAGAACAAGTCTGACGTTCCAGAGAGGCGTCAGGACGTGCCCTCTTGCATCAAGATGCAGAACTGGGCCTTATCAGAAAACTCTTCAAGGCAGAGACATCTCTTCTTTAACCACTTTTAAAGACGCCAGCAAGTTGCAGTTGCAGTCATTTCTGAAAAGGAATGAAGAATATGTTAAAGCACAGATAAAGACTAGGGATCACAGCTTCCTAATGTGTAGGAAACCTCTTTCACAAGCGAGCGCTGGAAGGAAGAGGCTGGTAACTTGCCTGATTTCAGAGCTGAGGGGCCCTACAAGTGCTGACAGTTGTACATCTGCTTTGCTTGTCTTCTGATGGACAACAACCAGCTCCAAACCAGGAGATCTGCAGGCAGAAGTCCAAGGTAATAATCTCAAAGTGGCCCAGCTGTGGTTCTTGATCAGTTCAAGTGTGTTTTGCACTCATGATCAGCAGCAAGACCCTACAGCCATGGAGACTTCCGAGTAATCTCAGTTCCCAGCTGTGGCAATAAGCAAATCATCACAGGATGATAAAGTCAGTATGGCTCAGTTGCCTTGGGAACCAGACAAATGCCCAGACCTGCTCCCTTTGGTAACAGAATGGGGAGATAAGTCATCACTAGTTCCCTCCTATGAAGCGTTCCCAGAGCTCTTGCTCCCCAAGGAATGTGGGATCTCTTGCAGGTTTTGGAGAGATGAGCATTTCAGTGCATGGCTTGTGTAATCACAGCTTTGGTTACAAGCTTGTAATAAACCATTCCGAGAGGCAGGATATAGTTGTTTGAGTTTAGCACCACAAAAATGCAGCTGCTCCAGTGCTGGCCCACACGTGGGCAGCTCGGTGTGTGGGTGAAGGAGAGGTGTGATTGCCTGCACCCATCAGAGCAGACAAAGCTGAATGACTCAAAAGCAGACAGCGGATTAGAACCCCATGTATCTGACTCACAGATCTATCCTTTAACCACTAGCCACTTCTCAGAAAATGTGCCTGGGTAAAATGCTTAAACTGTATTCTTAGAAAGGGGGCTGGCGGGGAGGGGTGAGGAGCAGAGTCTATTTTAAGGGAAATTTCAGTGTTCAGCTGAAGAACCCTAACAAGGCTCAAAAACCACAGGTTAAAACAGTTCTAATCCAGTTTGGCCAGCAGCATCTGAATAAAGTCAGACTAATAATCTCTTCTCCACATTCAAATATTACCTTGTGTAAGCGCCCTGCCTTGCACTTACTTCTCATTCTTCTGAAAGCTACCTCTATTAAGCTACCTAAAACAAAAAAACATGACACATGCATGGAAAGGAAGGGTCCAAAATATCAGTTCTACAGCTGTTGCAAGCACTTCAACATTTCAACAGTGTTTATAAATGTATGCCAAACTGGAATTATTTCTCTCATAATATTATGATTAGTATAGCAAAGAACTCCAAATTCGTAAATAGTTCTGTAGCATCACTCAGAAAGGAATACCATGCGAAGATTATTTGCCCTAATGTTTTGGTCCAAAGATGTCTCAGTAATGACAGTAGAAATCCAAACATTGACATTAGTGTAATTTCTCTGATGTTATGTAAGTTAGAGATAGCGCAACATTCCTCTGTCACAAATCATCACCAAGCCACTTTTCAGAAATTATAGTAATGTGGCTGGTTCTTTCCTTTTTTAAATGAAATTAATCACTGACTTGACATGTAAGATGTGTAAAATGGGAAGTAATCCTTTAAAATTCCTATTGACACCTAAAATAAGAACATCTTCACGAGACCTCCAGCTATATCTAGTGTTAATATATGCAATTAAAAAGAAAGGAAAAAACCCCATAAATTAAGTGAAAAGCAAAGAGAAAAAGATTCTCTTGAGGAAAAGATATTATATATCAATAATTCCTACAGAGAAAAACAAATGCAGTTTGACGAAGACTGAGAAGAGGAACTTTATTTATGTTGATCGGGGAATATAAGGATGAGAAGTAGAATACATACCTCAAGACCTCAGATACCAAAAAGTTTGCTGCCCACCGCTGAAAAGGCAATCTCCGTCTCAGAAAAGGCTACCCTAGGTAGGTTCTGCAGGCAGATACTTCTGACATTTAAGGAAACCTCTTCCAAATATAAAGCAGTAGGTGACAGAAAGTACAAATTATTTGAGCCTTCATCTGAAAATCAGCAAAACACAGACCCAGAAGATCTGTTGAATTTCTAAATATTTCTAATCTCACTAATTCCTCGTCAGTCTCAAAGGCAAAAGACTACCGACACTCAAGCCGAACACGAGTGACCGAAGTGCTATTCAACGGGGATTCAGCATACTCTCTCCTTCAGGTTGATTTATGGCTGGTCATCCTTGCTTTAATGCCCTAGAAGTCTCTCCTAGATAATATATGTTATCAAGATTGAGTAAATTACAAAAGAAGCATCATGCATAATTCTAATTCTCTTCTCACAACAGGATGTTTATTTCCTGTTTCGAGATAGTAAAAAGGATTTCCACTTATCATATTACAGCAATTTACAAAAAATGCCTGTAGGCAGGAAGTTCATGAAGAGTGAAACTGTCTCATAACTAGGTTAGCACATGTGAATGGACTCTGAAATGTAAATTTATCTTATAAAAAAAGAAAAACGGAGCATCAGAGAGATACACCCAGGTATTAAATGAACCAAAGGTCACAATGGCAAGATTAGTGCCTGGAACAAGAGGTCCCTGGTCTAGGCTGGAATGTCCAGACACCCACTGTGAAACTAATTACAGTAACGCTAAGCCAGTCTTTTAAATAAATAACTCTTTGTGTCCTAAGGAATAAAAGAGAAAAGACTTCATCTTTCAGTTTCTGACTTTTCATCAGCCCCTTTGGGCAGAACTGGATCCTCACTCTGAACTCCTGCAGATGCCCATGGACGTGCCTGAGGCTGTCGGAGAGCAGGGTTTGGCCTCTGGTGGACTTGAAGCAAAGTTATGCGCTTGCAGATAAAATTCAGACTTGCACAGAGGCATGAAACCTACAGAAATCTTAAGTCCTGTGGACAACTGAGTGGTGTGAAAACATTGTACACACTCTTCAGAAGACTTGATCTCTGAAGGTGGGGTGGCATTCTGGGAAATGACCTTGTGCTTAAATATCCAGTCCTTTCGGAATGGTCAGGCTGTAAATGGGGAGATGTGGTGGATGTTTGGAGCATGCTGCGACTGTGCTACACTTCGCAATTGGCTCCAGATGGCAGCACAACAATCATAAACTCCTTCAGTGTGTGGAAACCAAGAGTCAACATCACCATCTTTGTAGTCCCTTTCCTCCCTGCCTCCATCCTTCCTCCTCCCTCCGTCCCAGCGTGTCCTCAGGTGGAAGCACTGGGCCTTGCCGAAAGCCGGTTTCACAGGCTGCTGCCGTCACAGGTAGGGTGTTCCTCGGGACTTCTCTAACACGCATGGGTGGTGTAAGCAGCCACCCGCAGCGCTGCCTCCTCTCTTGCCAGGTTCTGCCCTGGGCAAAGAGGAACTCCCTCACTGACAGCAGAGATAAAGAAAATTATCATCAGGAGATGAAATTCCTCAAGCTTCAAATGCATGTGCAGAAGAATCATTAATCAGCTGTGTGAAGGAAGGATGGATGCTCTGGTGAACTGTAGGCATACATGTAATTTGAAGGTGCAGTGCAACATCACAGATACCGTTAATTAGAAGAGCAGCCATCCTTTGAACTCTGAGCTCCTTTTTCATTTAACTTCACGAAACCCACTTGGCGTGTGGCTCACTGATCAGGGTACTTGCTGTTCTGACGATTATGCCAGGCTCTCAGCATTTCCACAGATGTTCTCCAGGACATTCCAACACCTGGTAAACTATAGGGGAGTGTTTAGCAGGCATGGACAAAGTCACAAAGATAATCTACTAGAACTGAGGATGAATCCATCTTTCAGTAGGATGAAACAAAACACACAGCTAAACGTCACTAAACCAATATCATCCTTTTCAGAAGTTGATCCTCAGCTGATATTGACTGGAAGAATTACGCCTTTTTCCAAAGAGGCACCTCAGACCCACCTGGGTATCTCACTGCAAGAGTGTAACATATTAGGGAAAAGTCGAAGAATCAGAGGTAGATTCCTCTCACTGAAAGTGGTGTAAAACTGGAGTAATACCACTGATGTCAGCCGAGTGCCACAGATTGCCGCAGCTGTGTTTTAAAGAAGAGCTTGATATTTGATCTCATTCTTTTTCATGAATCCACCTTAGAAGGCCGTCAGGAACAGTCAGTTCTTTTGTCTTTGCCATGCTGCTACTGCTGTAATTAATCTTTTTCCAACCACCCTATTGGCAATTTCCCTAATGCACACATCCTCCCTCTCCCTCCCTCCCTCCCTCCCTCCCTCCCTCTCTCCCTCTTCCAATTCCTCTCTGCTGTGCACTTCCCCCTCCCCAGCCTTTTGGGAACACATCATCTCTTCAGTTAGCATGTGAGCCACATTGTCTTTAAACTCCTCTTATCTAGGCACAAAAATCTTCCACTCAGATGTATCTGTGCCCTGAATATGGACTCGGTTACTCAAATGGTGATATAAATTAAACCTAGGCTTCACATTAACAGTAGTGCTGACATATCCACTTGGCAGTGTGGGTTAAGTAAAATCTTGCTAACAGACTTTAAATTCTGACCACAGGGGTACATGTTATTATTTTTAATAATTTAATAATTATTTTTTCTGTCAAAACAAAACTTTTTGGAAGGAACTCATTTTTAGTCACGTGAATCATTGGAAGGGAAAAATCACTCAATACATTTTTAGCTATCAAATTGAAGCTAATTTCAAAGCAAAATATTTTCAAGCCAATAAAATTTGGGGGAGAGTTCCTAGAAAACACTGAGATGAAAATTCTGACCAGTATAACAAAAACAATATTTGAAATGTAATTTTGGTTAACCCCAGCAGGCAGATCCTATTGGAAAAACATCTTCCAAATAACCTCCTCAAGAGCTAGGAGAGGAAATAGTCCTTTGGCTCTGGGTTGCTTTTGTCACACGCTGTAGCTGAAGCGAGGACCGAAGGCTTTTGCCTGGACTGGTGGGGTCAGTGAACTCCTGGGAGGGAACCGAGGGTGGCCAGGCAGCCCCTGCGCACCCCTGCCTTGTGCTCGCACATGTGCTGAAGTCTGGGGTATTCAGCACCCGCTGGCAGTGGCCTCTCCGGCATTGCCTGCCGCCTGTCCTTGCCCATAGAATCTTTTGCTTGTATTAACATTTGTGCGCCGTGCAACAGCAGGGATGTCTGTGTTTGTACAACCCACCCGGCTGCACAATCTACTGACCATGTGACTCTTCACCAAAATAAAGAGGCAGGAAGTTTAAACTAAGACTTTTAATAAATTCTCATAATAATAATAGCAAACAGACAGGTTGATATGTGTACTACAGCACTTCCCCAAATTGCTTTTCGCCTTACAAAGCAACCTCCTTCCTTTCCTGACACAGCTTCTGTAATGACAGGTGCACTCTCTGATTGCCTGTAGCAGGCCTGTGAGACTTCTAAATCCTCCTGGTGAAAGCCCCCCCATTCCTTCCTGATCCATGTGTCATGCCGTGCATTGCACGCCCTAATAGTACAAATAGCATTAGAGACACCAGAGTGGAAGCTGGGTGTGCAGGCAGCACATCACCTCTAGTCAGCCAGTTGCACGCTCCCTGGACGCTGAAGTGAGCACGGCCACTTTTTCCCAGTTGCTCTTTCATCCAGGTCCACTTTCAGGAGCCAACAAAAAACATAGTCCCCTGGGTCACTTGAATAGCAGAAAAGCAGACACTCCACTGATATTTGTGTTACTGTGAGATAATGCTGTTCTTCATGACCAGAGAGGTAAAATCCAGAAGACCTTACCATGCTGCTTTCTGTAACCGACTGGCACATCCCACATGGATGCTCATGGTTCTCAAAAAACTGGATAATGGCCAAGTAGTATTTTCTTAAGTTTCAGTTCACACACACATAGGCAGTCAATGGACATATTTCTGCCACTGATGTTCCCAGCACAATTTGGGTGTTTTATTTCTTCAGTGGTATCTGTGGTTTTGGTGGGAAAAGCGGCAATATTAGACTTTCCATCACCACAGAACTGATACCTGGTTTGCCAATGATAGTCCAGCCAGCAACAGATTTGCAGTGGTGTGGCGTAAATTGCCGACAGAGGACAATGGAAATCTGCCTCAGGACTTCCTGAGGGTGTCGGGTCTGAAGTGTCCTAGCACTGAGGAAGGGAAGCAAGCTCCTTGCACAGTTCATTGGAGTTCCTGGCCCTCCCAGATCCATAGGACAGGCCTTTTTGAGTCATTTTGCTCTTACGCTCTTGCTCTGCCATCAGTGGTTGGTGCATAAGGACTCTGAAATTCTCAGGTTTGCAGTCAGAGGGCCCCAGTCTGTGTGATCCACTCACTGGTGTGCGAGATCACCCTCTGAACACCACCAGAAAGTTCTATACCATGTTCCATGCTATCTTTCCATCCCTGGCCTTGCACCAGCTTCCGTCACTCCCGTCTCATACCATCTTGAGTCTGCTGAAGGCAGAGTGATGGGATGAGGTTTCCTGCCTGCGTTTGCTCAGCAGTTCCACGCAGAGGAACAGGCAGTCACTGCTAGGACTATAGTATGAAACACTTCAAGGGTCTGCTTCAGCTTTTCAGAAGTTTTAGTACTGTGACAGTGTGGCCCTCACTAACCTATAACTCAAGAGGAGTACAGGAGAGTGGACACATGCAAGCGAGCTTGAATGTCGAGACCAAGGTAAACTCTGTGGTAAAGGGTCAGTGGTGCTTTTCCTGCCTCCTATTTGCCTCTTCCCTGCTTTTCAGGTTTCACGCATTTACTGGTTGCCTCCCTCGCTTCAAATGAGTTTATGCAAAGTGTCAACCTGTTACACTGAATGGATTTTTTTTTCCCCCGAGCGTTTTAGGGAGATGCAGAGACCGCCTTCATTCAGGTTGTTCAACAATCTTATCCATAACCTCTTCCTACCAGGTGTTCAACACATCCCAACAGGACACGTTTATCCTGAAGCTTCCTTGCTGCTTTAAACAACATCTCATATTCCCTCTGCCTTCCCTTTCTCCTTCCTTTGATCCATCCCTTTCTAAGCTTTGTTTGTGCTATTAATTATCGAGAGTTCAGCGCTGTCAGCACATTCAACACAGTGGAGAACAAAGGGCAGAAAACAGCCCCACCCGAAACGAGTTTACAGGCTAATGAAGGCAAACAAAACCCTACACTTGGCTGGGCGCACAGGGTGGCAGACTGAATGGTAACTTCTGGGCTAGGAGGGACGGGGGCGTTTCCTTTAAAAAGCACAGTTTTGAGTGGACTTGCGCCTGCTTATTCACAAAAGAGAAGAATTTAAGGGGAAAGTTCCTGAAAGTGAAAATGAAAGCCTGAGGAAGCGATTTTTGGGCAAAGGGACGCCAGACAGATGGAGGTAGGGAGATGGGTGGGTGCAGAATGTGAGGAGAGATAGGCGGCTTAAAGAGCTAATCAGTAAGAGGGCAAAGGCACCCAGACACCCTGTGAAGATACTCTCATAAAGAACCAGGGACAGATGGAGACAGAGCTGTGCGGAGCCTTTGAAGGAGCAGATAAGCAGGTCGAATTTAATGGGGGAATGTGAGAGGTTGTAATTGAAGAGCTCGGGACACTGAGGATCATTAAGAATTTGCAAGGAGAATTGAGCACTGCATGAAGAGCTTGGAAAATCTCCACATTTGATGGTTTCAAGAACAAGTTAGATAAACATCTGTTGGGAATGTTGTAGATATGGCTGATCCTGCCCTGGGGCAAGTGATAGGCCCGATGACCTTTTGAGCTCCCTTCCCGTTTCCTATGTGGGTGTAGTAGGCCAGGAAGATAATTTGCCAGATGGTAAACGCAATTTTGCCCAGATTGAAGCTGAATAAGGAGTACTGAATCGAGGGACCAGGGGGTCCCAGGCTGCACAACTATGAAAAGCTATCACATGAAAGCTGGAAAGGAGGAGAAAGAATTAGGTTACTGCACTGGCTCTTCTGCTGAGCGACAGCCAAGTGTATCGATGGGAGGGGAATAAGAGAAAGAGATGAAAAATGGGTCAAAGATTACAAGTGTAAATTCACAGTTGTGTTCGATATGATGAAATTGTTCCTATGAAAACTATTGTATCATTGAATACCACTGTGTATTCACTCACAAGGCCATAAGTATGTCTTTCCCAGACTAGCTATAATAGAGATCTTCATGTCTCTACTCTAAACACACAATTCCAAGGGGGTCAGCAGAAGCAAGGAGAAGCACTTTACTCCAGCTAGTCTGCAGGTGAAGTGGAAAGGAAAGAAGAGCCAGCGGCAAAACAAAGGAATCAGGTATTGAAACACACACACAGAAGACACTCACTGAGATGGCAGCGAGAGAGGGTTTAAAGTAAGAGAAGAGAACAAAAAGATATGCCTTTGTAATAGGAAGACCCTCTTTATTGACAAGACCAGCTGTACTGAAGTGAGCTAAATGAAACTTTTGGTTTAAAAGACAATTCAGTGTTGCAGAGAAAATATTTTCTGTGTTCTTAAATGGCTCTGAATGGAGTTCGAAGACTGCATCCAGAACAAGGAGGAAATCAAGTCAGTGAAAATGCATGGAGGCTTTATGGTTTTATTGACCTTACCTAGATTCACGTGTTTCTTGTATTATTTAGAAATGATCATTCAAGTTTTAGACTCTTAAGCAAACTCTGTATGTGTGTGTGCATATGCAGAGACTTTTTTTTTTTTTACCTGCATCTATCATGTGCCCTTGAAGGAACAAAATGTAAACCAGATGAAGACTGATACTCCTTTAGCAGGATACAAGGAGACATAACAACTGCTCAGAAGAACTGGGCAGAGAAGGTACCGGTTCCAGAGCTAGACTGACTATTAGACTGAGGAATCCCTCCTGGGGCCAGATGTGAGGTTTGCTCCTGAAATGCAGGGTAGGTGCTTAAAGCCAGAAATAGGGTTTAGCCTGTTCTCAGTTTCAGTAAGATAAGCACTTACAGCCTCCAAAGTCTGGACACTATCATGACCATCTGGTGAGAGTCCGGTCATGTCGATTTGCCAAAGAGCCCAGAGAATTCACACTTATAACGAAGAAGAAAAGAAAATAAAAGGTAAAAATAGAACACAGATGATATAAAGCTGAGTTTGAGTTGATGAGGACATCATAGCAATGTCAGAGCTGTGGAAGAAGACTGGAGACAGAAAGGCCAGGCAGTGGGACAAGGACAAGGTGATGGCCACATAAGCTATCAGCATGAACAAGGGAATGGGCTGACAAGGGATTACCACGTAATGAACACAAGAACAAGCTAAAGACAGAGCCAAAATAACAAAGAATTGCTGAAGGACTGGTCATAAAGAGATGGCTGAGAAGGGGGGGAAGCAAGACCAAAGATGTCTGAGGAGAGAATAATCAATGAGAAATTGATTATTTGAGTTATCATTGGTAACTCAGTCACAGACAGACTGGGGAAGATGAAAACAGCAAGAAGCCTCGGCAGCAGCCAGAAAAGGTCGTGTTGGCCTTCACAAACACCTTGTTAGTGGATGAAGGTGTCTTATTCCAACCCCATAGCAGAGTAATGGATGGGAGAGTCAATGGAAGTCAAGTCGTGGCAGTAGGAGTCACTTTCACAAGGTTTGATGTCAAAGGTAGATAGAAGTTGATGAGAAAGGAAAAGTCTAGGTTAGATTTTAAAAGACTGAGGAGATGAGGGGTGGGTTGCATGACAGAGAGAAAACAAATTTAAGTGGTGGGAAAGTAAAGTATCTGTGACCTGGAGGATAAGGATGAGCCCAACGCTTCAGGTCTTTGTTCATCCCTACGTGTGCTATCTATTAGCATTTCTAAAACTGAAAACCTCCTCACTCTAAGTAGTGATAAGCTATAGAGGCTGATGAAGGGATTACAGGAGAACTGAGGGCTATTGCTACTGAAAGGAGGATCCTGGCACAACCAATGTCTGCTGCCAGAGCACGAGTACCATGTAAGTGCCCAGCTTCCACATCCTATCTGCATAGATTTAAAAAGTATCCGCGGTGACTTTGAAGCTGCATGAAATTCATGTCCCTGTTTCTATGCCAGTATCTTCTGTTAGACAGGAAGGAAGGATCACGGCTTTATGACAGTGACTCACCACCCATACCTGGTTGTTATTTCAGCTAGTTTCTCTGCCTCCATTTTGCCCGGCAGTAGGCATAATACAGTGCTAAGCTCACTGAAAACCAGTAGGAACTCTGATACAGAGCTAAAAATCACAGATCTCACTCTTCCGTGTGACGGCAGCAAATTTGCTATCCTCTGTGCATGTGAGTGTGTGTATGTGTATATATGTGCATATATATATATATGCATGAATCATAAATGATCTATCATCATTAATTCATTAGATATTCCTTGTAATTACCCTGCTTGTGATGAATTCATTTGGTATTAATTTAGATGTCATATGTACAGTACTTTTGTAAGGATTGCCATATGATTCAGCCTTAATTAATCTATCTTTAAAGCAAAACGCTAACAATCAATTCACATTACTGGGATGCTTAGGCTGGCGGCAGGAGCACGTTTATTATGTTTATTATTATTTATGAACACAAGGAAGAAGACATCACAATGTTTGCAATCATCTATGTGTTCCATACAGCAGGATATTTTAGTCTCAATATAGCTATATATCTGCATGGCCTTGCTTAACTGATTTGTCTAATCGATTTCTGAATGTCCTTATCTTTAAAGATGTCACCTTGTATTTACAATCATTGGCAGGTAGTTATCCATAAAGATATCTCAACTCATTTTTTTCTTCAGCAGTGAATCCTATTACTTATCCGCTGTACACCAAAATCTCTTTTCACTCTCTTATGCTTCTTTTCAGGGTGGGAAGAATTTATAAGGAGGTATCAGAGGTTTAAAAACAATCACGAGACATTTGTATTCCAGAATCAGACTTATGTAAATAATGAAGTGACACTCAATTTAGAGAAGGCTTTATTACTATAGAAGGAAATATTATTTTAATCACATCTCGATTCAGTGGAACTACAGTCCAGTCTTCTCAGTGCCGTAGTAAGAACACCAAGTGCAAACATTGACTATGGTAAGATATACAGAAGCATCAAATAAGAACAAGCAATATTTCTGTTTAAATGCACCTCATCCTTCACCATAAGAAAGCACTACAGCTATCAAAATGGAAGCACTTTTAGAATAGGTAGGAATGATGAACTCTATTTAAATTAAATGTAAATAACTAAAACCAAAGTAAAGCTGCAATATGTAAGGAATGTACTGCAGGAAACAATGAGATACAGAATTTCTGTTATGTATAGACTTCCATATTATTCTTACAATGATTTTGGATAGGTGATTATTCCTTGTAGACCTCTTGGTACTTTCAATTTCCAAATCCTGGGAACAGGACACTTATGCCTGCTGAGATCTTTTTTCCTAAGTTTCGTTTTCATTTTCCTCTGATGCAATGTTGCATTTTGTGTAGAAGCCATGAATAGCTTATTGTAAGATAGAGGATTAATATTAATGCACATTCTTAACAGCTTTTATCAGGAGTACAGTGTGAGCCTCCTTGAAAGATTTTTTTTGTCCTTTTCTTGGGATATGACAGTATGATGTATATGATCTATCATGCTCATTTCCTTCACGCATTCTTAGCCCTACTGGAGCAGCCTCAGAGTGATGGTAATCTTATGAAAACTCAAAATGATTTGTTTATTACTGAAGGTTTATTTAAGGCTGTCACCATGACCTATATCCATTAGTAACCTCAAGAATTCTTAAAGGGACACCAGTCCCATTACCTGCTATTTTCAGCCATACTCCATGATAGTAGAAAGCTAAGGCTGTTGCTTCTAAGGGCTTTTTAGAAATTATATTGCTATCCTTCCCTCCCCATCAACCCTCTTTGTTCTATAGATCTCCTGGCTGGAATAATGTTTAATCCCTCCCATATCACTCAAGCAGCACATAGAAGGGCATTGAAAGAAGGGAAATGAGGTAGCTACATCCGTGTATTCCAATGTATTGACTTTCAGCAATTTGACTCTACTGGTGAATTGTTTTGAACGAAAAAGGGCAAGAGTCCGGATTCACTCAGAGGACACAATGACCTAGCTCAGCACCGAAGCCCACTACCTATGTGGGCTTCACATTTACAAGTTTCCACCCTAATTCACTTAAAGACAAGTCACATAAGGTGCCCCCTTTCTTCCAAGGGGGTCACAGGGAAAGCCCCTGTCCCGCCTCACTAAGAAGGTCTGCAAGGCCCAGAGCATGGTCACAAGAGGGCTTTGTGCAACAAAGGTAGAAGAGAAAATGGCACATCTCCCTGCCATCTCTAGGCTTCGCATTTAGCACCCTAATCGCCACTCAGAAAAGCATAAATATTTTTTCACCCTGTTTTGAAGAATTACATTCTCGCCTCCCATTTCCCCAGATGAAGCCCCAAGTTACGATCCCTCAACACTGCATCCAGTCCTGTCGAAGACGTTACACTTTGCGTTTCACTTTTACATTCAGATGGGAGCCAGGGCTACATCCTGACTAGCTGCTACATAATCCTTCTGGCATGCCTTCACGGTGAATGACTGTTCCAATCCATGACATCCAAGGTGCAAGCGAGGCAGCAGTTTCAGTTTTTGTCAGGAAAGGACAGGCACTAACCCCAGAGAGGACCTGCAGCCAAGAGTTCTGGGCAGTGAGACGTGGCCGCCCCCGTCACATGAGCACAGTCAGTGGCTATTTAGGACCTGCTCTAAGGATGTGCAAGGGTGGGCCTATCTTACAACATATTACAGCTATATTATATGTAACTGTATTACAGCAAAGCAACATGGCTGCCATCTGCCCGCTGCTGAGTATTTACACCACTCAGGGAGTAGTAGACTTGGGTTTGGGCTCTTTTCAGCCCAAGAGGCTTTAAACTCACGTCCCAGGAAACAGCCCTAACCACCAGGCCGTTACAAGACAAGGAGTCTGTCTCAAGCATGGGAATGGCAGGGTTTTCCCCTTGTATTCAGACAGGTGTTATTTTTCCGGAAAGAAACCTTACTGGTGTATTCACAGCATCAGAGGATAAAACTCAGGAAGGGACCTCAGGAAATCTCTGGTTCATACTCAACTCAGCTATGAGATCAGAATCGGTTGACAAGGGCCTTGTCCAGTCTGGTTTTGAAAACCTCCAAAGATGGAGATTACAGCCTCCGGGTGACCTGTTTCACTTCTTGACTGTCCTCATGGGAGAAAAGGTTTTCCTTATACCCACCTGAACCTCTCTTACATCAACATACACTCATCATCCTTCACCTTCCCGACATGCTCTTCTGTGAAAAGCCTGTCTGTGCCTTCTCAATAACATCCTCACAGGTACTGGCAGGCTGTTAGGAAAGACACAGTTTTGCTCCTTACATCCAGAAATCGTCCACAGCAGTCAGGTTCCTCTGAAGCGACCCTACTCCTTCAGTCTGTCTCCACAAGGTGAGGGCTCCAGACCCGAACCATCTTGGTAGCCTTCATCTGAACTTGCTCAACTTGATTTGTGTTTTTCTTGTACTGAGAGGCCTGAAACTGGATGTGGTGTTCTAGGAGTCATCTAAGGAGTGCTAAGGGGGATAATCCCTCCCCTCCCTGTACTGGCCATGCTGCTGTTAGTACAGCGCAGGATAGCGTTGGCCGCCTTTGTTGCTGGAGCACTCTGCAGGCTGACGTTCGGCTTTCTGTTTGCCACGGCCCTCAGGTCCTTCTCAGCAGAGCTGCTCCCCAGCTGGAGCATCCCCAGCCTGTCTCACTACAAGGTGATCCCAGGTGCAGGACTTGTGTTTGTCCTTACTGAATTTCATAAGGCTCCTGTTGGCCCATTCCTCCAGCCTGTCTATGTTGCTCTGGATGTTGACCCTGCCCTCAAGCATATCAGTGGGTCCCCATTCCCTCCCCTCCTCCCCATTTTGGTGTCATTTGCAAATGTGACAAGTGCACTCTGTCATCTCCTCCAGATCATTGATAAAGATGTTAATCAAGGTAAGTCCCACTGCTGTCCCCTATAGTTCTTCACTTGTTACCAGCCTCCAGGTAATGCACGATCCATTAGCCTCTACCTTCTAAGTCTGACGATCCAACCCAGCAGAGTGCTATGATCACTTTGTGGTTTGTGTTCCCACCAGTATTGCATACACAGCCGCACAGTGAGTCAACTTTGAAAGAAAAAAAAAAGAAAACTGGAAAGTGCTGTCACACCAGGTACCCCATGATCTGGTGTTTATTATGCCCTTCTAAGCCTGAGTTCAGTCCTTGTAAAGCTGATGAGAACTTTCTTGCCATGCCCTTCTGGTAAGAAATTATGTAAAAGATGGGCAGCACCAAAGCTAGTCGTAGTCTTAGGCACACCTGGCTTTTCATGATGCTCCAAAGACTCCTAAATTGAGTTAACAGACCGTAAATCTGGACCAGGCTGCAGCTTCATGATGTAGAAGGGTGATCATCTCCACAGAACAAACGCTTCTGAGCACACAGGCAAATCAGAAAACTTCCAGGTTAAGGATAGGCAAAATCTTCTGGCATTTTCCACATATTCAACCCTACAGCTTCCTGTTCAGCGTGCTGCTTTCCGTATTTCCTATTCTCAGGCATCTAATTCTTCTGCATTAGATAAGGGAGTCTGTCATCCAGCCTGGGTTATGAAGTCCCCAAGACGACAGGACATAAAAGAGTAAAGGCTTACTGTATGAGTTCACCTTCTGAATGTAGTTAAAAATTACAGGGTTTACCTTCATAGTCCAGGCTGGCTCGATTAGCACATACACTTTTCCTGTCTGCTAAATCAACATGTTTCCCTCGGTAATCTCCCCTCTTGCCACAATGTCTTTTCCATCTGAAATCTCCCAGTTTATTTTACCTTATCCATGGACCAGGCCATGTCGAGCGGCTCATAAAATCTGCTGAGGAATGAAAGAAGTGCTATTAAGCTATTTTTAATGTTCTAACCTAGGAGAAAACAGAAACCTCCTTCTCTTGTCTTCTTTCTTGTAGAGAGAGAGAAAAAATTCTTGCCCTCTCAGACTCTGGCATCACACAATGTGACTCTTTACACTTAAGTCCTGGTCTAAGGGTTCAGATCACAGGTTTGAATCACCCATTTGCTTGGTCTGCGAACTTCTATGTCTCATACAAGCAGACATGAACAGGCTGTGGCACAGAGTCAGTCCCCAGAGTCAAGAGGATGGATCAGTTCAAGTCTGTAGGCTGTAAAGCTGTACATAAGGAAAGACCTGAGACACCTAAAAAAGCGGTGAATAAAACCTCTTCTCAGCCCCGGTTGAGGACTGAAAGCTACAGATGGGATTCAGAGTCCTGTGTACCCACACAGGTTCAAATTTGTATCTTCCATACCAATAGGAAGTTCCCTGAATACCTAGCCATAGGGGCATTAGAGGGAAGGAACTAAGATGTATATTACATTCCCTTTTACCAAGAATTTGAAACTTGTCATACATAAAATAGGAACAGAATAAACTCAGCAGAAGACCTTATGTGCTGTACAAGGCGCCTTAACAGTCCTGAATGTCACCTATGCGTCAAGCTCAAAACATTGCTGTGCATCCAAGTCCCAGGCCTCATCTCGCCAAAGTGTCCCCTAGGAAGATGCTGATACCTGCGAATTCGCTTTAGCTGGTCAACTAGCGAAAAGATACAAACCCAGCAGCACGAAGGATCAAGGTGCCTGACTCTCATTTCCCTATGAGGCAGCTATGTGAATGCCCATGAAGTGAATTAGGGCTCAAGCTTAAAAGTACCTTTGGGCACAGAGGTCCCTGGAAGCAGATGACAAGCAAAGTAAACCACATAGCTTTAGGTCTACAGACCTGCAACAATACTCTGTAGCCACATAGAACTAACTATACCCTGTCTACAAGAGCTCGTCCAAAGAATTTCATATACAGTTACAAACTTTATTTAGACCTTTAGCAATATTTTGTATTAGTCTGTAAAATGAAGAAGTCTGCAAAATTCAAGGAGATAATTAAAACAAAATCTTTTAGGGAACATTTTTATTCTAAACCTTTTTTGTATTAAGACAAAATTTTTGGCTCATGTAATGTCTGTGCTCCTAAGGTGCATCGATAGAGTACACAAGTAAAACTAGTCCCTACAAATGTTTAAATGTGCCAGTGATATCAATAAATAATGAGAAGAGGGGTTACTTTCAAATAAATTGCTATCTCAGTTGTCCCAAGTTCGGGATCCAAAGGCACAGAGACAAAAATGAGGATTTTTCTATGCTGTGTCTTCAAAATCTCCATTTTCTCTGATTACAAGGGTACGATAGTCCATATGGTGAGAGACAATTTTTAAAGTTTGCAGACTTCACCCTTCAACTATTGGGAAACATGTTTTCTTTTTTTCAGCAAGGCAAATCGAGACATTGTTTGAAATTCTTCCTGGGTAAGGAAACTTAGACTCACTTTTAGCTGTAAGAAAGCAGCCCTTCTTTGGAAAGCTACAATTCCAATCGCAGCAAATGGCCCGCAAGGACCATCTGTTGCTCTGTTGAAATCCTTGAATAAGAGGGTGAAAGAAGAGGAGATAGCTGATGAATTAGAGCTTTCTCAGAACTTCTACGTGCATAAATGTTACATCTAAAACAGCTTAGTGCTGTCGAGGCGGAATAAGGAACTCTTCTGGCATGGGTCTGGGGAGCACGGATGGAAACGGAGTGCTATGTTTCTAAGAAAATTTAAAGTCCAGACAGGTAGTCAGGAGTGCTACACAGGGCTGTTGTGCATTTTGACTATCTTCTGTAACCTATGACTTAGCTCGGCTGCAAATTGCTTGCGTAGATGAAGAAATCACAGTGTGAAATTGTATGCCCGGTGCTATGCAGGAGGTCAGAGCAGATGTGCGTAACGGCCCTTCTGGCCTAAGTATCTATGGAGTCTACCAAACCTTGCAGAGGGCAATGTCTGTGCAGACGAGAAACATGAAAATCAAGTACATCGTTACAGGAACGCTGTTGAATGTGGATCTAAAACTAAACATTGTAAATTAGAGTTATTTTTTATTTACTGAAGCATATATATATATATATATATATATATATATATATATATATGGCAGTTGTAAATTAAACTGATCTGTAGATTCAGTCACTCACCAGATCTGTCCAAACGATAGAGATTATTCTATCAAAATCCTACATATTTATGTATTTTGGAACAAAACTAGGAATAAACAGCAGCGTTAGTGGGTGCTATCACAGAAAGGCCTTTCCAAATCACCAGCATCTGCCTCTAAACACTAACTGGCTTGCTCACAACTGAAATGCACACAAGAAAGATTGGCATTTGGTAATGAAAGTATTGCTTCGCGCCTGTGTTGGGTAAACATCATTTTGATTAAATCATTTGGGGTTTAATAAAGAAGAATGGGTGCTGCAGAAACACAACAGAAGTGGCTGGATCCCTGTCAGGCACAAGATCTATAAATACACAGACAAGTATGTATGTGCATATGAACTCTCCTGGGGATGTTTTCGGCTGCCGTGGGCTTCGGGGGTGGGGGGTGGGGGGGCAGCGCCGGGACCGGTCCGGGGCAGACACACACACACACACACACACACACACACACACACACACACACACACACACACACACACACACACACACACACACACACACACACACACACACACACACACACACACACACACACACACACACACACACACACACACACACACACACACACACACACACACACACACACACACACACACACACACACACACACACACACACACACACACACACACACACACACACACACACACACACACACACACACACACACACACACACACACACACACACACACACACACACACACACACACACACACACACACACACACACACACACACACACACACACACACACACACACACACACACACACACACACACACACACACACACACACACACACACACACACACACACACACACACACACACACACACACACACACACACACACACACACACACACACACACACACACACACACACACACACACACACACACACACACACACACACACACACACACACACACACACACACACACACACACACACACACACACACACACACACACACACACACACACACACACACACACACACACACACACACACACACACACACACACACACACACACACACACACACACACACACACACACACACACACACACACACACACACACACACACACACACACTCACACTCACACTCACACACACACACCCGTATCGGAGAGGGGGAACAAAGGTTTCCCCCCTCGGTCCCCGCGCCCCAAACGCGTTCGGCTCGGCAGAAACCGAGGCGGGAGCGGCGCGGTAGCCGGTAGGTGGAGCGCAAGGCCAGAGGCTGGGCTGGGGGAGAGCGGTGGCTGCCGTTCGTAACGCGCGCGGACGGTGAACAACAGGAGAACGCCGTGACTGTGCGCTGCCGACCAGGCAAGAAAAAAAAAAAAAAATCCCCAAAGTCCCAGCGGCCGTGCTGTTTGACCGCCTGTATTTAGTCTTTAATTCAGATTTGGGGAGGGCAGCTCTGTAGGGAGTTGGCGGAGATCCGTGTGCGTTCTGCGGGTTTCTGCGGCGCGTTCGCTCGCGTTCGTGGTCCCAGGAAAAGTGTGTTTCCGTCGCCGTCCTGCACCTTGACAGCACAGCCGGCAGTAACCGCTGCTTGGCATCGTAAGACAGAGCACGCGCTGTAAATGTAGCAGCTTATAAAGTCTGAGAAGTAGAGTAGTTCAGTTTTTTAAAAGTGTTTTTTGGTTTTTTTTTTTTTAAAAAAAGCATTTTCAGGAGCCCTTTAAAAAAAAAAAAAGTTTTAGATAAATGACCCACGAGCAGAGAGAAATCCCTGAATCTCAAGGTCCTGTAACTCTCGCAGAAGCTTTATCATCATTGTCACAGCTTACGTACAACATTGATTTTTGTGTTATTATCCAGACCAGCCGGGACATAATGTGTGAACATCTACCATCTATTTTTCCACTGGCTTTTATTTCTAATGTGCCTCAGACTCTGAGCAAATGTGAATTAGAGCCCCCTAGCTCAGTCGAATTTATTATCCTTAAGGGAGGGGGACCGAAATCACAATTGTAAGTGCTCCCTCCACTCACGCACGCATGCACGCACACACACACTGGATGTGCTGTCTGCGCACCACTCCCCTATTGTTTTCACTGTAACTGATTTTGGCACCAGCTCTTTAGCACTTTGGAAGGGCCTTCATTAGCACTGGGACACTGTCCAAAAGGAATCCAGAAAAATCAACACATGGCTGCTCTTGTTCTCATGATAAATGACAGCTTTGGCTGAAAAACAACAACAGTAAGGAAGCAAAACAAAACCCAAAAAGCAACAAGGGTAGCCATAATGTGAATAGGAGAAGTCAGACATGACTAACTCAGCCTGGATGGGGGAACGGGCTTGGCTGAGAGGGAGCAGGGGGATTCCTCCCTCGGTACTGTATTAAAAAAGTGCTTTGGCCTTTATGCTGACATGGGGGGAGGGGGGCGGGCAGGGGGTATTCGCTCTCGAAGGGGAAAGATGCAGGGGAACGGGGAAAGACTCGGGCCAGACAACACCACTTTGGTGACACGAAGAAAAGGGCACCAGCGCAGTGGGTTCCGGAAAATAAAATGTCTGCCATCCTCACCAGGAGAAAGAGGGATCCACATCCCGTATATCAAGCAGAGCTTACAAATGCAGAGAATGTATTAGGCTGCTGTATTAACCCATTTATTCCCCAATGGCTGTGTTTACACTCAAATCCTGAAGTGCTTACTCAGGCAAAACTCCCAGTTGACCTAGTCCTGAAGGCTTTAATCAGGAAGTATGCCCAGTGACTTCAATGGGAGCTTTGTCTCAATAACTATTCAGGATATGGCCCATAGGGATCTTGAAACTAGAACTAATTGAATATTTTGCACGACATGCCTTTTCACTTGAAAAGAACCCTTTTTATCCCAAAACAATTCTTCACAAAATGTGTCAGTCATTTTTCTTTATTGTTGGAAATTTTCTATCATAGTTTACCAAAATGCTCATGGACTTTTACTTTGTACACTAAAAAGAAAACAAACAAAAAAAAACCCCAAAATCCCAAATCCTTACGGAGATTTTTACTCTTTTGCTAAGAAAAAAAATTGACAAGGAAACAGTTTTGAAACAATGTTGGTAAAAACTGTGGAAAACACCTAAAACACCTAGGGAACGTCAAAAGAAAAAAGTAAAGTCCTTTTTTAAAAGCAAGGGAAATGGGCTTATAAAGATTTTGTTGTTGCTATTGTTATAAACTTATTTCTTGCATTTTGATTTCTTCCATTAAAAACTATGATATACTACCAGTGAATGCACAAGTTTGCATATACAGTTATCTTAAATGACCACAGCCAATTTTTAAACGTCTCTAAAAAGGAAACAAATGTCAGCCCTGACCTGTGAAGTCTTCCATACACTGAAGCGTATGAGCTATGGGGAGTTGTTCAAGTCGCACAAAATTCAACAAATATTTTAGAGCAGGCTGACATTCAGTACAGAGGACAGATGTGAAAAGAAATACCATGAAGAAGTATTTGAGGCAAACATTCACAAATCTGTGAAAAGATGTACAAATCCATCACAGCTGTAACAAAATTCTCCTGGTACTGCTTAGAAAGTGGGGTTTATGCCTTTATTTTCAAATCTGAAAATAGACTGCTTTCCCAAAAATGTATTTCAGGGTCTGGAGTCCAATCCAAGAGAGTTCTAAAATACATTTGGAACCTATGTTTTCAAATGAGAACGCCTATTGAATTTCATGGGGGAAAAAAAAAAAACATTTTGCAAGGTGCAAATCTGCTGTAAATAAACCAAAGCAACATTTTCCAGAAATCCTTCATGAGCTTTGCACACCACGTGTCTCATCCAAACTTGGCACATATCAAATGGCTGGTCAACAGTGACCCATGAGAATACACACAAGACCCTCACACATCAGCTGCATTACAACTTGTTCATTACCACACACAGCATCCCACATTGATCATGAATATATATCATTAGAAAACAGGCTGTACACTGATGAGAAGGAGTTTGGAAGTTGTCTTACTTGCAATTCACATGAGGAGTGCATTTCTGATGATAGATTTTTAGACTGTTGACTCAATACGGTTAAAAGATAAACAAGGAACTTGCACCTACATCTCTATCCATTAAAAATATTTAGAGAAAAGCCCTACATACTAATTTTGATTTTGCTGCTAAGCCAAAGGCCTGATGAGGTTTGCTGAGCGATCCCCTCTGGTCTCTGAATTTGAATCAAGGTTTTGATTAAGCTTGGGTCAGGCATTTGTTCTGAAACAACACGAACTAGCACCTCTCAGGGTTTTCAGATGAGCTTCACATAAAGCTGGATCTTTGCAGGGCGACAATTTAAACAAAAATTCAGGGGCGCTAGTAGATTAGAGCCTATCCTTTCCCGTATCTCCCTTGCGAAGCTAAATCACTGGGAACAATCAGCTGAGCGACTTCTAAATTCCCCTTCACACCCACCCAATTAAACTTTTATTATATGGGTTGATCTTGTGATATAAAACACAGTGTGTCTTAATGCAATTTGAAGTCACAGGCGGCCTTCTGGGAGAAGGGCAGATGCCTGATGTACCTTAAGCTGATGTATTGGATGCTGTTTTTTCCTGCTTTATGCCATTAGTACACTTGTTCACCATCTCCCCTACCACATCGCCATCAGGGAGATCTAAGCTTGGCAGCAGGCTGGGATCCCTGCCTCTAAGCTGAAAGAGGTTGAGCTATTTGCAGAAATAATGCTTTCCAGACGTACTAAACAGCACTCATCTTTCCAGATGGAGGGGCATTAGTGTTGCTTCCAGCCATCTCTTCACCTTCTGGTGTACTTGCCACTCCTCCCGTATGCACCACAAGCCTTATGCTTCAGATATCTCTCCTGCGTGCTGAGAAAGTCTGCAGTCTGCCTGCACCTTGCAGCCCTGGGAGCCAGCTGGAGGAGGGATATGCCCCATGTCATTTTAGCGGGGGGATTCCTATCAGATGGGAAACCGGGGGGCTCCAAAAGGAGCCAAATGTTCACGGCCCCTTTTTCCCCTCCCGCGGTCTGTATTTTTACTTAAAATGATTCAAAAAGGAGAGGATTTGGCAGGTAGAGGGTCTGCTGAAGACAAGCGCTGGTGGCCAGCCGAGCTAAAGGGATAGAGAGAGAGAGAGAAAGTCGGTGATGAAGAGGTAACGGCCCCCTTGCTAAACTGAAGCTTTTAATGGTCCCACAAGACCTGCAGACTGTCTGGTCCAACGACTAAGGGCTAAGAGCCAAGCCTTGAACATGCAGATCTTGGATCTGTGGCACACCAGGCTGCATCGACCCTGACGAGGTCATCTGGATCACATGAATGCTTCAAGTCAAACAACTGAAAAAAATTTATTTTTTCTTTCTTTTTTTTTCATTTTTTTGTTCTTCATGTGAATCCCCAGTGGAAGAAATCCACCGAACAAGCATGTTGATTTTGGCAAAGGCACACATAGTCACTCTGTTCTAAAGATGAGCTGACACGTGCAGATTCACAGATTAGCCATTTCTAAAGGTTAATTAAATATTGCCATTGTTTTCCAAGCTATTAATGTATGTTATTCTATTTTTCTCTGTTAAAGAACATCTGGGTTTTGGAGTTAAAAAATATGCAACCCTCCGTCGCCCTTCCAGAAAGGTCTTAAAAAACACACAGAGAGTGTCTCCTTTCAAAATACGGCATGACCATCTTCAGAGTCACATTACAAAGTTGAGAAAAAGATCTTTGAAAAAATATTAGGAAAAATGTTCTTCCATAGATCAAAACATTCGATGTGCATTCTCAGTGCGCCTCAGAACCAGCTCGTACGCAGTAAATGAACTGTAAAAGAGGCTCCTGGTATTAGTCAGCCCTTTGTTATTTGCTGAAGTTCCTGAAAGTGGTTGCATTCAGACATGTTGCTGCTCCATCCTTTTGTGCCAGGGTGCATGACAGCCAGTTTTGTTTACAGTGCTGGCACTGCTGGGTAAATGAACTGGATCTGTACAGCTTTCCTTGTCCCTGTCCCGTGTCCCTCCTCAGCAGTTCGGACTCAGCTTATGAACAGATTTGAGGTGAAAGAAAGCATAAGTAGGATTAAGAGAATGGAGGTGTAGAACCCTAACACCCTGATTTGGTAGAGGTTTCTTGCCTGGGAGGTAGATGACTACAAAAATGTTCAAGGCAGTCCTAGCCCTAGCGATCAGGCTTGACAGCAGCAGCAAAGGAAAGCTAGGCTTTGCTTGCAGCTTTACTTCGCTGTTCCGCTGATATCCGAGACAAACCAGCTTCATTCATTGCACCAAACCTCCTTTATTGCATCTCCAAGCCCAGGCGTTAGGCTGTCTGAAAACCAAGAGTGATAACATTTGTCTCCTCTTTGCGTGGATAATAACAACTGGTCAAAATGCACAGAAAGAACAGAAATTAATCCAGTATCTCCTGTGCCTCCGTTTGCCCCTCTGTCAAGCAGTGACAGTCACATACAGCTAACTCTCAGGTGCATCAGGAAGTTTAAGGTATAAATGCCAAAAAAAGTGCTTGGAAATTCTTAGCTGTAAGGAACACAGAAATATAAAATAGTGTTCTAAGAATGAGGGTATGATTTTGCATATTAGATGGCTTTTGCTCATCAGCCAGACTTTCAGCTTCAAATTCATGCCATTTGTACTAATCAAAGTCCCACGCAGATTGCAAAGAAGATGTTCGCCATTCCTGATGCTGATTCTGGCCCCAGCCGTGTTTAGGGCCCAGCCATCAGCTAGTGTGTAGTCCTGCCAACTTAATGGAAATGAATGAACTAAACCTGCTGATGACAGAAGCCACAGACCAGTGGTATCTAACTCACATCCTTCTGCCTCACCTTGTCATCTCTGCAGCCAAGCTGTAGTAGTAACTGATCCCTTTCTCACGCCCTTTCTAGGATGGCAAGCTGCAGTGGATCGCTTCCTCTGTTTACCCAGTCACAATAGCAGAGGTGAAGGGAGCCCTGCGTTGTCTCCCGCATCCCTGTGTAAGGCATCAGGGGCCAGAAAAGCAAGGGCATAGCACCAATGGTGGTAGGTAAATCTGTCTTGGAGCAAGACCAACCAGCTTTTATGGCATGCCTACCATGCCCTGTGCTGCCATGCACTCAGCCATCTCTTCTCTATACCACCGTGTGCGGTGGGTTTCCCCGGCCCACTCCCCAGTGCTATTGCGCTCAGCCCTTCCTGATCCTGCTGGGATCACAAGTCAGATGAAGTGAGGATAACTCCGTTATTTATTTCTGTCATGTTCTGCTTGGAAGGTTTGATGATTCCTCCTAACAGGCATTTTACTAGTTGACAAAAAGTTATCCATATTGCAGTGCTTGTTCTGACCTGCGAGTTAGCAAACAATAAATCTTAATTACACTTAAATGCCAGAAATCTGCAAAGAACGAGGCAACATTAGTCAGCTGTGAATTGGTCCTGACTCCTGCCTCTGCTTTGGCTGGAGATGCAGCTGCATGAATACATAAATTAGTTTTTGATTTGTTTGTGCCAGTACAATCAGTTGTAGCTGTTCCTTAAGAGCATTTCCAGTATTAGGGGGCTTACTGGCATTCATCCTATTAGCATCTCAGATGCAGGTGGCATCTGGAAAGTTTTATTTTAAAAGACTTTTAGTATTGTACTTAGGTTAATAAGAAAGCTTCATTTTTAAATATCTCGGCAGTTTTCCAGAGTGCAGCTCGGTCTCATGACATCTGCTCAGTGGATACTTGTTACCTTAGGGTTTATTGAAAGAAACCCTCTGAATAACCTTTTTGTTAGCAATCTGCTTTATAGGCCCTGCAACGGAATAGCACTGGAGTGCAAATGGAGTCGCTAGCAGAGGGGATTTTCTATGCTGTAACAAGCTCTTTGGTATTCTGGCACTTACATGTCATAACGTTCAATAAAATCACCCAGGCCTCCTCCTCATTTCCCTCTTTGTGAAGAGATTCTGCCATCTTTATTCAAGAAGTGGAGCTCAGTTGACGGCACAGCTCGGCTCAGCGGATGCGGTGCGGTTCCCACTTTGGGAACAGGGGTCGGGGGAAGATTTTCCTGCAGAGGTATAGGCACCTCTGTCGCGTACCTTTTTAAACACCTCAGTGAGGCCAATCTTAAATGACTGTTCCTACTGTTCAGGAGTGTTGACAAATTACATCTGCTGAGAAATGGCTTATTTGCAATAAATGAAAGGCATCACCAATTCCATTTTGAAAGTTCACCCATTTCAATATTTAGCATTCAACGGGAAAGTGATTCGATGGAAATCCTGTTGGTGAACAAAAGGATTTCATTTATACTGAGCAAAGTCCCACTGCCAGAAAGAAAAACATGCTCTTCATGAAATTCACCTTTATTAAATAGCTGACAGAGCATAGCTGGTAAACCAAGCTAGCTATTCAGCAACTGCCATAAATTAAACCAAAGCAGAAACTGTTTTTACAAAAGGATCAGCTGGAGCTCGGGCTCCCATTTGGTGACATCATTCTCAATGCACTAAGCCAAATTCTGCAGATTAAAGAGCATGAAAGCTGCAAACATAAACCAAAGTGAAGGAATTGAAATGGCCCTTTCCTGTGAAACACCAGCGTGAGAACTGAGTATCGCTCTGAAGACTCAGTCAGGGCCAAAACCTGGGGTGGCTCCGCAGAAATCAAAACAGCAGAAGTGCAAACAGAGGCTGAGCTGATGAGCTGATTCAGAATCCCTGTGTTTTACAACTTAGTGTAATTTCTATTCCAGCATAAGGCCTGGATCTCTTTAACTATAGCTGAGTTAAAATAAAGAAATAACATTCCCAGAAGCTCTTGCGGGTCTTCTGTAAGTACTAAGAAAAGGTAGTCGTTCTAGTTGATGGCTAAGCTGGAAAATCCAGATTCGTGAAAGTGTTCCTAGCAAACAAATTGCAGAAATCAGACACAATCTTAGGAGGCTCTTAAAGGTGCACCACCTTTACCAAAATACTGGAATAATACGGGAGTCACCAAAATGTTGGACAGAGCACCAAAATAACCAGATTCTGCTTCAGCTTCAGTCAAAGAACATGGACTGAAGTCATAAGAGTTATGTTTGGGAACAGTACTGAGTAGTTTTCTGGCCAAACCTCAGATTTAGGTTCATTTCTAAAGTAGACAAAGTTGAGTTAGTCTCGGAAGAAAGAATGTCACCAGTCAGCTGACGCCAATGTGATGCTGCTATTTTTTACAGGGGTCTTTCCTTCTAGGATCAAACCTGGCTTCGGGGATAGTTTACATGATAGTGTTTAGAGGAAAAGTTTAGAAGAGAGAGTTGAGATCAGCCTTGTGGTTTAGGTGATAGCTGCTAGAAAGATGGACTTTGAAATGAGGTAATATACAAGTGATATAAGAAATAGTCCAAGAGCTATTTTAGGAGTGTTGGGAACATTCATCCCAGACACAAAGCCAAAGTTTTGTCTCTGGCCACTGTGCAAGAGTTCTCAGAAAAGACCAAGAATAATTAAATAAGCAGGTGGCATGTGCAACTCGGTTCAAACCAAGATGGACAAAGGCCACTTGTTTTAAATACAGAGAAATGCATTTGGTAGCATTGGTAGCAAGGTCAGATCAGTCAATTTTGGACAGCCTATAAAGAAAACTTTCTCCACTCAGACAAGTGTATTTCCTCCTTTGTTTTTCTACACTGTGCCAGGTTCCCTACAGATGTAGGGTTCTGTGTCTCTCGGTGCTAACTCAGCCAAGCAACAGCAGTGTCGTCAGGTGCAATGACTCTGGGTCTGGACAGAGTATCTGGCTGCAGGGCTGTGAGATCAGGTCCAGGCAGTCCAGGAGCCGGATCAGAGGCTGATGACCATCTGTACTAAGTCTGTCAGCCAAACCTGTCTTGGCCAGTACAGGGCTGGAGAATGATCGTGTCTTTGTCTCTTTTTGATCTTTCAGATTACCCTGGGAATCAGGAGAGCTACTGGAAAAGCGTAAGACAGGGCTCAGCACAAGAAAAACAATCCAATAACAATCCTGGACCTGAGCCTCCTTGCAGCAGAAGCTCTTACTCTTGGAGGTGTGCAAATCTGTTCTGGAGTCTTCCCACTGTTGCCTCCATATACGAAGTCTGTATTTACTACTTATGGACTGCCTCCTCAGGAAGATGCTGCTTTCTTTTCTTTCAGGCTGCTGGAGATGAAGGACTATTTGGATTCCCCGGATGGATGTCATCCAGATCTGAATGAGAAGCCTTCATGGAGATGGTCTTTCTTAATATTCATCTGTCATGACTGTGAAGAGTCATCCTGCTGTGGTTTGAGATCAGAATGCTGTTAAAGCCACTTCTGTATCTCCCAGCTCCAAGAAATTTGTATGTAATTTCGTAACATAGTTCCTGGTCCAAAGTTCTCTGACTACAAAGGTAGTAAAAAAATCAGTGGTAAAATGTTAGTGATGCAGCTGTGGTTAAAGTCCCTATCGACGAGAAGTTTTCCCATGTATTTTTGTGTTCAAGCTACCAAGCCAGTTCTGCAACAAGATGTGGCACCAAGAGTTTCCTGTCTATCCAGTGTCATATCTGAGAATAGACTGACTTGACTCAGAGCTAATGAGGTTGCAGACTAAATCCATAAGGCAAATTCACGTATCTTAGGCTGACATGAGATCTAATTATGGGGTGTTGGAATCATTTTGATACCCACAGGAATAGAAGCACTTGTAATAAAGGAAATTTGCCAACAGGGAACTAAGATTTTACTTATCTGGAGTTAGTCATTAGCCCCATAGGCTGAGAAAGATTTAGCAACAACTAATCGGATGCATAGAGATGTGCATATTTATATGATCTGAATGCCATGCATTCTTAGATGGGTAACTGCCACTACTGGGCGTTTTACAAAGATATTCTTGTTTATGAGGGGGCCAAATGGCAGGATTTTGTGCACACAATTGTTTGATCCTGTTTGATCCAACAGATTGCCTCCAGTCTACTGTCCTCTTTCCAGTTTTTTCTTGCCTCTGGGTCAAGAACTGACAAACCTGAAGCTCAGTACAAACAGGAGATGGGACAATCTCTAGTTTTTGGTTTCATGCCACCAACAGCCATTGAGGGTGAGGAAACAGGAAAAGCCACACACACCTCTACCTTTTCTAATCCCTGACCAGCTACATAGCATAGCAGACAGCCCAGAGCTTCTTGCTTTTTTGAAAGATCCACACTTGGGTATAGGCACCTTAAGTGAGCTCCACTCTCATACAGACCTGAAAAGCAACAGCATGCTTACAACTGCTCCTCAAGCTTCCTGGGGGAGGAGAGGTGAGAGGAGAGGTGAGAGCAACAAGTTCTAACCTGCTCCAGGAACAGGGGCTGGAGGCAGTTCACAAGGAGACCGGCAAGACAAGGTGGAAAGGGGGAAAGGAACCAATAGGTGCATTTCCAAATGCAGAACAGCTTCTGCCAAAACAATACGTCAGCAAGATCTTTTGAAGAAAATGTGTAGGTAAGAACCATTAATCACTCCTGGAAGATAAAGAGTTGACATCACATTTTTACTCTACATTGAAGTGTGTTCCTATATACCTGACTTTGTACAGCATGCCTAGGACTCCAGCTCTCTTATTATCCCCCAATGTTATTCCTTCCTGTCTTATGCTCACTCAGGTGTGGGAAAAAATAAACCAATACAAAACACACTATTAATGGAAAACTTCACTCCAGTGGAACCAAGAAATGTGCACTGTCCCTGAATTCAGCTCCAAGGGACTGAAGAATGCAGGTAATTCATAGCTGTCTTTCTTACATCTGTCTAAGTTTCTCTTAGTCTAGGTGTCACAGTGGTGTGACACCACTCGGACCACCACTCTGGCACCGGTTCTGAGCTGTTCTCTATGAATTAACAGTGGTATTTGATAGAGGATCAAATGCTAAGAACCTCACTTGGAGTGTACCAGTACCATCTAACTCCACTGGAAGTATGCCCAAAGTTAAGGGCTCTGACCACAGATCGTGATGATCCTACTGAGAGGTTTTGAGTGCCAGCTGGAGTCTCCACCATATCTTCAGACTACAAGTCTGTAGGCACATCTCTGGGCATGGCTGGAGTGTACCTTCCAAAGGATGCTGAGGTTCAAATACCAGGTAGGCGCTTGGTCTCAGCAGACTGGCCACAAGATGGCTATGGAGACAGCAGGTGGATAGGGTACAGCACAGGCCATGTTTATGGCATCCCGTATATCTGGTTTTCACAGTCTTCTGAAATCGGCTAGTCCAAAGGAAGATCATCAGCATTCATCTCAAAGTGTTTAGGCAACACTAAGTCTCATTTTATTTTTGCTCTTCATCTGCAAACCTGCTACAGCACACCACTTAAAACACCTTTTTCCTTTGCTTTTTTTTTTCCTAGGCTGACCTCGAGATGTGTAGATAGCGGAAATGGTGGCAGAGGAACACACTGCGCTTATCCGCTTCCTGCTGCCGACAGGCCTGCCTGGGTTTACCTAGGGCTTGACCCCTATCTCTCCTGCACAGCTGCCCCAGCAGATGCCGTCCCCATCCTGGAGATGTGCTACTCATCAAGATAAAAGGAATAAGAGTCTATCTCAAAGCACTTAGGTATGATCAAATAAAGGAGGCTATTTCCTGTGCTGCTAATCTGGTGGTGCCTTTCAAAATCACTAACTTCACTTTTTTTTAAAGTTACTGTCTTTTAATTCTCATGGGTCTCCTCTATAGTTCTCCTCCTCCTCCCTGGGAAGGGGTGATCCACTTCATGATACGACAGTAGCTCACAGGGCTGATTAAACTGAACTCCGTGCAATACAAACAGCAATTTTTCATGTACAAAATGAAAGAACTGAACTGCTCTCTCTTTTGAGTTTTGTCTGGGTCAGCATACCCAATTAACCTCCAGGCTCCTGAACTGGCATTTACCTGCTCTTCGTTTTGAAATCAAGTCACTCTTCTGTTTTGGGAGCTGTACTGCTCTGAAAGTCTTCCTGTCCTTTAATATGATAGAACAAAGCTGAAGCAGCTACTGTGAAAAAATGAAAAAACAAGACTCATTCAATATGGCCTCTTACTAACATTTGAGTATTACAGTCTAAAGTTCAATAACATCTTAACTGCTTAGCCACTAAGAGACAAGGTGTGTTAGGACTCTAATATTTGATGAGGATATATGAAGTCAAGGAAGTCTCTAGGCTGTACCTTCCCACTCACAGGAATTCCAGTGTTTAGACTTTACAACCTCCGCAGGTTTTTCTGGAGGGGGGAGGGGTGCCATTCTTATTCCCAGAAACTCAATCAATTAGATTACATACCTTGCTGGGCTTTCCACATTACGTACCAGATGCTACATACAGTTTCCCATGGAAAGCTCTAATATTTGGTAGTTCTCCTTTCTGATTTTTTTTTTTTTTTGGCTTCCAGGATTTGTGCTGAAGTAGGGAAAAATGAGGAATTAGTGTACTTAGCAACAGAAGTTCAAGAACGTGAGAATGAAGCAGTGCGTGTGGCTAAGCTGACCCTTACCTGCAGTAACCATACAAAATGGTCATTGAGCATGTGAGGAAGGATCGTGCATTGGCAGAGAAGTCCAATCTGTTCTAGGCGTAATACAACCCCAAAGCTACAACCGTGGGGTGCTTGACACTTGAAGTGCAACAGACACCTGACCGCAGTGAGTGCATCATGCGCCTTTACTTTGGACTGCTGATTTGTGAATGTGTCTGTTGAGCAAAGCCACGGGCAAAAAAGGGTTGGATGTATCTGACGAAGTGTCAGACGCAGAGGGCACGTGCCACACAGAGCACAACCCCTATCTCCATCTCAGTAAGCCTAGATGGGAATGTGACTGCCATAACTTGTCAGAGCCCATCTTTGCTGCACTCTACCGATCATCAAAATCTACAGAAAGCCATATACAACTGATATTTCTCTGCTGCAAAGTATAGCACAGAACTAAGTTATTTACACACTGAGCCTGACTTCCCCTTATCTTATGCAATGAACAGTCTTTACATTTGTACAAAAGGATGCCAAATTACCACCAAGTCAGGATGGTAATACAAGCTGTGAGAAAATGGAGAATGAAGTTTGTGGCATACTACGTTTTTCTGTATGGTTTTATTTTCTATAAGTACAAACTTCTAGTAAATGCTAATGTATGGTTTAAATTGAACATTTTGCAAATGATGGAAATGAGTAAAACTCGTGTTCTTTACTATTCCTCAGTCAGGCTTTACTCAGTGTGATTTCAAAATATGTGCACTGCTTTGGAGCTGACGTTTTCGCTCCAACTTTAAATCCACGCATGTGCCACTGATTGTAAGGCTATGCCGTGCTATAAAATGCAATTTTATGTGTGAGAATGTCCTGCACTAGCTGCATGGAGGCTGATTACTAAATCTCCCAGAAATCTTAGCTTTTCTGCGTCCCAGGACTCTTTCAGAGCTTCTCATCATTAGAATTCCCCGGGTTTCCACCTCCTTCCTCGACAGCCATCTGGCCTGTCCACACTCCAGCTGCAGTCAGAACGTCCCTCACCACTTACACCTGATCTTTTGACTCTGCGCACCTGAAACAATTCTCACTCAATCTATCAAGCAATACAAAATTAGACAATCGGGAAAGCCCTTCCAAAAGCTATGAACAAATTGCCGAGCTCAAAATTGCCGCTCCCTTTCCATGATATCCCAGGCAGTATTAAAATAGAGGGGAAGACTTATTTGAGGAAGAAAATGCAAGTGCGTTCCAATACCACAGTGTATCCTGATGGAATACTGTTTGTAAAGGTTTCTACTTCTTTGGCAGTTGTTCTTTTGATGCTTGATGTTGGGGTACTTTGACAGACAAACCATCCATTGTCACTTCCCACTACTTAGCAGATCAAAGTTTAACATGCAAAAGAACGTAGCATCTACTCGGAAGGGCATTGCAGAAGAGGAGAGTAGCATGGGGAGCACTCAAGTGGCAGGCACCGCATGTTCGCAGGCTGTGACTGAATAGTGGTGGGACGTAGGACCAGGAGGAAGAAGCTTCTATGCTTTGAGCCTACCTTGTCCCAAAGCTTCAGGACATCCACTTTATAACACAGACCCTTGTTTTTCACTCCTGTTCTCTCCTTCTTTATTTTCCACATCGAAAAGCAATATGGGATTATTTTCCGCATTTTGTCCACAAAATATTTGAGGAAAAAAAAACCTTCAAACCTCTTTTTTCACATGAGCCTTTTCGAACTCTTCCAAACAGCAGCCTTTGCTAATTTATAGCTCAGTTAGAATGAGCTGTTCTCGATCAGCAAGAAATCTGTTACAGGACAGATGCCAGCATGATTACAAGAGATGGGTAAACCTCAAAAGGACGAAGATCTGGTTTGATTTCCATGAAGCTAAACTCCGGGGAGCATTGCTTCCTGTTGGGGGGTCTGGTTTTGGAAACCACAAGAACAGGGAGTATTGTTTTTAATGTTATTTTCTGCTTCTGGTTTTAGGCCAAATTGAGAGTGTAGAGCTGCTCAATTACTTTAATGAACAAATATAACAGTTTCACGCCTGGAAATAGATTTGCTTGTGGTTTGTTTCCCATACTCAGCTTTTGTTGCATCATTGAATATGGTGGCCCATCTCTATAGACTTCTGTTGCATGGTAGACCTATTAGAGCTTGCCAAATCAAGAAAATCTGAGTGCTTATACTACTTTTGTCACTGCCCCAGCAAGAACAGAAACACACCTTCTGTTACTATTTTTTTGTGTTTCTCATTAAATGCCAGAGCCTGTTCTTAATACCTGTTAGACTGCCATTGACTTCCATGGAGCAATTCGAGATTTACACTGATCATCATTAAGAGTTGTTTTATCACCAGGCTCATAGCAATAACTTAATTAAAATTAGTTTTGCAGATGTTACTCCTCATTTTTTTCCGGTCAAGTAAAACAAATCTTAATGGAGATTTCTTCACTGGTCAGCCTGGAGAGCCTGCACGCTGCCTCTCAGGTCTTTCCCCTCTCCACCTTCCCGTGCCCCGTCTCCCCTCACCAGTCCCCTCTCACACACGCTGCTTTATAGTAACAGGGTCAGTAGAAAACATAGAGTTCAGCACTATAGAAGTGGAAACAGAAAGCAGCCATGGGCAATTAACCAGGGCTGTGACTGCTTATATTTGGTTCCTGCTTCCATTTCTGTTTCCATGGAAATGGACATTAGATCATTGGAAATAAAGTAAATTTTCTACTTCTCCTCACCTTCATATCAGCTGGGCTATACAATCCAAATAAATCTAAACTTACCTAATTAAATGTGAATTTAGAAATCTTTTCATTTCATTGAAATAAATTGACAAAAGCAACATTGCTTTTGAAGTACTCAGATGCTATTGGCTGTCCTTTGGGAAAGGAGTAGGTAAGTTTGCCCACCCCTTTTTGCTTTGTAAGGTATGGAAACGTGCAACCATCCATCCCACCCCTTGCTCCGTGCTCCTGCCTGCCCATTAATATTGTTGTGCTGAACAGGACTCATCACTTGCCCATTAGGGGTCATTTAAGCATAAATGACCCCCCTTACAGAGACTGTGTGGGTTAAAGACCTCTTCTTTGTCTGGCTGCTAAAGCTTTGAGGTTCATTTGTATTGCAGAGCAGCTGCATAAAAAAAGGTTCAAGCCCACCTTTAAAGGTCATACGGTCTCAGAGGAGGAGCTTTGACCTAGAAGAGTTTCCCAGGTGAAAAGCTCAAGGTTTGGGAACAAAGGGAAAAAGTGGGTTTTAAGCTTTCACATTCCTGTGAGAGACTGAGAAAGATAAGACTTGTGTGTCTTTTGTAAACAAACATATTAGAGACTGAACACTTGATTTCTCCTCTAGACGTGAAGCTGATCTGCAAAACTTCCAGACCTATACAGGGGTAACAATAATTTTGAGTTTGGCTTATGACACAACAGATCAGACAGACAAAATCTCAAGGATCGGCTTCGATAAAAATGCCCCGGGTCATGAGTCGATATTCTTCCAGATGTAGCGATTGCCTTTACTGGCTGGCGAATGAAGGCACAACTTGAAACAACCTGCTTGTCTACCAATGTGTATTACTCACCAGAAGATGCTTCATGCTTGTTTCTCAAAGCAGCCCTCTAATTATTTTAATGAACTAATAAAAACTTGCAGGCAAGATAGCACCAAATAGTATCTCTGCTTGAATTGGCATCGCACTTTGCAATTTGCCGTGATTGAAAGCATCAATATCATTACTGTATTAAAGCAAACGCAATGCCAATAAATGGCTTGTTTTCTAACGAGGTCCATTTTACAGTAGAAATTGGGGAAAGCGCAACTTGGCTTTTCCAGTGTCTACCAAAGTGTTAATTTCTGGAGTCCAGTAACAAGAACAGTTAGCAAGAAAGCAATCAAAGTGGATCTATATAGGATGGTAGATTTAAACCATTTAATTACTGTAGCTGTAGTTGGTTATTGCTAATGCATGGATCACAAAAGCTTCACTCCTGTAGAAACCAGTCATGCATGGGAGATCAGGAATTACAGCTACTTCACCGATGTGAGGGATTTGCTCTGGTCCTTTAAAGATATTTCCTCCGGTGACAAAAGCCTCGTGCCTGATAATAATGAACAGTATGTAACAAATTTACTTTAAAGTAGCCTATAACCTAATCATGGTCAGTCCTAAAATATACTTCTTCAAATGACTCATATAAAACCGTTCAGTCATGACGTAGATATCTTTTTTTTTTTTTAGTTTAAATCCATCTCTGTCGAAGACGCTAGTATGTCTTGAGGAAGTGGAGAAAGCTAGATGGTGGCTAACTACATGCTATCAGTGGTAAAAGGTCTGATTTTTCCTCTCTCACCAAAAGGCAAGCTTCAAACTCGGTTTTTCTGCTTAATCCCAATCGTTACGGTCGCCATCACAAGCACGAACAAAATCTCCAAGACAAATCTATCTTTATGAGTTTCCTTCCCTGAAAGGCATTCCACACGCATTTAAAACAGAACAAACACATAGGCCTTTAAAACCGGTGTGATCATCCACAAATGAGCGTGGATCAGGATCTAACTTCACAGCACTGGAGCCACTCACAGAGTCCTGGGAAATTAGAGCATTTCGGAGTGAACGAAGGAGAAGCCTATTAAGTACCATTTGGGTTTGCACAGAAATACATGCAAAGGGCAGGGAGCAAGGAGCAAAATGTCTAAGGTGCACAGTAAAAGAAATAAAACAGATGGAATTGTGGATTATGGTCTAGTTTACAGCAGTAGGGTTGCACTGACAAGGCTTCCTAGAGGTGATGTAATATATGCGGATAAATAAGTAGGTACAGAGTGTATTTAGTCAACAATTCTAATAAAGCTGTGCAAGGCAAATCATACTTTTCTGAGAAAACTGGGTCTATAGCTTTTCTTTCAATATTTTAAAGAAAGAATCGTACCCTTAATTGCTGTTATGATCAAGCCCCTAGTTTAGATCTTGTCTAATCTTCATTTTGTAGACTAGATCCCCAGAGACCCTTATGCTATGTGTATTGGTTTTGTTCATACCTTAGCAGACTTTTTTCAAGTAATAAGAAAGATTTAAAGTGGATGTCTCTTAAAGGATAATAAATACCTGGAGAAGAATGAGGAAATACATTAAAGCTGAATCACTGCTGTGTCACACCAATTTTCCCCTTTTACTCTCGAGATTCCACTGAAATCAATGAAGTTACAGTTACTTAAAGCTGTAGGATTATATGAGTGAACCAGGTACATCGCGTTGCAAGAAACAAGTAGAACTTGCTGGCAGACTTGCTCAGAATCAAATATGTCCCCTTAAATTTCACACTATTTTCACAATCTTGTAGCAGCAAAGCAAAACAAGAAGTTCACTGTGCAGTCAGAACAAAATCTTTTTTCTCTGGTCTAAGTATTTAGCCAATAGAGTATCACAGAAACATTGATTTCTGTTCCCAGCCTAAGAATCCTCCTGATAGTTTCATAGAGAACCAAAGACCCAACACAATCCCTTCTTTTATGGCTAAGAAAATGCTAGGAGAATCGTTATCCCTGGGAAAGATTTCTGTGATAGACGAGGAAGGACTGTTCATTAGTGTCATGAATGATGCTGCCTCTTTTTTATGCAACTTGCATTCACTGATGCTGGCACTGTCAGAGTCTCCAACTGTGTGCACAATTCAGTTCATCGAACAAGGCGGCATCCTTTCCAGATACACTCAACGTGCAGTATTATGGTTGGGAAATTCATTCCAAAGAAGAGAAACACAAATTATTTCAATTCTCAAAAAAAAAAAAAAAAGAAAAAAGGCACAGTCTGTGCCTTCTTTTTCTGTGCTATTGGAGAGATTAGCAGGAAAAAATAAACACAGCAGTTGTTCGAGGTTCCACACAAACAAAACAAGGACTGCAGGCCACTCTGTACGCAGTGCCGAGCCATTGCTCTGTTTACTCGTAAGATGTAAAATAACACATTTTTCAATTCTTTTTTTTTTTGAATAAATATTCAGTGCTGACAGAGCAATTTTGCAAAATTTTAAACAGGAAGAAAGCCCCAAATGTTCACAGTTTTAAGTACACCCTGTCCTCAGCTCCTCCATTTCAGCCATTTCCTTTCAGTTTACTTAGTATGGCAGCGACACGTCAATTTGTCTGCAGCGAACGGCCACCTCTCACTGATGCCAAATGCAGGTAGAAGCCAGTCCCGTGCTCCTGAGTCACCTGCAGAGCTCAAGGTGCGTGAACAAATTACAGGCGGTCCCTAAGCAGCAAGGACCAGATCCAAAAACCCAGCTACGACACGTGTCTGTGTATGTGCCTTGGTACTTGCCATACCAGAGAGCCTGGAGCTAACGGCAGGGGAGCAGATACATCTACTCCGAGAAGCAGAGAGCCCTGCAGAGATAATAGCTCACGTCCCAGGAGCTGGGTAGGTGCTTTACATCAGTAAAGCTGACATAGGGCAAAAAGCCCAGTTTTGTCCCTAGGGCCAAGCCGGTACCATCCCGGCACGGTGCTGAGGGCAGCCCGGCTCAGCAGGGATCAGCTGAGCAGGCGCAGCTGCGCAGGACAGGCAGAGTTTGTGGATGCACAGATTCCTGCACCCCCTTCACCCTTGCCTCATCCAGCAGACAGGGGAAATGCACAGCTGAGGCACCAGCTTTTTAAGATCACAGCATTTGGCCCTGATCCGCATAGCTCTGAACCTGTGCTTTAAAAGCAGCAGACTGAGCAAGGAGCCATCACAGCCTACCTCTAGGAAAACCCTGAGGATGAGTGATAGGAGTGGAATTAAAATTCCTCTTCTCGCCACAGCTTAGTTATTTTACATTGTGCATTTTCCCATTTTGAATGCCTGTTTCAGCAAGACGCCTCTTTCCTGCAGAACTGAGCAGGGTCACACAGGGCTATCGGCAAAACAACCCATGTCACCAAAATCCTCCATCTTTTCTAACAGTTGACTTAGTCCCACCCAAAGCGCTCTGCCCCACTTTCTGCAAGAGCAGATTTGCTTCTCTCTGCAGAGAGCTCTCAGTCACCCTGTGGATAAGGCATTTGAGGTGGAAAGACCATCCTTCCCTTCTCTTTACAAAGCAGCCATGCTTTATAGGAAATATATATATGTCTCTACAGTTGTTGGATAAGAAAGACGAAACGTGATAAGAAAGAAGAAACATTTGGCCTAATGGTCAAAGCAGGACCAGATCTGGCAGAGCACATCAGGCAGATTCAAAGTGTCCTTGTGAGACTGAGCCTTGCAACAAGATAAGTGGATGAACGCACTGTTCATGGTTTCTAATCTGACTTAAATGTCAGATAAGTACCCTGCTGCACAGCCTGGTCAAGGCAGAAGCACTGGTTACGCATGGTCCAAAAAGGCATTAGATGCTTCGGGAACTTTAATAGCAAAGACTGAGGGACCTGCACAGTCTAAGTGCCTGCAAGACCAGATGGGAGCTGAACATGGGTTTCGGGGAGCTTTACACTCAGGTCCCTAATTTCCTTCTGGTTACATTCAACATGCTTAAAAAGACGTCTTTCCTCTGGTGCAAGATGCAGCTACGTTTGGGATTCAGAGCTTACAAGGAGCCATGTTCCCCAGCCTGTTCTCACTGGGAAGTCCTGCAGAAATCAGGAGGAATGTCCGATAAACCACTAGTGAATCACCTGATAAGGACTTCTTTGGGTCCCTTGAGATAACTGCCAGCTTTAAAAAACAAACAAACAATCCAATGAAGATGCAAAAAATCCATGCTACAAACAGAGTGGACTGGAATGTGGAGCATTCGTTTTTCCATTATCAGCCATCAAGGTAAACGGAAGGAAGCGAATGAATTATGTGCCTGAAATGTTTGTATGGAAATCTTTTCAAGATAGACATAAAAAACAATTATTTATTAGTTCAGGAAATACTCTACCATCAAGCAATGACCCCAGGTTGGTGTCAACGCTTCCCCAACAGGATTACCATTCAGAAAGCTTTATGGTTACCACATAATGTTTAATCAGTGCATTAAAAATAAATTAAAGATTTGCTAATTGTAATGTAATTAGCTTAATTTAATTACATTGCTCAGTGACTGAGAATTTTATTGTTATTGTGAGATCTTTTCTCATTTGGGGCTTGAAGTTAAGTGGCGCAGTATTGACAACCGTTTCCTCCCTTAATATTCAGCTTCAGGAATGGGTTGAAATTTTTACCTGAATCTTGCAATTTATCACAATCAGTATCATCACAAATTACAGAAAGCATCGAGTAACATGATAACTTCTAAATGAAGTGTCTGTAACCAGGGCAGTAGCAGCCTCAGCTGTTAATTTGTCATATTTCATAGCCAGCCTGACACCCTGTCCAATTTGCTTGTAAGCTTTATCACAAAGACAGCTATGTGAGCTGCCTCTGACTATAAGCAGGATGGAGGAGACGGACAGAAATTCAGCGGGGGCAGCTTGGCTCTTCAGGTTCCCTGGCTTTGTATACAATCCAGCTGCAAAATAAATGGCCCCATGTCTTGGTGATGTTTGTTTTCTCCATTAAAATCCCTCCCTTTTTCTCTCCCCTCCCAACTTCCTCATTAAGACAACCAAATTTTTTTCTTTAAGACTCCCTGCTGACCATAATCTGATGGTCAGCATAATTTATTAGCAGTTACAGGAGTTAAAAGAAGTAAGAGGGATAACAGTACTCAGGGAGCATCATTACCTATCTTACACAGGCTCTCAATTTCCATCCAAAGCATGTCATCCTCTCAAATGACCTGCAAGTTTTTCCTTTTGGGCAGAAGTTGTGCAGCACCGTAAAAATGGCCATGAATATCCCTTCAGGAAATTGGTCTCTCTTCTCCTGTTATCTTCCAGATGCTCTGAGGCTCTCAATCAATTTGCATTGATTTAAGCAACATCATTCAATACATATTATCAATCTGATCTGAGGGGAATTGTGTGAAGAGTAGGTCTTACTTTCTGTTCCCAACATGCCAAGCGCAACAGCACAAGATGCCACAAAACCCATAAAATGGTTTCTAAAAGACCATCAGGTGTTAAAAGACGCCTGGACTTAGAAAATGCAGGAAACTGCCATTTTATTTTGTCTAACACATTAAAATCAGGTTGGCCTACTTGGAGTGCAGACAGAGCAAACTTCTGCTCAGATGGATTTTGTTGATAGTATGGGAGCACTTTTGAAATCCTCAGTCTGGGTGCACGCAGCACCAACCACTTCCTACAATATCGGGATTACAACTAACTAATACCAGCCTGACACCCTTGGGTTTTTCTGGAAAATAAAATTAAGTCTCTCCATGAGACAGGAGGTGATGTGCTTCCTTCTCTTACCCGCCCGGCAGGTGAGCACGAACATCTGCCCTTCTCCTGTTGATGGCTGCCCAGCTGCAGACTCCACCAGAAGACCTAGCAGCCAGGCTCTGCAGCGCTCAACTCTTGCAGCCTCTAAGTGGTTTTGCAGTTCTGTCCCTTATTACACCAGCAACCAAGAGAGCAACCAGAGGGAAATTAGCAGAGAGCATTCCAGTCTTTACAGCTGAGCCTCCAGAGGGACTATAAAACCTCAGACACTGTTCGAGAGTCAAGAGAAAACAGAGAGCTTGTGGTGCCTGCTGTTAGTAAGAGGAATTGAAAATGGGGACTGTCTAATCACACCGAGACTAAAGGAGAAGGAAGAATGAGAGGACAGAGAAGAATGAAGTAAGGTAGGAGCCAGTCAGGAAAAGCCACAACTGTAGAAATGGCAGAAAGAAAGAGGACAAAAATTTATACAAGTTTTAATGTTTGAAGGAGGTTATTCGAGCCAAGTGACCATATGTCGGTCTCCTGAGGTTTTGCCTATCATGTTGAACCCCAGGCCCACTGATTCTGTAGGATGCAGTCTTCAGCACACGGCGACCACTGTGAGTGAGTCATTTGGTACAGTTCCTGTGGCAAGAATCCCAAATGTGTCAGGCCTGGACTAAAAAGCAAGATGGAAAATGAATACACCTGAAGGCACATTTGGCACTTTAATTCTGAGCAGATATCACTTCTAATTATAGCCAGCCTTATGCCAGCTTACTAGCGTTCAAGCACTTGTGGGTTAGCGCATTGAGTGCCAGATTTAATCCATCCAAGGTAAAGCGCAAGAGAACCAATTGCATTTTGCATGCCTTCTACCTGAATGATTTGCTTTGTTGTTCCCAATTTGCAGTTTGACTGGAAGATTTGCACCCCTCTGGTTAGTTCTGGTTGGCTTCTCTGCAGCCACGGGGGCATATTTTTCAGCTGAATGAAGCCCAGTTGGCAGGCTTAATTTGCCCCACCAATGAGTCATATCTTTCTCTCACTAATTTCACCTGCATGAGAGAATTGCAGGTTCCTCTCATAATTCCTCGAGTTCAAAATTGTTCCTGCAAAAAGAAGGCTGATGAGCACCCCAGCATATGGAGTCATAACCCTGCTTGCCTGGAAGACAGCAGCAAAACACAAGAGAAAGCCACCGGTGAACATTACTTAAATAGTAAGTTTAGTTAAGAGAAGCCTTTCCTAGTCTGATGCTGTGTCAGATTTTGATCTTACATGGCACCTAGTGCTTCACAAGGACCAGTGCTCAGCATCCCACGAGGATATACTGTTTTCCAGTATGATGTAGGGCTTGAAGTGGAGGACAGGTTTAATACAATCACGAGTTAATTTTCTTTCCAAGCAGCACTGTGAAACACAGAACAGAAGGAGGATTGCCTCTTCACTCCATAAATCCACTTAAACTTGGATTATGAGCCATATTCACCCAATTTTTGCTGGGAGCTTAAGGTAGCACCATGTTGTCATTGGGCTGTGGGATGCTGGGAAGCTGAGGCAGGATTCGGGAGGCTCCAAACTTCCATGAGTGAAACAGCCGCATTCTTTGACGTGCGGGGCTGGAACAGCATAGGTCTGTGTTCAGCCACGCTCTAGGACTTTGGATGGAAATAGATAAAGTGCACACAGCGCAGGCAGGAAGGGTTTGTCTCATAACAAGTCTCATGCTAGTAACTTCCAGAGCATGTGTTTTTCAGCAGCTTTGCCACATTAAGTTGACAAAGAAATAAAAGGGAACACTTCCCCACCACCACCCCAAATCTCTATTGATCTGAATATGGATCTTGTTTAAAGACAGAGGACAACTACTACTGATGCTGCCAAACAGAGCCTTCTGGAATTATCTCAGAAGCTCCATTTTCCACCCTTATGCCTCTTTCCCTTCCTGCTACTACAGACAGAAAGAAAGGGAGGGAGGAGAGGAAAAAAAAAAGAGAAAAGAGGAGAAGAAGAGAAGAAGAATTAGATGGAGAGAAAAAGAAAAAGAAGAGAAAGAAAAGAAGAAAAATAAGAAGAAGAAATAAAAAAGAAGGAAGGGGAAAAAAAAGAAAAAAAAAAGAAAAAGGCAGTCTGCGTGAAACCTCCCCACATGTCACCTGCTCCCAGCACTGTCCTTCCCGTACCCATCCCTCATGAGCTGGCTCAGTTGTGCAAGGCAGCTCCTAATTACCTCTCTCCTGGTTTCTCTCTTTCCCCCCCGAGGATGGCCCTTCCAAGAACTAACGCACATGAACACACCTGGCACTGTGAGATAGGGAGCCTCACCATGGATACCGGGCCCCCATTCCCAGACCGACCTGGGCTCCTGGGATTCCAGCAACTATTTCCAGGATGCTGCGAACTCCAGATGTGCCTTACCTAGTGCCTGGAGACACCATGTGCGAACACCGCTTACAACTGTTATTCTGCACTCATACACACAGACAGGTTCTGGCGATGCATATTAAGCTTTGAGAAACAAAATAAAGCAAAACGGTAATTTTAATCTTCCCTTTGACATGCTACCCCATGCCAGATGAGAGCAGCTGCGCTCACACAATGTGTCCAACTGGACATGATAAATAGCCTGGGAGAAAAGAAAAATACACACACATACACATACACACGCACACACACACACACACACATACATACATACGTACATACATGCTCTAAGGAATTTAGGACATGTTTGTTTTCAGAAATGGTGGCCTTCAGTTCACAGCTTCCTTGATTAATAAAAGGGTTGATTGGAACTAAATATGGCCTGCCAGGGTTGGAATTGTTCATAAAATCCTAGAGTAAATATCTGCAAGGGTAGCCCGAAGGGTTAACCTTACCAATGCACAAATACTGGCTCTCCTCCTGTTACAGTTTAAATGCTGATTGGAAGGAAGAGATCATTCTAGGTCAGTATGTCCTTTACATTGTGAATAGCTTGACAGGGGCTAATAAACTCCCCTGCCTATGCAACCAATAATTTATTATATATTCCCAGGCATCACATGCAATTTTTTATTTATACATGTATTATTTGTTCGGGTTTTTTTAAAGCGGGAAGCAGGGCAATGTGGGTCAAGAGATACGCTTAAACCGGAGGCCACAGAGAACTCCGCTCTCCTAGTCTTAGCCGACAGTAGAGAACAACAGCCTGGTTGCTGCTCCCCTTGCTGCTGCTGGGATTTTGCGCGGCAGCCGGGCATTGCAAAGAGCAGGACTGAGGGCCAGCACAGCCAACTTCTTGCACAGGGATCCAGCGGGTGCACACATAAACAACCCCGTGCAGCTGTCTTACGCTGCAAAGCAAACCCGGTCAGTTTACGAGGAACCTCTTGAATTGAGATAATTGCAAAACTAACAAGATTTCAAGTTTATTTCCTGAGCGGCCGGGCAGAGGACTGCTCCTCCGCAGCCTGCTACTGAGGGAGCCGTGCCCCCGAGAGCAGCCTGCCTCGTTCCTGCCTTGCACTCGCTGCATTTCACATCGATGAGGTAATTTGACTGCAGATGAGGTAACCCTGTGACTTGCCCATGAGCTGGAAGAGGTTACCATATGATCGCTCATGTAAACACGCAGCCCGGTCCCCCCGGATGGCGGCTGACAGCTGCGCTCTGCTGATGTGCCGCGACGCCGGGCTGGTGGGCGGCAGCGGCCCTGAGGAGCCCGGGGCCTGTGGGGGCTTCACGCCTCTCTGAAAGCAGCCGGGCACCCACCACGTGTGTACCACACACCATGCACAAACGTGCCGGGTGACGCTCGGCTTTCGACTGGGGTGATGGTGGACTCTGTTTTTCCAGCACTCCTGCAGCCAGGTTCACTGCTCGGATGGCTCTTCCTCTCCCCGCACCGAGGCTTCTAAACACGTGTGCCTTCTCATGCCCAGGCGAGGTGGTTCATCTCTTCTGCAAGCACAGAGGAAAGACTTCCTCCTGCAGTTGCAGGCATTAGACCTGTGGGAAATCCCTCCTTCCCCTGCCCTGGGGGCACAAGGGAGAGGAGGGGCACGGGGGCTGCAGGGCAGCAGCATGGGGAGCTAGCTGGGCAATCCCCACCAGTCCAGTTTGTGAATGCTGACGTTTTCTGTGTGTGCACTTCACACAGGTGCTGTTCCTAGAAAGTCCCCTAATTTGCAAGCATTGAGAAAAGTGACTTTTGTGGTTAGGTAGTGCTGATGACTGTGCCCCTCTCCTGTTTGTACCTGTACGCATCAGAGGATCTGCAAGCCTCCACTCGCCCAGCAGGCAAAAATCTCAAACCAAAGCCCCAAAAACCAAACACCTTGTCTTCAGGGTCTCGTATCATTGCCATTTACGGTACGGCACAGCCTAGGAGCCCTAGCTCTGCTGTGCTAAGTAATCTTGGTGCTGATCCCTACCCAACTGCTGGGCAAAACAGACCAGTGTGATGGATCTGTGAGAAGGAGGAGCAATTCACCACAAAAAGGAAAAGCAGGACAGGCTTGTCAACTCCCTGAGCCTGCTCAGTGCCAGGATTTCCAAAAGCCTCCTTGTGACAAACAGGGTGGCCGGGATCAAATCATACCACAGCTCCCAGTAACTACCTGTGCCTCCACCGACTCTACTTAACCTCACAAAGTGTGTTTGAGGAGTTCATTTTAACAAACTTCGTCTCAGCAGTGGCAGCCGCTGATACGGACATCTGTTCCGAGCAGACTTCAACCTGAACAACATGTGACAAGTGACCCAGGAGGACCCTGAGGGCTAACGAGTCATTAGATGTGGAAAAACAGCTAGTCTGAATGTCTTCTGCTCAGTTCCCAGGTTACAAAGCTCAGCTCTCCTGGTCTGGCCCGTCTGGAGGAGGTCTAACCAAGCACTGGTGGTAAGTAAGGCACGCCTGGGTCAAGCACCCGAAGGAAGCTGTTCCCCTCGGCCCTCGGCGTATAAGGATCAAAGAGCTCCTGGCAAGAGGGAAAGGCTCACCCTTTATTTGGCCAAAAATGAGAAGTACTATGCACGAGCCCTGGAGGAAGTCATGTCTCCCCTCCTCCCTGCCTCCCAGAGCAGCTGCTTATACAAGGAGCAGGTCAAAACGTAGGACTCTTATAATTGGGAGTATATGAAGGGACACAAACCCATTACTGCTGGAGCTGAGCTCACCTCACTACTCACCTGGGCTGAGGCCAGGACTCCTCCCCCTACTGTGAACTCACAAGACTGCCAGAGAGACAGACAGATCTCTGAAATTCTGCCCAGAGGAGATCCAGGGAAGCAAGCGGAGAAGTGGGGCCACGTCACACTCCCCTCCCTCCCTACCGGCTTGCAGAGCTGGCAGGCTCCACACAAGAAACCCCATGGCAGGGCCATGGGAAGCCATGCAACAGGACACGTGTAGGACTCCAGACATCACAGCTAGATTTTTAAAAGATGTGGCTAATTTTATAAGCTCTAGCGGTTGCTGTCTTATGTAATGAGGTACAGTTAATCATATCCCTGCCTCATGCTATAGCTAGATCATCTGTGCAGCCTCTCTTGCAGGGCAAAGCAAGGTGCAGTGGGTTTTACACCTCTCTCTCTCGGACTGGGAGCTGGTCACCATTCAGTGGGACACGAAGCCCGGCAGAGCAACAACCTCCCTCCACCTTGAAGACGTCTGCAAACAGCAGCTGGCAGAGGGCTGGGGTATGCCTGCCATGATGGGCAGGGGCAGGGGACCCCAACCTCTTGTCCACGTGCTGCCTGCACCATTCCGACACACTCTGGGTAGAAGGCAATATGCAACCACGTAAATGGAAGCCGGGTGCCGGAGCTCTCCCTGAGCAGTCTGTGAGCAGCTTGGGTGGGATTCACCCTTCCGGCCCGTGTCTGCAGTATGAATGTCACCATCCAAGCTTGTCACACCCCTTTCACAGTTTTAGGGGACAAGAAGACCTTCTTTGGGAACAGCTACCTTGCCTGTTTGAGATCCTTACACCCAGGACTAATTGCATTCCAAAGGTGTCATTTCCTCTCTAGTGGCCATAAATGGTCTCTAAGGTCATTCATTAGCTTGGACCCGTCCTCTGAAGAAGCCTGTGTTCGGTCAGGCCAGTCTCCACCTTTGAACCCACTCGGCAGCCAGGCTGGCACCCACAGCACCGCCTGGGTGGCACGAGTCCGAGGTGCAGACCCCAAATCTCTGCTGCCCTGCCTCGGATCGCAGGTGCCATAACGAGGGCAGGGCATTAATTACAGCAGGAGCTGATGGAGAACCAGCAGGAAAAGAGTTAAGAGAGCCAGGGCTTGTTGCTGTCCAGGAACCCAGGCTACCTCACCTCCCAGGATAACCATCAGCCAGCCCTTTCTCAAAGCTTTTTTGGCAGGCTGCTTTGTCAGAAAACCACCTGTTACTTGGGAGAGATTCAAATGCATAATGAATTAAGAAAGCATATTGTGTGTTACTATCTAACCCCCAGACAGATGTGTTATTTAAGTGTGGTTGTGATCTGTGCTGTTAATTTTAAACAACATATGATCAGAGATCATGTCTGGCTTTGTGCTTTGCTTCCTTTCAGGTTCTGGCTTGTGTGTCCATGCCAGACAGTTGTGGTTTCTGTCATATGGCAGGAAAAGCTTATTTTTTATGTGCTGCCTAAATTTATATTTTATAGCACATTAAAACAGCCCATCAGAATTAAGTTATCACATTGTTTATAATGGTAAGTGAATCGCAGATGTCGAAAAGAGGGCACCACATGAAGGGATTTTTAGGCACGCTTACTCCCTACGCTAAGGACTTTCAGCCATTTTAAAGACGGCAGCAGGCTGAAGCGCAGACTGAAATATATAAACCACATCACCGCTCATGTGGGAAGGCAGGAAAACTGTTGGAAATGGCAGTCCTGCCAACCAATCAGTCCAAAACACCAGCCAGACCCTCGGCAGACAGGGAGACACGCTTAACAGATCATGAGATTTTTTTTTAAATAATACAGTTGGGATTCTTCTTTATTTGCTCCCTGGCCTGAGCCTTCAAGCTTTGCTGCCTAGCTAGAATAGCTAGACATCTGCCCTGAACGCACAGGTAAGTAAATAAACAGACCAAAAAAAGGAAGAGCAACCCCTTGTGATCACTGGGCTCTATGAGGTGAGGCTTTAACTCGGAGGCAGCACATATTTGAAGATGCCAGGTAAAGTTGCAGGAGCTCTGGCACACTGAGAACGGTAGAAGGGCAAATTTTCACTTATGTATGGCTAACTACACTGCTTTCCAAAAACCCACACAATTTAGGGCAGACCAAAGCACGGCCAAAAAGTCACTCTTGCTGATTCAGCGTGCAGAATTCAAGAGAGAATCTCGGTTCAGACTTCCCATCTAAACCTATGAAGCCCCTGTGCAAGTGGGATTCATTACAAGAGAACAGAGAGGGAGAGAAGGGGTTTAACGTTTGCAGACACGGAGCCGGACTCAGCCCTCATCTGCACGGAGGTAAATGCAACGCCGCCACCGTGGCACGCACAGGGGTGCCAGCAGAGACCAGCCACGGCCGGTAGCCCACCTCCAAGACCAGTCGGGGCTTCAGCCCTCCTTTCGCTAACAGCCTTCTGCCAGCCTGCAGGCAGCTGCCAGACTTTGACCACCCTCCTGGGGAGGTAATAATCCTCGTGCTAAACAAATGAGTTACTCGGCCCCTCTACAGGAATCAGTCATCTCTTCCGCCCAGGTGTGCCGAGGGCTGCTCTGAGTCGGGGCCAAGGGTGGTCTGCCCCTGCTCTACCCAACCCAGTGATTTCCACCCAGGTCCCCTCCCCAGCCTTTTCAGCTGCTGAGAAACTGTTCTTTGCTTGTTGCAGGGTTTCAGCTCTGCCCACTCCGGGCCCAGAGGAGGTTTCCTGCTCCCTCGACACCGAGGTGCTCCCAGCCCTGCACGGAGCAGACCTATGAGCCCGGCTGGCCACTGGCTGCCACTGTCCCTGTGAAAGGCAGGCCAGCCCCGGATCACAAGAGTAAATAAAGGGAAAAGACACGAACTCTCCCCCTCCGAGGCTGTATTGGCAGCTCTAGCCCAGCCAGCCTCCAGCTGCAGTGCTACTGTTCTCCAGCCATTTGGCAGAGGTACCACCCCTCCTCCCTGCTGGGGAAAAAAAACATTGCCCTAAAAGCTCGCCATGGAGGGGACCCAGACAGGAGATACCTGTGATGTATCTGTGAAGGCTGTCCCCACCTCTGGGAGCCAGGCTGAAATGCCGCGTGAAGGCTCGGAGGTGAGGCAGCGAGTGCAGGTTAAAAGGATTGCACAGTGCTGCTTTAACATGAAATACATCCTGCTCCGGGGCTGTGACTGTTAGAAGACCTGAAAACAGCCTCACTCACACATGCAGTACTGAACAGCAGAGCATGAGGGGTAAGAGGGGACTGTGTGAGAGAAGAGACTATAGCTGAGGAGAGGATTTTAAAGAGCACAAACTCATTTCATATGGCTGAGTGCTGGCAACACTAGGAGAAATTCAATGGATTATGTTGCACCAGAGGTCAGAACATAATTGTCCCTTCTGGCCTTTAAAACCTGTGAATCTATAGAGGAACCTTGAAACGACCAGATTCCGCAGGAATTTGATTCCTGGGGTTTATTTATTTATTTTCTTACCAGCTGCCAGACACAGCATGCTCCTAGACAAATAAGGAGGTGGTAGCTATGGCGGTGAGTATATCAGTAGTGATTATCTCTTGCAGGGCTTCCTGGTAGAGTTTCTATCTCCCTCAGAGGAGACAAGGTTAAGGGATGTAAGACAGTTTCATCTTTAATAGCCAGCCCAGCTTTAAACCATGACAAAAACTAAGAAACACGGGGCTATTTCAGAAGTGAATAGGTGCTAGGGAGAACAAGGGAGATCTAAGCAACTTAGTGCACGAGTTACTCTCCTAGTAGATTTTTTTTAAACAGCACTTTCCCAACCCCCATATTAAATAGCTCTCTGTTGTCCTTGCAAAGGGCCAAAGAGCTAAAGATAGCTCCACTAATTGCTACTTCCCTTTGTCCCTTAGCTCTAGAGATTCCCATCTTCTGTATTATTACTTTATCATTTTAATTGTGCAAGAAGCTTTTATGCATCACAGTATTAATTAGAATAAAATAATAATAATAATGCAAAATATAAAAAGAAACCGTTATTAGTATCTAGGTAGCATCATTTTTAGAGCAGGTACTTTGGGAGAAGAGTATTAGCCAACACTTCTGTCTGCACGTGCTTATGGTGGGCAGCCTCATTCTGCACACCGGGGACGCGTCCTGTGACCTGCACTCACACCGAGGAGCCATACCCAGCAAGTGCGCTGCTGTCTCCTGAGATGCGCACTAAAGAAAGTAGGCAAAAGTAAGTAATAGGGGGCTGTTAGAGCCCTGAAAGAGCCTGGAAAGAGAAAGCCTAGAAAGTTAAAGGTGACTTACGGCCACTGTCGCCCTCTCTGCGCCCCTGGAGGTACAGGACGCAATCTGCTCTATAACTGATATCCGCATGGGGAAGCAACTTGGAAACATCTAACCCTCCAATACTAGGCACAGACATTCAAGCAGACCAAATTACCAGTGTCATTCATTTACACCTTTCAGCTTAATGATACCTTACAGGGAAGGAAAATTCAAATTAAAAATTGAAGCTATTAATATATCTTTGAAAATGGTAAAGGAACAAGATTAAGACCAATAGGAGGCCACTAATCTTGGCATACTTCTGACTTGTACCCTTTAAATCATTGTAATACCTTGTTCAAATTCAAACATAAATAGGATTTTTTATGAGGGCGTTAGTGCTCCTGCTGCATCAAAAGCCATATTACATTTCATGATTCCTAGAGCTGAGAATGGTCATTCCCAAAATAGAAGGCCTCCTCACCAGATGATCGTAACGCAGATGACTAAATAATGTTACGCTGAAAAATACATCAGTAGAAAGTGCAATACAAAGGCAGAAGAGCTTTTCTCCTACATCTTTTGGTAGGGTTTAAGGGGCTCACAAGGTAAGTAGGATGCATTTTGCAACTTTCTAGCGGAGATACAGTACATTGCAGAGTAACCACATCCTCTCCCTTCGGCTGCTTCTCCCTTCCTGGTGACTGGTTGCAACTCACGTATATGTGACAAGTGATAGCCAAGGACAGGCAGCGGGAGGGAACTGTTCCCAACCAACTAACTGCATCTTTACATTTCTTTTTACCCCCCTCCATTTTGCCTGTCTGCGTGAACACCTTTTTCCCTGGAAGGGAGGAGGGGACCCAAACAAACCCTGAAGCGATCCCAAATGTCCTTGGTAGGGGGAAAAAAACCCTATCCTCCAGAGATCAAACCTTCAATGAATCATTTTCCACCGCTCCGACATGTCAAATACTCCAGTGATTCACTAGTCATGGAGCTCTGATTCACCTGCAGTAAACAGGGCTGACTGCTTCCCAGAAACACTGCGGTTTGCATCGCTCTTTAAAGGCTCCACTTCCACCTCGCAGCCCTGCGCTTCTCACCCCTCTGCCACACTGCCACTGCCCCGCCGCCACCACGGCAGCCAGGGCAGCAACAAGGAGCAAAATCCCAGGCTATCGGTTTTAGTCCGAGGGGCCGAGAGGGAAGACAGTCTCGGGTAAATGAACAGCAGGAGGAGAAGTTAGGAGAGTTCCTGAATCTTCCCTGGCTCCTGTTTCAGCATGAAAAAGGGAAGGACAGAAAAGAAGGGACAGGAGGGGTCTTGTATTTATTTGTGACTCTCAGTGGGTTCGTCTCCCTGCCAGCACAGGACGCGGTTTCTCCAAGAGGGAGCACCAGAAATAGAACTGACATTGCATCTAATGAGCTTTTTGGGGGCGTATTCATTAAGCTTGTAGAAAGGGTAAAGAAACGCAGGAAGCTTGGTCTTGGAAAGCCTCCAACTGGACCCCTTCGACTCATTAAGGGAAGGAGTAAAACGAACCGTGCCCCAGGGCAATCGTAAAAGGATAAGCAGGGAAGCAGGAAAGGGTCAATTCATTAAGGACCAGGGGACCCCGGCGCTGCCGGCCCGGCCGGGCGGCGCGGGGCTGGGGCTGGGGCTGCGGGACGGCCCGCGGGTGCTGGAGGCCAGCGGCAGCGATGCCCTGCTCGCCCTCGGCCGCCGGTGGAGCCACCGGTGCTTTGTGCTGGCCGAGCCCCAAAAGGCAGCAGGCACCTCTCCCGGCTGCAGTGAGGGGACCTCGGAAACCCCCCCCAGGAGGCGCTGCCTGCCCCCCGCAGTCGCCGTGAGTTCCCCGTGTGTCGCCGCCAGCGCTCCCGGCTCCGGCTCGGACCGGCCGAGGGAGGGGGAAGGGGGGAAAAGTCAGGCAGACCCTCCCGAGCCTCGCAGGGGCAGGGGCAGGGGGAGGGGAGGCGGAGGCAAACTCAATTGAGCAGCTTCGCGGGGGGCCCCAGATTTGCTCAAACCAGTCCAGTCACGCCAGCTGCAGCCCAGCCATGATGAGAAAGGAGAGGAGACAGCGCGGCAACGGCTTCCACGACCCGAGGGAGGAGGAGGAGGACGAGGAGGGGGAGGAGGAGGTGGCCCAGGCTGCTAAACTGACACCAGGCAAAAGTTGGCCACGGTTTCCCCCAGCCACGGAGGAATAGCTCAGGCNAGCCCAGCCATGATGAGAAAGGAGAGGAGACAGCGCGGCAACGGCTTCCACGACCCGAGGGAGGAGGAGGAGGACGAGGAGGGGGAGGAGGAGGTGGCCCAGGCTGCTAAACTGACACCAGGCAAAAGTTGGCCACGGTTTCCCCCAGCCACGGAGGAATAGCTCAGGCAAGTCAGATGTGACCGTGCTACAGGAGCCAGGAGAAAATAAAAACAAGTGACAGCTGACTCTTG
>VZSC01011151.1:0-12600 GCA_013398225.1 Steatornis caripensis
CATAGGAATAACTATAAGCAAGAGACTTACTGCATTCCATTCCTACTGATGCTCCAGCTCTAACTATAAACACCGAGCCTTATCACTGCTAGAAACAGCTACTGTCTGGAAAAACATGCAGTTAATTTCAGAGAGTGCAGCTTCTCAGAAGAGATTTGACTAAGAAGTAAAGTTACTAAAAGAAAATTGGTTCTGTCTTAGCCCAAACCAGAACAATCTTGCACATTTTTATTGTTGCTCTTGGCCATCGCATTACATCATATGATGAACTAGACTCTCAAAACAGGTGTCTAAATGCTACTCCTCAGAAAATCATGAACCTAAACAGCACAGCCTCATGTTCAGAAATGCTAAGTCATCTGCAACTTATTCTGNGACCAGGACAGGGAAATAGCTTGTTACCATTCTGAGATGCTCTACCAGTCTGTGGACATCTTTCCAGAACATCAGTTAGTATCAAAATAAGTTTCCTTTGATTTCCTTTTTTTTTTTTTTTTTTTTTTTTTTTTTNGTTACTAAAAGAAAATCGGTTCTGTTCTAGCCCAGACCAGGACAGGGAAATAGCTTGTTACCATTCTGAGATGCTCTACCAGTCTGTGGACATCTTTCCAGAACATCAGTTAGTATCAAAATAAGTTTCCTTTGATTTCCTTTTTTTTTTTTTTTTTTTTTTTTTACAGCAAATTAGATTGCAGTTAGAAATGGAACATAGTTGGAGTGCATTGTGTGTTCCCAAGTCAGCATTTTCTTAAAGTTCTCGGTTCTTTTGGAAAAGTGCTGCTGCAGCATGCAAACAATTTGGCTCCTTCGCTGGGATGCGAGTGGTTTTCTCACTAATGTCAGCAGGAGCAGTTCGTTGCCAATGCAAGTTACTGCTGATATCCTGAGTTTTCCACAGGGCCATTGACTACCTGGCTGTAGGGATCGGAGCAGCCAGGAGTTTTTGTCTCCCCCCGAAGAAAGACACTGCCAATGTGTTGATTGAAATACTGAGCTTCCATGCCTGGGTCCTGCTTGGGTTGGAATATGATCAGGGTTAACATCATCTGTTTGGGGAATAAAAGCTGGAACAAACACGTAGGGGCTGTTTATCTAAAAGTAGAGCAGAGAGGCATATGAGTCTTCTTCAGTGATGAATGTGACTTTCCCCACTTACTTAATCTTCAGAATGAAATTATGAGCACACTTCTGTCTGGAAGAGTTGGCCCATTGGCTTTAGCACCCCTTTCATGCTCAGTTGCCACCTGAAAACTTGTACCAAGTTACCACCCACCAAGTCACACTATTACCATGTTTCAGTGGATACATCTTTTCCTTCGCTAACACCTCAATAGGCTGCAAGGTTCTTGCTGATATTTTGCTTCTACAAAGTTGCCATCTGTGGAGGTTTTGCTGGCTGTCGACAAACTTGCAGGCACAGGTATGTGGCAACCTAGGCTGAGCATGAGAAAGGGGCGGGTAGGAGAAAGTTCCATGGTCCTTTAAGGTAAGTCCATTTTTGTCTGCTTAACCAACCTAGAACAACAAAACAGTCTAATCTTGTCGGCATCACCTTGCTAATCAACTGGAGCGCTCATTTTGTGTGAAAGTCTTAGCGCTTCATAGTGTTACGCACAGACCTGCATGTGTGCGCACGCACCTACTATGGATTTACTGTGGAGGTTCTCCCTAGTTGATAAACATTAGAGCTTCTGCTAGGTAATGGTGTTGATGATGGCTAGAAAATGATATTTTCTCGTTACATGTTAAAGTGCACAAGAACTCTTACTAAATGTGAATTAAGTATGTTTGAAAAACTGTAGTCCAAGCACAAGCTCTTAAAATGCATGCTTTATTTAAAGATAACAATGTTGTCATTGGCATTTAACATTTTATTTAGTATTTTTTTAAGCAGTGTATTTTCCATACACAAAATATGAGTTTTCCTTTGTGGTTATTGTTTATCCTCTTCCTTGCAGTTACAGGATGACAAACCGGTGGGTTGTAACATTTATTTAGATAGTTTTCAGGTTCCAACTTTCACATCTGTATTGATATAAGAGAGTCTGAAAACCAAAAACCTTAACTTACAAAAAATAACATTTCTGCATTTGTGAGAAACAGGAATGTGCTGATTTAGACAAGAGTTTTCTTCCCTAGAACGTAGACTTTGTTTTCTCAAACGTACCTTGTATACCATTTATTTATAATTTAGACTGAATATTGGAGGTAGAGCCTTATATTTTCTTCTTTATTTTCACAGGCTTTGGGGAACCATGAGTTTGATAAAGGTGTGAGTGGATTATTGGATCCTCTTCTTAAAAATGCTAATTTTACAATCCTGAGTGCAAACATTAAGGGGAAAACCGCATTAGCGGATGAAATGATGAAATACGTTAACCCTTTTAAAATAGTACATTTTGACTCAGAATCAGTAGGAATTGTTGGCTATACTACAAAGGAAACTTCTTTTCTTTCACAGCCAGGTATGTTTCCCTTAGTACATAGTTTATATCCTTTGTTACTATTTTATTACTTGCCCACTTGTTTGAATCCAGAGATGAATGTTTTCAGCTGAGAAGTTTGTTGCTTTATCAGTATTTACTTGTATTATTCAACTTTGTAACTGCCTAATTTTTAAATGGGAGAAGACTTGTTAACATTAAAATCCATTTTCATACAGACCTGAATCATCTGATTCAGCATCACTGAATTATCTAAGAATATAAGAAGGTCAGTGAGACTGCGGAAGAGCCGGGGGAAGCCTTTGTGGTTTTTATTGTTGTTTGGGTTTTAAATTTATATCCTTTTCTATTTTATTGCTATTTATCCATTTAAACGGATGTTAAAACATGAATACAGCTTGTCTCGAGAATGAAATGTGTGCAAACCAAGACATGTTTCTGTGTTGAAATTTTCTCTTGGATGCCTCTATGCTCAAGCCCTAGTAAAAACAAGCAGAGCTTCGTACGTGTTTTTGAAGCAGAAGTTGCCCAAGATGTTTTTAGCCTCTCAAATATTTCCAGAAATTAGACTACAGAAGGAACACCCATTCAGCTTTTACCACAATTGCTTCCTTCATGAGTAAAATTAGAATTGATGAGGAAAACGACTTCTCAATTTCTGACTATTTTTTCTAACATTTAAGGGGTTTTGGTTTGTTAAAGTTTGGGTTTTTTTAGTAAAATAAAATGGTCTGCTGGAACGAGAAACAAATTTAAATCAGCTGTAAGATCTGAGTCACTGCCTGCTCAGAGCTCAGCCCCCCTCTGTCAAAATCAGGCTTTCTTCCCTGGTTTTTGCAGCAGGGATGCCCCAAGTGCCAGTTTAAAACATTTTCCGTATTGAAAAAGGACTTCATATTATTACTTCTTTTTCCATTGCTTAATAGTAAAGCAGTAATGCATAACTTTCTTGGGAAAAGCAATATTCAATGCTTTGAGGAAGTATTAGAATATAAAACTGTTTCTTCTGTGCTTTTTAATTCCTATGCTGTCTGTTTGAACTATCGGGAAGTGGACGTCTGAGGTCAGAATAGGCTTCTGTATCTCACTTCAGTGTTCCAGAGATGTGTTTTTGGAGTCCTTTCTTTTTTTTCCTCCAACAAAAAAGAAAATTGATCTGCATTTTGTGTAGGCAACAGAATTTCACCCGTGCTTGAGGGCGTGAGGGTAGGTATCATCTGACATCATGCTGAGTTTGAAAAATGGACAGACAGTCAATATCGTTCTTCATTAAGGATGAATAAAACAGATCTCAGCTTTTCTTCCAAATGACTGAGTTGGTGCGGTGAGGTTATCAAATTAATTTTCTTGCAAATAAATATACTAGAGGAAAATCCAGATAGAGTTGGAATGATTCTTCGAAGCACTTAACTACATTTCCAATAACATCTAGATATCACATTGAATGCCTCAGTGTCCTGAGATGTTGTAACAGAGACCACAACTAGAAAAAGCAGTGTTAAAAGGGAAGGTTTGTTAGCTCCATCGATGGAGCTGAGGAGCCCTAAGTTAAGTATATGCCACAGTGTAATTAAGCAACAAGCAGGGCACATTCTAACAGCAACATTTATACAGTTACAGTGATCAGAGTTTTTATAGTTTTTCTGCGTTGCCTTCTCAGTGTGTGGAGGAACACTTGGAAGCTTTGACAATGCAAATTCAGGATATGTTAGTATAACTAGTGACTACGTATCACCCGTGACCTAGCAATCTTTCAGACTGATAAAATCAAGGCAGAGGTGGGGCGCCGGCAAAATAGTTATCAACCTAATCCCTTAATTCAATGAATAAGATACATTGTGAATTTTAAATTCAGCACCTTGCTTATCTCTACACATTTCTTCCAGCTGATTCAGTTTTCTCAGACTCTACAGCAATTGCTTTGGCGTGCTGTACACTTTTAGGGCGTTTTCAAGGCAAATAGGGAGCTTGAACATGCTGAAACCTGAATTCCTACATGACTACTTTCCATGGAAATCTTTTGTGAGTGTGATTTCTTCTATTGTCAAATCTCAGTAACTTCCACACAATTAAGAAACTACAACTTGTACTTTTCTTAGTCTGCTTAAAACAGCTATTAACATACTTGAACGGAGTATGAAGTCCTTAAATCTCAGTGTTTCCATTGTGAAGGAACTGTTCATCTCTGCTGAAGGTACTGTTAATGTTACTGTTTGGAAACCATAGGGATGAGGAACTCTTAGCGCAATTTATAGATTACAGCCAATTGACAGTTTTTCTAAAGTTCTCCTCTGTTTTGCTGTATACCTCAGCTGAATGCCCAGCCAGTTTTTCCCACGTCCTGCAAAAGTTGTTCGTAAGTTGGCATGCAGAGCTGTCTCTGTATTCACTTTGCACTGGTAATCCCAAAATCATCTTTCTAGTATTTGATGGTACCAGCTCCCTTACTTGCTTTATTTCTGCAATGATGTTTGTTGTAAACCCCATGACATAGTTAACGTCTTTATCTGTCCTGAGAGATGCTACATGCACATTCGGTGATGTGAAGTAATAGATCTCATTTTGTCCACTGTCTTTTCTTATAAGGTGGAAAGCCAAAGCTGTTTACTCTGTAACCCTACAGGCAGCAAATATTTACTAAAACTATCAACTTGGCAGAGTTTTCTAAAATGGAATTTTAACTTCCATTTATTCCACTTTATTCTGGCTGGCTTGCGTAATGTTTTTAAACATGCAGCCAGTTCTTTTTCCTTTGGCTGTTTTATCTGAAACTCTACCCCATCTAAAAAGAGCAGAAGATGTCACATCAGTGTAATGCCTTGAGAGAGAAGTGAAATACTGACACGAGCAATAGCTAACTTCAATAAGCACTTTATTTCATTCAGATTGTTTTGAAAAATGCACAGTTGAGTGCTAAACACTATATTGCTTTTTGCCTGGTTTCTTAGAGAAGTGAGCGTTGTGTAATTGCTCTTACAGTCCCCCACTGTATAACTTTTGAACCTGCTGGCCCATTTCAGCTCCATTAGATCAAGTGCTGAGATGACTAGGATACGAAGCTGTGCGGGATGCCACAGCTAGGTCGCGGAGAGAGGGTGCAAAAAGCCCCTGCAGCCCCCAAGCAGGAATCCCTTTCTGGGGGCAAGGTGGGCAGTGGGCAGTCACTGGGTGAGTGGGTTGGCAGTGCCACTGCTGGCCCAAGAGCTCGTGGCTGCCCGTGCCCTGCTGTAACAGCCCCAGGAGAGAGATGGACTTACTGGCATGGGACGGGCCTTGTTTTTCCCCTCATTATGAAAGTAGGTTTGTTTGTGTTAATATGAGTTCAAGATTAATAATAATACATCTTCAGTGTGTGGTGCGTTGTAGGCTGCAGTGGCGTAGAGGGGTGACAGAGCTGGTGCTCATAGGAGAAGTTAGCCTGCAGGCAAGTGCGGCTTGCTCTTGCTTTAGAGAGCTCAGCTCTTTACAGAACCGGTCCCCACACTGTGGTGTGCATGGCCCATGGGTGGCAAGATGAGCACGTGAAGCTCCCATGCTCACGGAGCATTTCCCAGGCTTTTCCTTTGACTAGTAATTCTGCATCAGGCCCAGCTTCTGGCAAGCACAAGGATGTACAAAGAGGGGCTGAAGCCGGTGGCTTCCTTCAGCCTGGAGAAGNAGCTCCCACGCTCACGGAGCATTTCCCAGGCTTTTCCTTTGACTAGTAATTCTGCATCAGGCCCAGCTTCTGGCAAGCACAAGGATGTACAAAGAGGGGCTGAAGCCGGTGGCTTCCTTCAGCCTGGAGAAGGAAGGCTAAGGGGGAACTAAGCGCAGTCTTCCACCGTCGTAAGGGGGTTTATAGAGATGACAGGGACAGGCACTTCCCAGAGGGGCACAGAGAAAGGACAAGAAACAATGGGCTCAAGCGGTACCACAGGAAATTATGGTGGGATGTAAGGAAAGAATTTGTCATGGTAAGAGCGGTTAAGCCATGAAACAGGTTGCCCAGAGAGGTTGTGGAATTTCAGCTTGCTCAGACAAGACCCCGAGCATCCTCATCTGGCTTTGAGTTCCTGCTTTGAGTGGGTTTTGGACTCGGTGGCCCCCGGACATCCCTTCCAACCTCAATTAACTTATGACTCTTTGATTGTAAGAAGAGGTCCGCAGGAAGAAAATTCACCCTGCAATGTGCAGTACAGAGATTCCCTCTGGCAGTAACAGAACTATTCAATGGGTGTGGTGGTGAACCAATTTATGTAACCCTCTTTTATCTCTTCCATTGTAGCAGCTTCCTCTTAATTTCCTGAGACATTTTGCATTCGATTGTGAATTCGTTTCGCTCCTCCCTTTGTTACAAAGTAATGTAAATCTTTTGACTTTAAAGGCATATTTCAAAATGTTTTGTTCAAAAAAACTCTGCGCGAAGGGGAGGAATTGGGTAGAGGGCAATGGGTAGAAATGTTACTTGTTTGTCTTCACTCGCAAGTTTAGGATTACAGTTTGTTGACTCTGTTCTTAAGCTCTATTCTTAAAACTTTATCAAAGAAATTAGTCTCTTACGTAGAAAGTCCCTTTGCACAACCCAAAACACTGTGCCCAGGATAAAAGCAAATGTTTGTCTAGTGTTCTTGTAACTGTCATGGTAGAATAATTTCAACAGGCAAAGAAACCTTGCAAAAAGATTGTGAGTTTCCCAATGTTGTGGTCAAGAAAAGGTTTCTCCTTTGCAGACTTTCCGTTCTTTAAGTTCTTGTTTCAGGATGGTAGCTTAATTGTGTGCTGTGCTGTATTGGTATTACTGAGAGTGGTTCACGTTAGGTGAGATAATTTGCGTAAAAGACAATGTGGAGTTTAGTGCAGGACTTTGAAGACGCTGCTGTTTAAAGCCTCGGCTGGGGTGGGGGGAAGAATTATATGAGCGTGGAATAGAGAGAGATTTAACTCAGGAGAAGATAGATGATCTCAAAGAAAAATAATTTGGGAAGAAAAAAACTTTATAGTACAATACAAGTGTTTATACTCAAACATGTACTGACATATTTAGTTTCATTTCTCGAGTTAAATAATAAAAGCCATTTAATTTTTGATCCCACAATTGGTGTCATTGCAATTTTTTTATAGAGTTACAGTTTGTTTAGCGTAGGCAAGTACATACAGCTCAGTGCAGGAATGTTGTATTAGTCTAAGTAAATGGGTGCTCCTGAGAAACTGGAGGACATCAGGTCATGAGCTGGAACCAACTAAAGACATTTGAAAGCTGCTGACATTCAAAGTTCTATTAGTTATACAAAACAGTATCTGATGTCAACTACTTTTTTTTTTTAAACTAGTAATTAAGGTACTTTGTAAATACAACCGTGTTTGTTGTTTTTTTTTAAGGGGATGATGTAATCTTTGAAGATGAAATTGAAGCATTGCAAGTGCAAGTGAATGAACTTACTGCTATGGGAGTGAACAAAATCATTGCACTAGGACATTCTGGTTTTACTGTGGACAAAGATATTGCCCAAAAAGTGAAAGGAGTGGATGTTGTAATTGGAGGACACACAAACACATTTCTCTATACAGGTACTTTAGTTCTTACTAAAATGTTACTTCTAAAGCAAAGCTGAAATGGTTTCTCTTTAAACTCGGAGAACTTTCACAAATACAGCATACTGCTGGCTGTACTGGGCCAGATTCATAGCCGGTACCTATCCATAACTTCCGTGAAAGAAACTAATTTAAAACAGTCTGTGAGCAAGAAATGCCCTAACTCACTGAAACATTCCTTAATGCTGTGGATATTCAAGGTGACCTATACAAAGCGGGACAAAGGAACAAACGTACTAATACCAGTAAATTACTGCCAAACATATTGTACCTGTTTCAAGCTCNATGAAAGAAACTCATTTAAAACAGTCTGTGAGCAAGAAGTGCCCTAACTCACTGAAACATTCCTGAATGCTGTGGATATTCAAGGTGACCTATACAAAGCGGGACAAAGGAACAAACGTACTAATACCAGTAAATTACTGCCAAACATATTGTACCTGTTTCAAGCTCACACATATAAAGGAGTAAGATGTTTACGTTTAAACTTGCGTGTGAATTAACCAAAAATATCGATTATATGCAACTTCAAAAGTGATACCAATGTTGATTTTCCATAGAATCTGATTCTGTATTCATAGGTCTCCATTAACCCTGCCATTAAAAAACTTTTCCCAAGTTTCCTCTGTCCTTTTCAGAGTTGATACTTGACTTGATTCTTCTTTTCCTTAGAGGTAGACGCCATTCCAGAGATAGACATTGTTGATCTGATTTCTTCCGCAGCAGTGCTACTTCAGGCAAAACCTGCCATCAGCAGCTTCTGCAGGGCTGCTGCCTTCCCTGTGCCAGTGTGTAGGGACACAAGTAAAAGAAAGGCTGGAGTTTTTAAACCGTCAAAGACAGCTCATTAAGTTAGGCAGAAACTTCATTAACTAGTTGAGACTGTAACAGGAACTTTCTGTGATTTTCAGTGAAATTTCCCTTGTGCCCTACTCACAGGGATAGCCCCATGTACCCTGGGAACTTAACTACTTCAAGGTTTTGCACTGTCCATTTCACCCTCTCACTTTCTCACGCCTTTTTTGTCTCTTCTGGGCTCTCACTGTTCACTGTGCCACTTGTTAAGGAGAAAGAATTGCATGCTACAGTTATGTATTAAACAGTTTGGATTATCTCTTGAATTTGGCATCAGGGAGTAACTGGTCACTAAGCTGGAGCCACAAAGGACTTGCGCACTTTTACACAAAGGATTTACACAAGTCAGAGGCTGCAAACGCTTAGCATAGAGGTGCAGCAGAGAAGTGGCCAAAATGGAACAGAGGACAGGACCATCCATCCCAACATCTTGTCTCCAAGAGTGACTGGGAGAGGACGGAAAGGGAAGAACGAACAAGCCAGTGGCAGGGCGTTCCACCACTGACCTCCTCATCCCGCAGAGACCTTTCTCTTTTCTCTGTGTGCAGCCGGCTGCCCGCTGGTGGCATTTTTCTGCAGTTTTATTGAATTGAGATGGGAAAATGAAGGATGCATGCAGTATTCAAAGTGCACATTCATTGTGGGTTTACACGGTGGAATCTAGATTCTTTTGCTCAAGCTTGTTGGTCAATACCTGTAGAGAGTTTGTGCCTCGAAGTGGTAGCCATAGTAGCCAAAATGCCTTACTGGATGTGGTCCAAAGAGATGCCACTGTTGACAGTTTAGAATCATGATCTGAAGTGCCCCAGGAGCTGAGGTAGCTGAGTTCATATCCTCTCTAGACCTGTAGGAGATCACATGCACATCTCTTGTCATCCCAGAGAGTATCCTGCTCTCAGACTACACTAGGTCAAGTTGTTCCATCTCTCCCTGTTTGAAGCTGTTCAAGATTCACAAGTCCATAGAGAGCACACAAGACGGGACTCTGCAGCTTTAAGGTGGAATTGGGTTCTGGCCCCATTTCCAAGGGCTGTACTGTTTTGATAAAACAAGTCTGTCTTTTTTATTAACACTGGAGAGGTGAGAAGAATAAATAATAAGAATAAAAGATATGTATCCACTTATTTAGTCAAAATACGTTTTTTGACAGAATGTCATCTGAGTCTGTAATTTTTATTCCAAGTGCTGAGAAGTGCTTGCTAATCCGTCCAGGAGCACCATGAGTGCATTTGTGAGCCATTCCCAAGTCAAAGCCGTCAGCCAACATTCACAATGAAATAGCCACATCTGTGGAGGTGATTTGACCGCAGAGTCAAACATCTAATTTGAAGTGTCTCTGTCTGTGTGTCAATGTGTGCATTAAGCTTATAAGCTCTCATTTAAATCAAGAGATGTAATCAATAACTGGCAGCAGAATTTAGAAAAATGTTTCAGCCCAGTCTAAGTGGAGATGTACCAGCTTGTCAGCTGAAAGTCTGGCTCTCATGGGAGCTGAGAGACAAACTGCCCATGCGGACACCTCTGCAGAGATATCTTGATATAAGGGCCTAATCTTGGACTAGTCCAGCCTATCTGTCTCCAAGCCATTTGCAAATCTCCGGTTTATCCACAGATTGTGTGCCAGATGTTTTCTTGACTTGTTCAGGTGTGCTTTGGGTTTGTAGAACTGATTCAAACAATAACGGTAGTTTTAGGTTGGAGCATTTTAATTTCTGGTTTTCATCAGAAAGGATGTGCTGAGAACGTAGTGTGTTGGCTAGAACAAGGTAAGAAAATAGGAAAGTTAGAGGTTCTTCAGTGACCCAGTGCATTTGTAATGAAGCAGCATCTCACACTTTGACTGAGATGTGTGCGTGAATTCTAGTGGTGTTTTCTTTGGAGAGAAGATGCACTGAAAAGTCTTCTAATTTCAGAAGGAACACATCTATCTTACAACAGAGTAATGTCATAGTGATAATTAATCCTGCAAGAAAGTATCGGTATCAGGAAGTATTTCTTCAGAAAGCAAGAAATGAGTAAGGCTCTGGACAAGCACTTAACCATGCGCAGATGTTGTAGACTAAAATGATGACCAGAAAGACTAACTTTCTCTTGCCAGTGCTCTGTTCATTCAAGGACTACACAAGGGCAAGAGATCAAAACCAATTCCTTTTTCAGTTCTGAAAAACCCAAAGCCGCTTTTGGGTGCATAAATCCTGCAGGGTTCTGATTAGCTACAGGTTTTCTTAAATTCTTCCCAAAATAAATATCGAATAGTGAAGAGGCACCACCAAGAAATGAACCCTGTTGGCCAGACTGAAAGTAGAAAAACTAGTTCTGTGCTAAATTTGGTTCAGCTTGTAGTTTGTTACAGCCATCCTCTCTGGAGAAGAGGAGAGATTAGAGTTAAATATGAATCGTATCGGAGTTCTAGGAAGAACATCTGTCATTCTGCTTATCCCAGGATTTCATATTATGTAAACAACTGTAAATGGAAGGAAACCAGTTGTTTTTGTGAGCAGTGGAAGTGAAGAGCCTGCTTTCCTCCAGATACGTGTCCTCTGTGCCCGCCCCTCTGTGCCACTCCTGCACCGACACCCCAGCACTCGCCGATACACGGATGGGAAATGCTGATGGTTTTGGGACAGGAGCGAGCAGCAGGTTTTGGGCGAGCTCTGCAGCGGGCCTACCATGCAGCATGTGATGCCTCTCAGAGCTGCCCGACCTTGGTCGTTGCTGACAGTGGGGTAGAAGTACCGACGGGAATAACTGGGGGAAGTGATACTGCTCAGACAATATTGTCAAGGAGACAGGGAGAAGGCTGGTAACCTTGAGGCGAAAGCTGTGCTGTGTAGTTTTCCTTGCCGCTTTCCTCCCCTGCATGGTTTCTGAATCCTGTGGAAGCCTAGGGTTTTAAATCCATAACCACACAACTCTCTTAGAAGAGGCTTAACTGAAAAGTAAAATTGCTGAAAAGAAAATTGGTTCTGTCCTAGCTCAAACCAGGACAAATGTCCTGTGTATATTTTACTAACATTCTCATTTTCTATCTATCTGATGCAGAATAATGTAGTGTGAAGGTTTAACAATAAACTTTTCAGCTGGAGGCTGGTATGTGTGCATTACTGAGATTTAGGTTGAAATAATTGGAATGAAAAGTTCCTTTGTTGCTGTTGTGACTTGATGTCATGGAGTAGTGTATTGTCACAACTTAACACCATGGCAGTTATTAGAGCTCATGTCCCGAAAACAACATTGTCTTTTATGAAATAACATAACTGAACAATCAGTGTGCTTGCCACCCAATACATTCATTGTCATTTCTGCTTAATATCCTATTTGGGTTTTTTTAAGGCTGAGAAACATTTGAAATATAATTCTAATAATTCCTTGAAGGTCATACGAGCTGAAGACCCGCTGTACATGCTTGTTTTGTGCAGGCACCCCACCCTCTACTGAACAGCCAGCTGGCCCATATCCATTCGTGGTTGACTCGGATGACGGGAGGAAGGTGCCAGTTGTACAAGCTTACGCTTATGGAAAATATCTTGGTTACTTAAATGTTACATTTGACGAGAAAGGAAATGTAGTTGAAGCAGTTGGAAACCCCATTTTGCTGGACAGCAGTGTTCCTGAAGGTATGTGGATTAGGCATTTGAATTTGCCTGTGGCACTCTACTACGATTCAAGTGTTATTGTACAAGTGATATATATATATATATATATATATATATATATATATATATAT
>VZSC01011151.1:12794-41149 GCA_013398225.1 Steatornis caripensis
TATACAGTACAGTGTCGTATATTAATTCAGCGTTCAGCCTGACCTTGCAGTTCTCTTCTGTGTAGGGTTCAGGCTGTGTTACAGTCGTACCCATTTGCCTCTGTTTCTGAACAGTGGCCTCTGAATATACACAAATGTGCACAGCGTATGCTTTTGTCTGTCTAAAGTCACTGAAAGTCCTTTTGTAGGAACTCCAATGATAGACTACCTTACTATTTAGCAGAGCCCATTTTAGCTAGCCCTGTGATTATGATTTAAAAGATTATGAAGACTAATTTACACTGTTTTGCCAGAGGCTGGGTTCTTCAGAGCAGAGTTTAGGGCAATATAGGAAAGTGGAAATGTTCCAGGAAAAAGTCTGAATACTCTGGGCAACGTGCAAATATAATATACAAACCTCATGACTTCTTGTTTTCAGTGCTGGCGTGTTCAATGTTTCATCTCCGAAACATTTAAAGAACTGGGAGGAGGAGAGTCTGTTGCTTTCTGTTGGTAGCTCTGACAGAGCTCTGTTACCTGCATTTTGTCAGCTCTGCAGTTGCTTGGGGCTGGTTCTCTAGTCTTTTTTTCTTCTCCAGTGTTGCTGTATGAAGTTCTGAGCTTTTATCAGACTTTCTAGGTTCTACCAGATTATTTATTAAATAAATCCTTTAAAAATGATGTGTTCATAGATATTCTTATTTACTATGTTATTCTCAGTGATCTATTAATGTAATGAGATGATGTAAAGAGACTTTACATTCTCTCTCTGATGTCAGTAAAAGCAAAAATTCAGGTACATAGGTGCTCTCGTTTTATAAATGTTACTGTTGCTGAACAGTTACGTGGCATATTGCTTAAAACTAATAGCTGTTACAAAGCAGTTGTGACAGTATCTGTCTGTATTACAAGTATCTTTGTATGTATTTTTTTTTCTGAAAGAATTAGATTTCCACCTGGCAGACAGATGTGCATAGAGAATTAATTTCTATAAAGGGTTTATTCCTTGAAATTCGTATTTGAGCTAGTATTCCTTTTAGCACTACATTACAGGAGAGGAAGCTATAATTTGGGGGGGGAGGAGATATGATGTCAAATAAAGACTAAGATCACTTGTGTATTAAAAATTCTCTCACCTGTCAGGGTAGGTGGTTAGAGGTTAGAACAGGACTGGACAAAAATATTTTTAAGTGTTATAGAGGAGATGATAACCTTGCTGTGGCACAGAAATGGCTTGTTCACTTGATTGCCACGTTCTTCCTGCTCCCTTTACAGGCTTGGTTTGAAGTGAGTGTAGATGTCACGATGTTGCTTGAAGAGCGTTTAGGGAAAATGTAGCATTTTAGAATCACAAAGAGCAGGGTTTTTTTCCTAAGCTTTGTATTTACTGAAGTGTCACTAATATGAGATACATTCAATGCTTATTTTACACTTTTTTACTACTTTATAGATGAGCACATTAAAGAAGAAGTGGAAAAATGGAGGAAAAACCTGGGGAATTATTCTAAAGAGATTGGAAAAACTAGTGTTTACCTGAATGGTACAAGCCAAGCATGCCGTTTCCAAGAATGTAACATGGGGAATTTGCTTTGTGATGCTGTGGTAAGACATTGCCACCACAAGTGGCAATCACATTCAAGTATTACTCCAGGGCTATCAGATGAAACACTCCCAGGCTCCGAATTATCAGTACACAGGCTCTGTGCTGCTTTCCAACACCGTAACACTTACTGTGTCCCTAGAAAGATCTGGCAGAAGAAAGGCTATAATGAATCTTGCTGTAGAGAGTGAGGTTTGTTCTTTGTGCGTATGGTCATATAGAGAACAGCTTGTTCACAGCTGGCTCTGAGGCTGCAGTTTTAAGAGACATGGCAGGCTGATCTAAGAGCCCATTCCTCAAGCAAGGAGGAGAGCGTGGCCCCCCTGCCCCTCTCCCACCCTGCTACCGGCCCCCCGCTCACGATCTTCTGCCCTGTCACTACTCGCTGGGCTCTGCCATCACCCTTTTTTAATGCACTAGCCCAGAAAAAGAAATTCTGTGTCGTTTTCTACCAAGTTACTGATATGAAGTGCCCCCCTGAAGACTCCAAACGTGCACCTGCTGAAGCAAAGGAGGGGGAAAAGCCATGCACACAGCCAGGTGCAGAAGAGGTAAAAGTCCCCAGCCCAGAGGGAGCCACCGGCCCCTGCTGCATCCTGACAGGTATTGCTAGGCTTTAGCAGTCACATAACACCAGAAGGTCTTTTTATGAGAAGTCACTTCCAGTTTCTAAACTAATTGGTTTTGATTGCTTTACTCTCCCTACAGCAGCACGATTTCCTTTGCGTGCTCCAGGGAAAAACGTTCACTAATGTGACTGCTTCCAGAAAATGAACACTGCCGTAAATGTCCTGCAGCATTGCCACAAAGTCAGGAGCCAATTACTAATCATGAGTTTCCATTTAGTATGTCCCCAAAGCTCTTCATCCAGTCCATGTGATTGCTTTTATTGTAATCCTTAAAATAATTCGTAATACATGGGCTGATTTCCAAACTAGATAAAGATTTTGGAATTCTGCGTACAGTTCTACTAAAATTGCAGCGCCTTGCTTTTTGATTCCTGCTGGACTTTTTTATATTTTTATTTGAAAAATGAGATCAAATGCTTTGGCCCTTTTTAAGTTTAAAGAAAGTAACTTTGTAATCTTTCAGAAGTCTGTAGATTTTCTTGCTATACATTTTGTCTTGGGATGTCAAATTCTACTTTAGTTTAATCAACATTTCTAGACAATCATCTGCAGTCTTAAGTAGATACATGGATTGCCCTTCGTGGTCTTTGCATTCCCCGTTCTACACTTGCTTTCCTGTCTGGTGCCGTGCATTCAGGGTTATGAAGGTAAAACCCAGACCTTTCTGTGCCTTGGGCTTTAATATTTATGGTCCTGGGAAATCCAGAGATTGAGAAATGTGAAAGATTGATTGAACGGTTGTACTGGGTCAAAACAGAGGTTCAGTGCTGCTTCTCCCAACAGTAGTGCAAAATCTGAGAAAAAAAAAAGGTTGACAGACCCAGATGGTGTTTCACAAAGGACTTTAAAAGAATCGAAATGTGAAATGGCTGTGAAATTGTGAACATCAGTGTGTGAGCTCTTGTTTTAAACTGCCGCTGTGCTCAGGACTGGTGAACAGCAAGTGTAGCACCACAATTTAAAAATACTCTGTGGGGCACAGAGGAATTACAGATTTGTGATCCTGGTATCTGTTCCAGGCAAATTAGTAAATTAGGTGGTATAGTTCAGACTGAAATCAGCAAACAGAAAAAAATCCATTTGTTGGTTAAGTATGAGTTACAAACTTAAGAATATCTCCTGGATCTGGCCTCAGGGAATAACTTTGATCACTAAGCTGGAGGCACAAAGGATTTACACACCTACCTACAGGTCAGAGGCTGCAAACGCTTAGCGCAGGGGTGCAGCAGAGAAGTGGCCAAAGCAGAACACATGACAGGACCATCCATCCCAACATCTTGCCTCTAGGAGTGACCAAGAGAGGATGGTGAGGGAAGAGCGTACACCTGGGCAAGCCCGTGGAGACATCTGCCCCCGTCTCCCAGCAGCTCGCAGCTCAGGGACTTCCCAAGCCAGCAGTGGTTCCTCAGTGTTTGCTAGCTCCTGCTGGAACTTCTCTTCCCTGAACTTGCCCCGTCTCCCTTTGACTGCCCTCAGCCTTCACAACAGCCGGTGGCAGGGCGTTCCACCGCTGACCTCCTCATCCTGCAGAGACCTTGCTCTTTTCTCTGGGTGCAGCCTGCTGCCCACTGGCTGGATGCCTGCTGGGGGCCAAGGAGTAGTCCTTGCACTGGAACACTTGGTCCCTAGCCACCCTCTTCACGCCACTCATGATTTTAGAACTTCCTAAATATTTTCCTTTTGTTGTCTCTTTACCAGGTCACACAGTCCTAGGCTGCATCATCAATCTACGTTCAGAAACTTTTCTGTGTCTGTGACCATCCTTGTCACTCCTCTCTGAATCTTTCTTAGTTTTTTGTCATTCTTGGAATGAGAAAACACACCGATTCCTACCCAGCCTCCACATGCCCTTCTTAATTTTACAGACTTCTGTCATGTCCTTCCTGGATTTGTCTCTTCGTGTGACTGAGGAGTCATAACTATTGTCATTCCTGTATGGAAACCAGTCCGTCCCTTTCTTTACCCTTGTTTCTTTTCTCAGCGTTTTCCTGTTCTACTCATTTATTTCTGAGGATTAACACTGTGGGGTTATCATCCTTGTGCAGCTGAGTAAATTCCTGGTCTCCATTTTCTTTACTACTTAGGATGCTGCAAGCAAATTTTATCTTGTTGTTGCATTTTGTCAGTGTTTTGCTGCTGTTGGAGACATGATGCTGTGCAGAGTAGACTTTTGGGTCTGACCTAGTATGCCTGTTTCCTGTTCCGCTGCTCTTCCACATCTTTCTAGTTTGCCAAGACCATTCCAAATACTAACAACCAATCTCAGAGGAGCTGCAAAGTCTTCATGCCCTGCAACATACGACAAGGGCTAGATGAATTTATATATTCCCCTACATGTTTTTAATGTGCAGCTATATTTAAGGTCATCCCACGCTTACCAGTTCTCCAAATAGGCTCGAATCATTTGTCTTTATCACAATCATCAGAATCGAAAAATCATCCTTCCTTTGTTCAGCTGGCCCGCTCTGGTCTCGTCATGCATACACAGACTATGGGACAGTTGGAGAGTTCATTACAGAAAAAGGCAAATATTTTAACAAAGCAAAATATTTATTTTAATGTGTTTTGCTGTGGGGTTTTTTTTCTTTAATGATGCCGTATTTTACAGTGGGGCTGAAGGTAATGTCAAAGAAGATGCAAAATTTTTCTCTCTCTTTTCAGTCTCAGATTGTATTGGGTGTAAATTTCCAGAGCCTAGACTAAGTGAAGATTAAAAATCAGTTTAAATGTTTTCCTTTGGTAGCTTTATGAGAATGTCGGACATCCGGATAAAAAGTCATGGAACCACGTTTCAATGTGCATCCTGAATGGAGGTGGGATACGGTCACCTATTGATGAACAGACCTTTAATGGTACGTAAAATTACAAGCTGAATGACAAATTTATCAAGAAGGAAGAACCAAGTTGTCACGCAAGCCTCAGTCCAGTGTTAGGTATGAGCTTGCTTTGTTGGGATTTGCACAGCGTTTGAAGGCTATTTCAAACTTTCTCAAATGGTTATCCATCATTAGATCCCAACTGCACTCGAGCTGATATTAAGAGAAGTTACTGGCATTGTTTGTACACAACGCTTTTAATCATTTCCCTCTCTCCTTGCCGCCTTGGAACAAAGATAGTGGGTATTTCTTCACCTCCTGCTGTAGAGGGTCATACGGTATAGTCGCTGGGAGCCTTCTGCAGTCTGCTGTACAATAAGTGACTTCTGAGGTTTATGAATGCTAAGATTTTACAGTTCTTATTTTCCTGATATCACATAAATGAAAACTGAAAACAAACAACAGGGTTTTTTTTATTTTAGCTAAATCTTTCTGTAGGTCTACGTGAGTAAGTCTTGAGCAATATGAAAATTTGCCTTAGTAAGAATTTCTGGTTTTGTTCACCTTAGGTTGGTGGTCTGTAATCTGTTTTAGTAGAGTTACTTGAATAGCAATACATGCAGTTATATCAAACTCAGACTTACCAGTCTTGGTACTTGCTGGATGATAAAGACGCAGTTCTTTAATTGGGACAACATATGTGATCCTCACCTCTATGGGCCCTCATTTTTTCAAACAGTATTTGCCATGTTGCTTGTCAAAAATGTACTGTTAAACGGTCCTAAAATAATAATGTAAACTTTTTTTTTTTAAAAAAAAGTAAATTAAGTCTCATTCCCCCAGGTAGCATTACTGTGGAAGATTTGCTGTCTGTTTTGCCATTTGGAGGTCGTTTTGATGTGGTAAGGGTAAAAGGCTCCACTCTAAAAGAAGCTTTTGAGCACAGCGTGCGCAGGTACGGAAAAGGAAGTGGAGAGCTGCTGCAGGTTGGAGGTACGTTTTCTTCCTTCCTCTTCTCAGTTGCCCAAGCAGCCATCCCTTCTGTTGGCCTGTATTACACCTGGAAGCCTGCTTAAGGATGGAAATCATCCTAGCCCTGTGCCTCACGCGTGCCAGCTGCCTAACACTGTTTATCGTGCGTACGTTTAATTGAGCCGCTGCAGCACCCAGACCATCGCTGTTCCCTTCAGCGGAGACAGGAGTCCCAGTTGGTTCAGTAACCCATAATGGCAGCAGTTTAACACTTCAGCTAACTACAGGAAGATATAATTGAGTATAGCTGTAACACAGTAATACCTACAACAAACTCCAGTTTTCAGTTCTTCACTGGCAGCCCACCTGAAACCCCGGGCTGGATGTCTCTGCCAGTTATTGCCAAATTTCAGTTTATCAAAATCATTTTGTGCCATTGTCTAATGATTGCTGACAGTTTTAGAGTTAGTCCAAGCGGGCTGTGAAATTGCTCCAGTGACTTTCTAAATATTCCAGGGATAAACAGTTAACATTAAAAGCATACACATTTCTTGATTTGCAGCTTCCCATATATTTACTCAGATGTGTGCTAGGCTACAGTCATGTTTATTCCTGGTCTCTCACTGATACAGTGTGGATTTTATTATTTATTTAGTAGAAAAGCCAAGCTTCAAGGGCAGGGGCTGTGGAATTTTTCCCCACCCTGTAGCCTGGTGATGGGGGCACTATCCACCCCACATGCCAAGGACACAGCCCATGGTCTTGCACACAATTCACCCGCAAGTTACCAGGTTCTTGGGTACCACTAAGGCAAAGCAGCAGCAGCCCTTCTGCTTGCTGCCTTTTTGCAGGAAAAAAAAAGATAACTGGTTGCTTTGGAAAGGGTTCAGGACAGAAGATCCAGAGCAAGAAGAACGCCAGGGCTGGAAGAGCCTCTGTGCTCTGCACGAGCTTTAGTGGCTTCCTGATCAGCGAATTCTTGTCAGTGCTTTTCTGGGAGCCTAACTCTCCCCAGGCTTTGACTGATGAAGGCTCACAACTAGAAACGTTACTTCTACAGCGAGTAGAAACCACACTGTCCAGCCCTAGCCCGGCTTTCTTTTTTCAGGACAGTACTTATGATCCATAATAGCTGCTAAGTTAGGGTAGCTGGCTGGTTTTAAGAGAAGTCATTTCAGCCAACAAGACAGTGGAATGAGAAAGCATATGACTGCAGAAGTAAGGGAAGGTATTTTTATCTTGCACTGTCCTAATCCCATGACTAGCACTTTCCTTCTGTGGAATAGTGATGAGAACAGGTGACCAGATGAGTAACTGAGGTGGGATGGTGGGATAGGTGGGATTCAGCAGTTCTCTAATCGCATCAGTTTTCTTGGCTAAAAGCTGATTATTGTGCAAAGAAAATAGGGTATTTACCTGTACCACTCAGAAAAATATAATGCCTCAGTCAATAAGTTAACGTAAAGAATCGGTTGAAAATAGTAGAGGAGGCTGCTTCTAGCCCTGTATGTTCAGTAGGCGCTGCATAAAGTGGCACACAAACGTGTATTTTCATAGGCATCCACGTGGTCTATGATCTCTCCAGAGCCCCAGGAAGCAGAGTCGTTAGCTTAGAAGTGCTTTGCACAGCCTGCCGCGTGCCAGCCTACGTCCCGCTCCAGGTGGATGAGATATACAACGTGACTCTTCCATCCTATATGTTATTTGGAGGAGATGGCTATCATATGCTGAAAGACAAAAATCTGGGATACAGTAAAGGTAAGGATGGGCTTCAACACGGTAGCAGACAAACAATTCCTAAAAGTTTGTCACGGTTTAAAAGACCTTTTTATAGTACAAGTCTCAGACTTCTTGCTTTTACTGGATATTTTGAAGCAATTTAAAAATTTGCTTCTAATCTGACTGCTCTGGATTACTAGTTTTAGTTGTTGCCAGCAACTGTGTTTTCAGGTAAATCAAAAGTTTCAAGGAGAAACTAAGCCTTGTCAATTCAGCACTGCTTAGAGAGCAGTTCTGAGATCATGGCAAACTAGAGAAAAAGCAATATACTATAAAAAGTACATATTACTATATGTATATAGTATATACACACTATAAAGAGTACATATTACATGTACTGCCTTGCACTTGTACTTACTACTAAACAATGCAACAAAAAGAAAGGTGCTGTTTTCTTTAGACCTCAAACTTCCACTGTATAGAAGTATTTGCAAACACAGAATCGTCACCTCTACTACGAAAGGGCATGCAGCTCAGGTGAACAACACAGAAGGCGAGGGGAAAGATGCTGACTTGCTCTGCGGGAATTAGCCTGCCCCTCCAAAAGCAGCGGGACTCTCACGAGTTCTGCAGGCAGCAGACACCACCCCGGCTAGAGAGGTAGAAAAGAATTTATTTTTAATGCTGTCTTAAGATCCTCTACAGTAGCACGCAAACTGTTAGGAATTCAGCATTCATACAATTGACATGTACGTCTTCTAGGACAAAGGGAACCTTGAAAAAGTTTTTGAGATTAAAATAATTTCTGAAAACGCAAAAAGGAGATAGTGCTGTATTTAAAATTTTTTTTAAAAAAAAGTATCTTCTAGGAGCACATCTACACCTGGCAGAACTCTAATGTGTTATGTCCTGCTTCTGGATGGTAAAAGCATACTGTAACGAAGGAAAACATTTTTGGACCTTCATTACAGACTGTTTTTTTGGTTCTACAAGGTGTTTCAATTTAAAATTGATTCTCACAAGTGGGACTGGTGTTTTTAATCAAATTCAGCATACAGCTTGTAAGTTGGGGGCAGGGGCTGTAGTTTTCATTAAGTATCTGTTTATGTAGAAATAAATTCACATAGAGAAAAATAATTAGGAATAATGAAAGGGAACAACTTCAAAGGTTCTATCAGTCCAGTAGAGCAGAGGAACAAAACTATAATTACTTTTAAGATGGAAGTGTTGTACTTTGGTATTGTAAGAGCTCAGATCAGAAACGGCTCACATGACGTGGTCGGCTGCATTGACCCACAGGGGTCTTACACCGTACAAAAATATACATCATGCTGTGCATGCAGCAGTGCACAGACTAGAAATTCTTCCTAAAAAAAAGTAAAGTTAAATTTGAAAACGTTTAAGAGATGCTTTGCCAGATCTATAGGACTCTACCCCAAACAGCTTGGAGACTATCTCAACCTACCTAAATCTGACTCGACTTACCCTTGTAACAGAAAGCAAACAAAGCAGCCAGACAAGGCAGAGAACTCTTTTTTTGAATTTTTTTTGTTCCCAGTAAAATCTGAGTTACTACCAAAAATTCAGGCTACGAACCACCACAGATGTTTCATGTGTGCACACCCCTACACTGTCTTGGTAGCAGGCCCCAATTCAGAATTACAAACCCTAGAAAACAGGTGGCTTTGAGCTAAAACTGGAGTTTTAGACAGGTTCTTAAATTTCGGTTAAGAGCTTGGCCGCTGCAGAGAACACTATCTTTTTTTGTTTGTTTGTTCAGGTGAACCTGACATTGAGGTTGTTTCCCGTTACCTCCAGCGCATGAAGAGGGTTTACCCAGCAGTTGAAGGTCGAATAAAGTTTTCTTCTGGAAGCCTTACTGAAGGAAGTCTTACCCTGATTTCTGTATTGTTCACTGTAACATTCTTGCATACTTGATTTTTTGCTCGCTACGTTTTCTTTTAGAAGAAGGCAGGAGGAGAGATGGCACTGACAAAGGGAAAGAGAACTGCTCTCTTCTCTTACACCTTAAGGTTTCTCCTTGTCAACAGTAAGCAGCACAAGCAGTTGTCTTTAATCTGGTTGAGTCATTGAAGCACAGGGTGCAGAATGAGTGGGCAGAGTTCATGACTTCTCTTAGCTTGAGCCAGCAGGTACAAACAAACTTGCATAACCCACAAATCAATTCGATGTTCCAAGAAGCAAAGTATGGGTGAATACTAATGTTCCATCATAAAACAACCACTGACCGAAATGGGACATTTTTAACTTGCCAAATTCTTTCAGCAGCTCTAGATGGTGAGCTGATTAAGAATCCGATTCCAGTAATGTAATCAAGCTTCTAGAAATTGATTTATTACAGATGTATACACCTTTCTTTGATCTCTTTAACTCAGGGTTAAAGCTTTCAATCTAGGAATCTGACTTTGCTTCCAGTCATATTTATCATACCTAACACCGATGCCTGAAAGAGCTGGATTAAACTCAGTGTTATTAAAGCACGAGGTCCATTTACATGCAAATAAAAAAAGTTTTTCCATTTTACTTTTGAAGATGCAGCATCTCACTTATGTTTTCCATTAATAAAGGATGTGATTAAAGTTTGATTTGATTTTGATCAGTTTCAACAAATTCAGTATATATACTTCACTATTCAATACAATCAGTTTGGAGACCGTATCTAGAGTGAGAACACAATCTATGATTATGTTTCACTTAAATATGCTCGATTTTACACCTTTTCCCAAAGACCAAAGCACAGAACTCCTGGCCATTACCCTGCATCCGCAACATTCAGAGGGAATGCTGGATACACACATTGACTCCTGCAGCACTGTGGCAACTTTTGGAAGTTTCTCAGTAATGGGGCTTTTTACAGCATAACCTGGCTTTATCATAATTGGGATCATAACTCAAAAGCCTATCTCCACTGTGTGAAGGCTGTGTTTAAAAAAACATACAATTGGAGAGAGACTAACGAGTATAAAATCAGAAATCAGATTAAATGCTAAGTGTACATTTCTGACACTTTATCAAGAAGTGACTGCCAATATTTTTGTCAGATGATTCACATTTGGAATTTTTCAATCGACATGTTTGTGTGTTGTTTATTGCTGTATTAAACTGATTCTCAGTGTTTTGCATAGAACTGCTTTGTTTTTCTGGAAAGCACGCTACGCTTTTTCAGACCCAAGCTACTCACCTCTTAAATTCACTGCACCTGCAGATTTCAGGAAAAGGCGCATTAAGGCAAACATTCAGTGTGCTTAAATTTCAAGACCGCGTTAGTTTCCACATAAATTCAAGGGTTGCGCATAAAAGTCTGGGCTACAGCGCTGCACTAGGCCAGCTGTGTTAGAACAGGGAGACAAACAACAGCTGAGCTTGCCACACCACTGCCAATGCCAATGACGTGGCATCGATGATTTGTCAATACCAGCCCCTGAAGTTAGTAATTTGCAGAACGGTCTTCCCAAAATCAACATAAAAGCAGTAACAGAGATTGCCCTTATGGACTGAGCTGTACCTGCACGCCAGTTTTTAAAATTGTAACAACTCCTTTGGCATACTCGGAGAGAAACACCACTTTCTTTGACAAACACAAGAAGGTATGCAAAAGTAATACAGACAGAGAATGCAAACTATATTGACAAAGAACACTAACGCTGCATCGGATTGGTTTTGTTTGTAAAAGGAGAAAATGGGTGTTGTCTGAAAATCAAGGAACGCCTACTAAAATGTCTCTGTATTGTTCTCCGAGTAAAACTTGTTAAAAATCCACGCATGAAAGTCCTTTTCAAAGTCTCTTTTATAAAGGCTAGGCCAACAAATTAAGATTCACAGGAAAAAAATCTTCCACATATTTTTATACTAATTTTTTAAAAAATGCTATGAAAGAGGCTCACATTCTCTTTTCTAAGCCTGTAAAGGGGATTTAAGGAAAAAACCCAACAAACCCAGATAAGAAATCACACAAAAATAAAGGCTAAAGCAAAAGTCAAAACCACTTCTCACACTCATTATTATTTTAAGAGTGCCTTAGATTTGAAGGTCAGGTACTAAACAAACTAAATTGCACACTCAATTTTCCATGCTCACGAAAAGCACAAAGGCCAAAGATAGTTCTGAGATTATTTGTATGCAATAGATTCAATAATGTAATTTAAACAAAAAAAAAATTGTGAAGATTTGGTAAGACAGTTAAAAATAACTTCATGGGACCATTTTACAACTTCTTCCAAACATTTTTTCTACATGTCCTTGAAGGAAAAGAACAATAATTGCTCCTTTAGAAAAGCAGACGTTGGCTGCTCTCCCAGCCATCTTATTTTATGTCATCCTGTAATTTCACACACACAGATTTTGGGGAAATTAATTTGACTTTTACTGATAATAGCTAAAATTTTAAATAAAAAGTACAGATATATTATTTACTTGTAATCATTATTAAATTTCAATGTCTTTATTGCATAAAGAGATTTTTTAGAACTTAGATTTTATGTTATTTACAAGAAAATATACAATGCAAGGTTAAAATGTCACATGTCCATTACAATAGGGCACAGCAGATGTTTCTACTGGGTGTCCAGCAAGGTCCCTGCATTCACATCCAACATGACACAGAATTAGCTTCCTTCGGACCCTGTCAAACAGTAACAGAGAGAAAAACTGACTTAAGTTTGAAAATGCATATTTACATCTAAATGACTGAACTGAGCTGCAATGATTCATGGTTTTTGAGAACATCGATGGGAAAACAGAGTTAAGAGAAAGGAAGACTACTCCTTTCGGGTTTTTAACACTATTTCTCAAAACAGGTATATTTTCTTCTTTCTCTGGAAGTTTTCCCCTCCCCTGTTCCTAACTGCTAAATACAATTTTCTTAACATGGCGATTTTCTGCTCTGGAAATGGCATGATATTTTTTCAACTGGATTTCTGTCCTTCCTCTGCTAGGAATGCTTCTCCTGTCTCAGCTGTCCTTTTCTTGTATCGTGTATGACAGACTTCCAAGGGACTGGCTGTACATTGTATCAAAGGCAAAACTCATATATTAGGTGTTTTTCCGCTCTTATCCTTAGAACTTGTTCACCTACACGTGCTGTCATTAAACACGGCGTATCTGAAGTGATCCAGTACATATCCACATTGGTGCACGTAGCAAGATACACCTTTGAGATACCAGATCCCAAGAGCAGGAAGCGGACTGACATCCCCGCTAATGAAAATTTTCTCATTTCTCCCATTGCTGTCTCCCCTGCCAAAGGACCAGTGCTCAGTAGAGGAAAGGAAGATAAAATACTCCAACCAGGAGCTTCAGCTGTTTTCCTGTGTTGGATGTTCTGAGAGTAATACAGAACAAAATACTGCTGCTGTGCTGTTTGATAGTGGGACCTGGTCATGAGTGTACTTGGACTATGATGGCCTGAGTGAGGCAGCCGGGGAGGGATCACCATGAGAAAGGAAATGCAAGGTGGAGAGGGCACAGGTGGAGGGCAGTGGTTTTCATCTGGAGCCCTAAAAAATCTGGGCCAGTGAATCCCTCGCTCTGTTCCCATCCGCTTTGGTCACAGGGGACTGAAGGAGCCCAGCCCTCCACGCTACTGTTTCACTAGGACTAGAGCATCTCTCATATGAGGAAAGGCTAAGAGCCCTGGGTCTGTTCAGCCTGGAGAAGAGAAGACTGAGAGGGGATCNAAGGCAGCAGTAGAGGTTCCTCCTCAGCAGGTGGCTTTCTGATATACTGCAGAGCAGTCACATGGTGTCACACAGTTACATGGAACAAAAGAACAGATTAAGAAGGAAACCTTAATTCAAATTTAAATTAAATAATCTTTTCTTTATTTGTTTTCCAAGAAAAAAAAATACCCTATTAAATATATACACTGTTATGGAATCACAGACAGGCTGACGCTGAAGGGACCTCTGCAGGTCATCCGGTCCAAACACCCTGCTCAAACAGGGCCACCTACAGCCAGCTGCCCAGGACCATGCCCAGATGGCTTTTGAATATCTCCAAGCATGGAGACCCCACAAACTCCCTGGGCAACCTGTGCCAGTGCTCGGCCACCCTCACTGTGAAAAGGCGTTTCCTAATGTTCAGAGGGAACCTCCTATGTCTCAGTTTGTGCCCATGGCCTCTGGTCCTGGCACTGGGCCCCACTGGAAAGAGCTGGCTCTGTCTTTACATCCTCTCTTCAGGTATTTGCACACATTGATGAGATCTCCCCGAGACTTCTCTTCTCCAGGCTGAACAGTCCCAGCTCTCTCAGCCTCTCCTCATAAGAGAGACGCTCCAGTCCCTTAGTCACCTTTGTGGCCCTTTGCTGGACTCTCCCTAGTATATCCACATGTCTGGTGTTCTGGGGAGCCCAGAACTAGACACTGCATTCCAGATGCGGCCTCACCAGTGCTAAGTGGAGACGCAGCATCACCTCCCTCCACACTCGTCCGAATGCAGCCCAGGATATCATTTGCTGCCTTTGCCATGAGGGCACACTGATGGCTCAGTGATGTTCAACTTGGTGTCTACCAAGACACCCAGGTCCTTTTCTGCCAAGCTACTTTCCAGCTGGGCTGCTGCCAGTTGGGTTGCTCCTCCCCAGAAGCAGGACTTTGGATTTCCCTTTGTTGAAGTTCACGAGGTTCCTGTCAGCCCATTTCACCAGCCTCTGGGATGGCAGCATGACCCTCTGTTGTATCAGCCGTTTCTTCCAGTCCTGTGTCATCAGCAGCCCCGCACTCTGCCCCATCAACCAGGCCATTAACCAAGATGTTAACCAGGACTGGACCCACAGTTGACCCCTGGGATACCCCCTAGTTACTGGCCTCCAACTAGACTTCATTCCACTGATCACCATCCTCTGGGCCAGACCAGTGCTTTAAAGACTATTAAAATGCTTAAGACACAAAGCCTTTAGCTTTTTTCAGCATCAACTGCAGAAAGACCAATGTTCCTATATACGTATTATTAGCTGCTGAGATACAAAAACAGTTCAGCAGAGCAGAACAGCAGGGCTAAGTCAGGTCTTTTTTGCAGCACACAGGTCACTAGGCTACTACTTTATTCCTTTGGTCGGTTGGGTTCATTTTGTTTATTTTTAACTGTTTGAACACTGACGTGAAGAGGCCAGCTACAGAGCTGGTGCACAAAGTAGTTTAGACTTGCTAAGCCGGCCTCATTTCAGTGAAAACAATGCAAGGTGCCCTAGCCTATTCTGACATCTATAGTTTGTTTCTGTTTATCATGCAAATAAATCACAGCTGGCACTCCACGTTCTCAGACACAGGGCTCGTGCAACAAACATCTGAATTATACCTGAGGGGGTGTTTTGTTTGTTTGTTTATATCTAGTTAACTATCAAACATCTCCTCCTTACCATGAAGGCCAAGCTGTAAACTTGCTATGTAAAACTTTGTGAAGGTCTTGTATACATAAGTACAAACATTAGATGGATCATGAATGTAATGACAGGCATTTATACAGTATTTTGTGTTGTGCGAGTTCTTTCTCCTTTATCTGGATAGTGGGAGTTAACATCGCAGTGACCAAACTAGAGGTAAGAAACCCTCCTGCTGAATATTCTCAAGAAAAATGCTGAAGCTCAACCTGAGCTCTGCACGCAGAATTCACTTCCTAAACCAGGAAATGCATAAAATAGTGTTGACAATCAATGGAAAAGAAAGGTACAGAGATCCTGACCACTGATTGCTCTGTTCAATTCTGCTGAAAGGCAGCTCAGACTTGCTGTATGCTAGACAAATGGGCCTAACTGATTTGGAAAGAGCTAATTAACATAAACAATCCAGACTTCAATTATTTCAACGCATTAGTAAAATACCGATTTTCCCCAAAATTTAGAAGTAGTATTACAAAGGAACAACAGCAAAAATGCACGAATGACCAGGCTCACTAGCAGCTTCAAGAGTTCTGCAGCTCTGAAATGGAGTTAACACATACCTTACTCAGCTCAGGAAAGAGTTCTTGAATCCCAATGTCCAGCAGAACATAAGTTAGCTAAAAGAAAATTAAAAAAATTAAGAACACTCCAAGGCAACACTACTGCTTTTTATTTTGAACTCTGAATTAGAGCTCACTCCTCTGCTATAGCCACACATTCACTTCAGGAAATCCTGTGCCAAAAAGCAAGTTTCTCACGTGTTGCAACTTACCTGTTTGTTGAGCACTGGTTGCTGCATTCCATCAAACAGAAGCCTGATGCCTTCGTATTTAGCCTCTTCCCCAATGCACTTGCCTATTAAATCTAGACCAGATACCAACAACAAATACACAAGTTATTAGGAAGCACTGCAAAACTGCTATATGATGCAGTTACAAAACCTCAGTAATTTAAAAAAAAAGTTTAAATTAAAGACAGAGTTCAAATTTTATCCATCTGAAGTGGTAAATGGAAAAACAAACACTCCTTTAGTTCCTCCTTTTTTCATAGAATGGTTTGGGTTGGAAGGTACCTTAAACATCATCTAGTTCGAATCCCCCTGGCCATGGGCAGGGACACCTTCCACTAGACCAGGTTGCTTTTTTCCTCCCTTTCCTTCAGGGCTACACACCTAAGCACTTACTGCACTTTTCATAATATCAATGTATTGTCCTAAGACGTTGTTTAATAAACCAAAAGCTGAAATTTTTTTATTACTTTCTGAATAACATAGCAAACGGGCCCCTCTTTCCTAGTTTATACAGTGTAAGGAGAGCTCAGATTTATTTTCTGGCTTCATTGTGTGCCTTTTTAAACCCAGATTTCATCTAGATAAAATAAAAAACATGGGAACAGTCTAAAGACAAAGAAATTAGTAAGTACATTTGTAAATCTCTTTATTTCCACCATGTCTCTATTAATAACTACGCTACAACCTTAGTCAGCAACACTTAAGTGATGAAACGGAACTCCTGGGTTTTTACACCTAGTAGCAGCATTCTAGTCAAGTCAGACCTCAGCAGCGTAAGTATTATTTGATTTGGAAAGTTCATGTGACTGTATTTGGGTTATGTATCCGCTTGAACAATTAACCATACTCATTGGAGAGTCATGAAATACAGAACCTGGAATGTATCTCATCATTTCTTCAAAAGTCTGCTTTGCTCGCTTCTGTTTATCCTGGAGGGAGCGAGGTTCGGTATTCTCACAGAACACGGCATCTGCAGCAAAGACACATTGAAAAAAAAAAGTCTTTAAGCAGCTCTGCATCACTGACATATAAAACATGTTTTGCATTATCATTTCGAAGTTGAGCTTCTTTTCTGTATGATGATCTTGACTGGAAGGGAATTCTAGCCTTGTCAGATTCTTTTGCTTACATTAGCCTGATCAAATCCAGAATACCCCACCTGTGTGGAGGACAATAATCTGCCAATTTGTTCCCTTTCTTTTCAGATTTTTAAAGCGTTATCTTTTAGGTTTGCATCAGTTCTACTTTAGGTTAGTTATGATCTCCTTACTTACAGTTTCCCTTACACTTGCAAAACTATATATATATATATATATAAACATATACCTTGTCCTAAAACACTGTCTGGAACTGACACAAATTTCAGACTTACCTATGAATGAGAAAACAAGGATTGCTGTTCATCAGAAATACTTGGCACTCAGTTTTGGTTTTAGGCTCTGAAAGACTTAAACCTTTCCTTTTTTGTCTTTCACAAGCTTTCTTTTTGGCTTGATAAGGACAGAGCTGTCTTGACTCCAGAGCTTTGGCCAGATGTGTTGTTTAGATCAGACTGTAGTCAGATATACTTCCCTACAGTTAAGAGGTAATTTTAAGGGTTTTTTTTTTTTAACCTCTCTCTCCCCTTCCCATATTCGAAGGTCAAGAACACTCAAGCCCTCTCAGAAGCCCACCACAACAAAGGGAACAAAAAAAATAACAATAAAGGCCTGTGATGTAGTACATAAGCAAAAAGTAATTTAACGATTGCATGAAATATTCACGCTCCGATATACTAAACCACCTTTGTTCTGTTTTTCTTGTTCTTTGCACACCTTAGAAATTACTATTCGTAATAGTTTTTTCTCTAGTCATAACTGACAGACAACATGGCTGTCTCAGCACCTTTCTGCAACGAGCTTTTGGAATCTTTTTATAGGCCCACTTGGTTTTTAAAACTCCATTAGCTTTTTTAGTCAAGCGTTGCAAAGTTTAGTACTTGGAAACTTAACAGAAGGGATTTCAAATATCAAACTAAAGCAGTATTTTCACATCAAAGATGTAACTTTTACCAACCTCTCAGCAGCGTTATCAGAGAAACCAACCGGTGCTCCTGAAATAGCTGTTCTAACTTACGATGCAAGTAATAGTCTGTGTACAGTTCCAATGTATTTTTGAAGAGGATCCTTCCTCCCATCAAGAGGTGATGCAGCCAGTCAGGAATGCAGAAAACTACTCTACCTGCAAAGTTACAGTAACACACATTTATAATGTTCTAGTAACGATGATAATGGAGTCACTTATTCAAAAGAAAAAAAAAGAGAGATTGCAAATATTATTATAGTTTTCTTAGTTCAATACTGAAAAATGACTGTTCTCCAGACCACTTATCAAATACTTCCTTTATTTTTTTTATTAATCCGTTCCCAGAGTGTACAAGCAGCCCAGGCACATCTGAGAAAAGGTAAGGGACCTACCTGCTCATACTCTGAGCATCAGAAAGAAAGAGATGTAACAAAACAACTGAGCAATAATGAATGATAAATTATGACATTTTAGCACAGTAATAAAATCTTCTGAGGACCAACTGAGTTCCTAAGGTGTATACTGTTATGCTTACAAGTGTCGATTCTATATGATTACTACAACAGAATTTTATTTCTTCCCAAAGAACCAAAACATCGTATTTGGCATGAAGTCTAAGAATAATTAAGAGAAATCACTCCTTACCAACATACATTAAGTAGTCATAGACTCCTTCTACAGTCATCATTTCCATGAAGTAGTTCTGATTTTGTCGTCTTTCCGTATTCTCAGACCGGTTTGCATTATTCTTGAATAAATCATTGAAAAGCTAAAAATATAAACAAGAGCCTGAAAACATTACATTCAAAGGCAAAAGGATAGCCATCAGTTCTTTGGGTGTTTTTTTTTTTTCTTTAATTAGAAGTAGCTTTCCAGAGCTTTTAAAGAACTGATGAGTTTTCCCTGGGTTTTAACTCCTCACTTTCCGAAGGAGGAGGGAAAACCAAAGAACATGTTGCATGTTGCCAAGGTACCAAAGAACCAAAATACCCGAATTCAGAACAAACCAGCAGGGCAACCAAGACATTCATTCATGAGCCCTTTTGCTCCTGATACCTTCCTGTATCTAGACTTTTATCACAGGCTTCGATTCCTTTGATGCACCCCATTCTGTCAATGAGGTGCACAAAGGATACAGAGTTTGTCAGCTTTAAATCGCAGGGGAATTCCACGACATCCAAGTGGTCCTAACATTTTCGGTTGGCTTTCATTTTGAAATAAATACAATGGTTTCTGGACAAAATACCCAACTTGTTACACAGAGAAATCCCTTTTTCCTCTGCCGGTTTGACTGTTTATAGCAAAAACTTCAGGAATCTTTGCAAGTTACTGAAGTACGGGTTTCTTTTCATTTATACCATTTCTCATTTTATTCCTTTATCCTTCTATTTTCCCATGTTCCTCCTCCACTACCACAATCCCTCTGTTTCTTTGCCTTTGGTTCTTCCCCAAAAGAAATCACTTTGTAAAACTGTAAAATCCCAAGAGGCTCTTCCCTGCATCCTATAAGGAGTCCCATACCACCTAGGCAGTACCCCCCACCCTCGCCCCTGCAAAGTCTGTGGGCTCCAGCAGCTGGAAAGGAGGAGTTCTCTGAATCCTGAGGCTCTCCACATTTGACAATACCTAGCAATCACCATTAACAGTTTATTTTAAATTATCTTATCCCCAAAACTGTTGATCTAACGATAAAAAAGAATTTCCATAAAATATTCTGTATTATGAAAAGGAAGTTCAAAAGTTTATACCATGCTTCTAAAAAAGGATCCCAAAACTAGAAGCAAATGCAAGGTAACTATAGTGTTGCCTAGGTTGAGATGATTGCTACTGACACAATTTTTTCTGTATCATTCCCAAATTAAAAATAGTTCCAAGGAATGGGAAGTAATTTTCTTATATGTAGGTCACTTTCTGTAGAGCAATTCTCCCCGAAATAAATAAGGCCATAAAACATCCAAAACACAACAGGCTCTGAATCATGCAAGTCTCTAAACAGAATGCTGTGCGCTCTTAGGAAAAACTAGATCAGGAAACCTGGCAAGACTCAGGTTTTGGCTTGTATTCCTTTAGGCCCTCTCCTTTGTTAGGTGCTGAACTGCTGACATTATCTTCACAAAGTTCACTCAAACTAAACAACACCAAGTTACTACATAAATTACATGAAAGAGCAAATATGGTTAATACACTGGCATCCAGGAAAGTAACAAACCTAAAAAGAACACATAATCATTCATACCTACTGTATGAAAGCGTCCCTGGTATGTTGTTTAAAAAACCCTGTGTAAACTGAAGTCTATACCCTCCTCAATACTGAAACTAGGGCACTGGGAAAACCTTTGCTGAATTACTGTAACTTAAACAAGAGCCTCATTTATTTTTTAGATACGCCCTACAACCTGACAGAGGTGATACATACTGAGCCAACTCAAAGCAGCCCATTGTGCAACGCAGATATAGGTTCAGAGGAGAGTGTACAGGCCAAACTAAATCATTAACAGCAGCCTGGTAGGTGATCTATGAAAAAAAAAAATCAGACATGAAGGCCATCTTAGGGCAAAGCTTTCTGACTTCCAAAAGTTATTTCAACTGTCACCCTAAACCAGCAGCAGTACCTTTTCAGTGTTGTATGTACCTCTGCACATGGATGGCCTGCCTTACACCTTAAATATTACGGTTCCTTGATCACTGTCACACTTTGAAAGCTCAGGCTCTTGCACATCGCTCTTCGGAAAGCAGCAGCAGATCAATGCATGCCAGTATTAATGAGCCAACGAGCAGTTTTTATAAAGTATGTGCTTTGCACTCTTCCAGTGCAAGTGTGTATTCTACAGTCATTAGCAATGCGCGTCTGAAAGATGCGGCAGCCGTAACACGAAGTGGCATCACATCTCTGCTTAGAAGGTGTTTTGTGCATTCCAGGATTTTGGCTCAGAAGGAGGCCAAGTGAAAAACATACAACTGGACATCTAATACAGAAGTTGAGATCATATTCACAATTCAGATAAGCATGAGATTTTGTTTTTTAAATGTTTCTGCGCATGTTAATATTTGAGACGTGATATAATGCTCACTGTTGTAATTAGACTAAAAAAGACAAGCAAGATGAATTCCAATGCTATCATTATTCATATCTTTAAGATTAAACAGTAACTGTGATTATAACCGTGAAACATTCTTAAAAGGTTTTCAGTAAGGAAATTCCACAGATCGGTACTGGTTAATAACAGAAGCCAAACTCTTGAAGTAAGTGAAAGATACAAGGCCTGTATTAAGAAAAAGACCAAAGTAATCCCTTGTACAATAGGCTATTATACCTCAATGGAAAAAGCTAGCAAAATAAGTATGAATGCTTACACGACGCACCTAACAGAAAAAAGAAAGTTACTCAATGGTTAGTGAGTGCATATGCAAACATACGCCCACACGTTCCAGCACAGGTGTGAAGTTTGTAGAAGCAATACCACAATTATGAACAAGATCCACAGCCACAGGTATGAACCCTTCCAACATTTTTCATGTTCATTTGCAAAGTACAGATGACTATACCAAAATGGTAAGAAGAAAGAATGTACATAGTGTCTGAACCACATCAGTTAGTGTATTGAAAAGCAACCGCGTCTTCCTTCAAGTAACTATGCATAAATGTACATTATACCATTGGTGTTCCAAAAGCAGTTTTTATTGCTGTTGGCAGGTCCTCATGAGCCAGCAGAACGATGCCTCTGTAGGCATATTTTGCAAACTCTGCATCAGCTGAGAAGTCCCTACCTATTCTAGCAAGCCTGACAAAAGTATGCTCAGAAGACAATTGACCTGCTTACAGACCTTCGGAATAGAAACAGCTGGGAAAGACAGAAATCCTGTTGGTGCCCCTAGAGAGGGGAGCAGGGTTTTTTGTTTGCTTGTTTGTTTTAACCAGGGAGGTTGGTAACTCTTTCAATCCAGCGGATCTGATACAGGATAAAATCCAACTGCTACTGGCTGTACTAAGGCTGACTACCCATGTTCATTACACATTTGTAACCACAAGTCTTTCCATTGATATTTGAAACATAAAACATACATACGCACCAGGAATATTCAAAAGGAAGCAGCACGCAGAAAATCTTTCAGAGAAGCAGGCCCGTTTCTGACTGAACTCAAGCTTTCACCTGTCCTGACAGACTTGCAAGCATTTCTTACTCAGCCTGTCGATGAAAAGGTAGCCTGGGTGTACCCTACTCACGGCAATAGAGTTGGCAGCGTGAGCACTGGGGAATGGGTATTGTACTCTCAGCGGATTCCAACATGTCGACACGAGAATAAACACGTCTGTGTCAGACAAGGTACATAGGAACACTGTGGTAATACAAGCATCAGCCGGAAATCTACTCTAGCATTTACAAAAAAATTTGTGTTAAAAAACTTCCCTGCCGTGAGATAACATGCTCTTCTCACAGATCGCCAACTCAGAAAGTGCCAACCTTCCGTCTCTTCAGCTGCCTGCTAGATCTCCTCATTGACTCCATACAGGTAGCTCTCACGGTCCTAGTACAGACATTTAGCATACATCTCCATCACCAGGAGGTAAGGGTGTCAGGCACAGTGCTTATGCTTATGTCAGGCACAGCGTCATGTGGCACAACAGATGTGAAACTGCAGAACCGAACAACTGAAGTCTATGCCATGTGTATTCGGGGGGTCAGGAGGGGTGTTAGCTCAGTCTGCCCTTTGTCTGGTCTTTGGACTCACTGCCTGCATTCCTAGACAGTGTTTTCAGCTTAGTTTCATCTGAAATAAATACAGTTAATGTGTTCTAAGACAGCTCCTTAGCACGAGAGAAAATTTGGTAAGCAGAGAATGTGCTTCCAAAAAAGCATCACTGAATCTGAACTGAAATGGTCTGGGAGATGAAACCAGTGTGGCTTACAAATCAAATCCAGAAAGTGACAAGACGTACATGGAGCAGTGTCCAAGCACCTGGCACAAAGCTCTTCCCAGGCGAGAAAAGAGAAAANGTGGTAAGCAGAGAATGTGCTTCCAAAAAGCATCACTGAATCTGAACTGAAACGGTCTAGGAGATGAAACCAGTGTGGCTTACAAATCAAATCCAGAAAGTGACAAGACATACATGGAGCAGTGTCCAAGCACCTGGCACAAAGCTCTTCCCAGGCGAGAAAAGAGAAAAAGAAAACTGTCTTNTTGGTAAGCAGAGAATGTGCTTCCAAAAAAGCATCACTGAATCTGAACTGAAATGGTCTGGGAGATGAAACCAGTGTGGCTTACAAATCAAATCCAGAAAGTGACAAGACGTACATGGAGCAGTGTCCAAGCACCTGGCACAAAGCTCTTCCCAGGCGAGAAAAGAGAAAAAGAAAACTGTCTTCCAAAGAAGGCACAAGTACCCCAACAAATCAGCAAGAGGGACGAATTTCACAATATGCACGGGAAGACTCAGCAGAGACCATAATGCAGCACAACCTGAGATATCAGATCTCCTATAATTACAGTTATCATGTGAGTAAGTGTGTGTGCTCTAAACTGATAGATGAAAAATTAGCGAGAACTTGTAGTCAGCCCATGAATTCCTGACACATACGTGCCTCTGCCAGTCAAAACTGGTAGTATAATTTGAGCACAAACATAGAACTGTGTTGCAGCATCCCCCATGGCAAAGTGTCTTGCGTGCCCTTTGTTAGATAATAATCGTAGCTCTGCAGGAGAGATAGTCAAGTCTGAAAGTTTCCATCCATTTACAGCAAACAGTTCCCCAAAACAAAACAGATTTCTTCTGGGAAAGAAAAAAAGAAAACCTAGAATATATGTAGAACCAATTACTTACTCATAAAACAGCTAACTAGAATTAAGTTGCTTAGAAAAACAGTGAACTCACTCGCACAATAGACAGCAAGGAGTGGAGAGGGCTGGGACTGGACTCATCTTTTTTTTTCCTCTCTGCAAAGAAACTCCTACCTCATGACGAAAGCACCTCCTACGGGGTAATCAGCAGTACTAGCAACAACTTTGACTCGGACGCTACAAACTTGTGTCTCCAATGAAGTGCCTACATGGACAGGGAATCAGCGGTGGTAAGGAGGTTTTCCCCACAACACTATTTCTGAAAATGACATTAGAAAACAGAAGGCAGTAAAGATCTATGTTTTGTTTAAGGAAATCTTAGTATTCCACAATGAAAGCTTAAGTGCAGCCAGCTCTTTGCTCTCCTGGGATCACCATGGTTGAAGAGGATTAGGAAAGTCTCATTTCAGAGCCTGAATTTCTGTAGATGTGTTCTTTTACAAGAATAACATACTGATGCTTCAGAGAATGAGTTTGTATTTTAACTGAGCAATGCTACGTACTTTTTTTAACCTTTCACAATTCAAAATGGTTTTGAACACCGCTTTAAAGAATTAATTTTGATCCTTTAAAAAAGTTTTTTCAAGCAAATTACAGAAAGAATTCTGTCTTCACAGGAAGACTTCAGAGAGCAAAGCTTGTTGCTCAAATATTTTACCTAAGTACGTTAAATGTATTAAACGTACTAACTTCAGTAGTTCTTGACAGATCACAGTAAAAAATTAACTGATTGCCCATACTATGCTGTAATATGCTGTGAGCTGTTCCACAAAAAACATTTGAAGTATTTACGCATGTACTGTTTCTAGCACAAGTCAAGAACTCTACATCTGTTTTCTAAAACTGCTGATACATTTATACCCCCTGAATAGACAGCAACAGCAAAATATCTTAGCCTTAGAAATAGCATCCAAGGTAAGAAAGGACTTGAAACGAAGGATACTCATTTTGTGCATGTGCACATGTAAGCTAGCACTACAATGTTGGCTGTAGTAGTTCAGATTTCAGGTTTAGAAGATGAAATCTAAACAAATTAATAGATTTAACTGCCATTGTACTTAATCAATATAAAAGTTTTGTGGCTGCAAATTCTGCAAGCGTCGTAACACTATTAAAATGTCCATAGTGAAGGAAATCAAAAGGAAGGAAATCCATTTTTTCAACAGCCCATCACCAACATAAACCATAAATGGATCCTGAGCTTCTAGCTCTTGCAAAAAGAGAACAAGCATAGACAGCACTTTTCACCAATACTCTTCCAGCCTTCAACTGCTTTCAACTGAACAATTAAGTTTAGTTGAAAACTAAATAAAGTTAAAGAGCTGGATGCAGTTTCTCTACAGGTATTCACCTTCAATATATTTCCTATTTGTGAATTTGTCCAGTCTCACCTTATAGTTGTTTAAGCTTCTAGTATTCACAACATCTTTTGGCAAGGAGTTCCACAAACCTACTAACCATTGCAAGAGTTACCACTTTTTGTTTTGAACCTGGGTCCTACCACTTCCACTTAATGCCTCGTAGTTTTTGCACTAGAAGAGAGGAAAAGAAATCCCAGCCTTTATCCCGTCCTCTCATGCTATGCATTGTTCTTTAGACTATCATACAATTCCAATTTATCACTTTGCAAAATCAAGTGTCCCAGCTTACACTGTCCAGCCCCAACTCCTCTTGCCAAAGCAAATGAGACAGCAGAAAAGCATATAGTACTGAGTTTTCTTTTAGAACCTCTCACATGGCAAAGCGTGTGTACATTAAATATTTTGTCCCAAACCACATCAAGTCTGTAACACTGAACTGGAGCCTCTCAAATTCTAGTCCAGAAACAATGTTCCTCTGTAAATTCCACAAATACATTAACATTCTAAAGCAGCCTAACACAGAAAAATAAAGACCAGTGTCTTTTTAAAGTCCCTGAAGCTAAAAGAAGTCTTTCAAGCAAGTTTCACCAGGCTTTAGCCACAAATGCAGGAAGATTAAGACAGGAACTATCTTTTCCTATAGTCAAGTAAAAGATTAAAATTGGAAGTGCTGGGCTTTATCTGTGGCAATTTAGAGAGAGAAACTATACTGAAGTTATGTACTTAACCTATTATGCAGGCCAGACAACCATGAACTGTATACTAACATTTTAATGGCAGATAAACAGGTATCAGCACCTTGACAATTTTGGCTTGTAGCACTTTGACTAGCCACACTTTCATCAAACACTCAAGCTCTTCAATTTGTAAAGGAAGCTCCCTTATGGCATTAAAACACCACCCATTTTACACCTTCGCTTTCTCTCTTCTTCTCTCTGTACTTCCCAGGCTCTCTGCTCTGTATCCTCATCTCCAAATCCAGTAAGAATTAAGAAAAAAAAAAATCAAAACCAGGAAAGGCCACAACTCTCAAAACTCATTCAGACTAAGATATTTACAATACAGAAGACGACAAAACTCTCTGCACTACTATTCTCTCTCTTGCATGAAAAGACACACAAAACAGGTAAGCTGTTACACTTCTGGGTTTTCTCTGTTTATTCTTCACGTTTTCAGAGTATGGTGAATTTTCCCCACTCCTATAAAGTGGGGAAGTAAGATGACTTACTGTACCTTCTTGTTGTTTTCAGAAGTGGGACTCAAAATAGTAAGTTCAGGCCTACTCGGTTTAGGCTTGGGAGATTCACAGGAGTTGATAAAATTCATGATGAATGGCTCCAAATGCTGACCTTTCTGAAAGAAGATATGAGTGACCTGTCACTTGCATAATTATAGAAAGAAAAACAAACTACCGAGTTCCCAAGCAAATTTTTGACTAGCCTGTAAATTAGTTAGCATGTAAAATTAGTTATTGAAATGTTGGCAACCTGGAAGGCTAACTCACCTCTTTCATCAGCTTTCCTGGAACAGATTTTATAATTTTACCTATAATTAGAGACAAAAAAAACAACACCAAAATGTTTCTGTTATCGCTGCCTCATCTTAAAGACGTTTTGCTCTGCTACATTTTATGTACTCAGCATAGTATTTAATTTTAAAATACAATAGTTTTTAAAACCTGTATTTTTTTAAATTTGGCACAAAAAGCTATAAAAATAAAGTCTTCCACATACCTAGCTTGTAACTTGATGTTTAGTACTCTTCAAGAAAAGATACTTAAAATATGAGAAATATAAAGGTGATCGTCTGAATACTTTTTTTAAAAAAGCAAAGTACTCTAGACCTGCCTTTGTAATTTTTCTAGAGGCTCAAATATAAATAGCTGCATAACATAACAGCAGCACCGTATGACACCAGTATAGGCATAATTTTCTGTATTTAACTTCTTCATCCTTCATAAACATTTATCACAAAAGAAGTCACAAAAACTGAGATTCTCCTCTTTCCCTGAAAAGATCAGCTGATCTGGAGAGATTCTGGAAGGGTCCAGTCTTGAAAATACTGATGAGCAAAGTTTTACAAATTGGACAGGCTACAGTTGTGGTCTTAAAATCAGCTCTGCTGTCCTGTTAAGGCTATCAGGATACAGCACAGTAACTTTGAACGCTGAAAAATGAAAGTGTCTAGGATTAGTTTCATTTCAAGCACTGCTTTTACAGTAATATTTTTCTTATCTACATGTCATTAAACTTGGAACTTACATCAAAAAGTATGTACAATGATCAAATGATAACAATAAAATCACTCATTCTCACAAAAAGCCCCAACGAAATGCCAAGACTTGTTAAAACAATGTTTATGGAAGTGAAGCATAGTCTCAGACATGAGATGCATTCCAGTACTTATAAGCTTTTTTTAACAACATACAGTTGGATCTGGAGGGGAGGTCTGAAACAAAACAAAACCCTTTAACTGGAGGAAGACCACCAAAATCTCATTCAGCAACTTGGTAAGCACCCTAAGAGAACGTCCACCTCAGGAGGTTCACACCATGACTGGGAGAAGCAGAAATGCAGCGGCACAATCCAGACACGACTTTCCTGGACCACGCGGGTGCCAGAACCACAAACGCTACAATATATGAAGACAGAATGGCCATGAAGTTGACCTCACCAGCTCAGGCCCACTATCCTAAGACAGCTACATTGCAGCCAAGCTGTAAAGTCACACTGCAGTTTACTTTTTGGATTTATTATCAACTATTACATTAGACAACAAGAATTTCTCAACTTCTCAATTTCCATTTGGCCTACCTATATCACACACACCACTGCCTCAAACTCTATTAAGCAGCTCATGTTAAAAGAGATCTAGCTCATACTATAAATCTTAAACCTAGAGATCTAGCTAATACTAGAAATATTAAATATTGAAGTTTTCAGATTAAAATAAACAGATTTTAATCAACTAACACCCAAAGGTAGTTTATATTAAGAAATTGTTTATACTATCACACCTGCAAAGAATGACCCGCTTGTGCAGATCTGACTTGTGACAATCCCATAAAAGTCATCTTGAACTACGAAATTTTTTAGACAAATCTTATCATCTTGCTTGCTGACACAAAGGTACGAAAGCAACCACTTAAACACTTTTTTCCATAATCTCAAAAAGTCCTTTTTTTTTTT
>VZSC01011152.1:7884-21835 GCA_013398225.1 Steatornis caripensis
GGGGCGGGCGGCGGCGGGGAGGGGCTCGGCTGCGGCCGCTGCAGCCCGGGCCCCGGCGGCCGGAGCGGGGCACGAGGCCGTTTCCCCCGGTGCGTGACACGTGCGGTGTGGAGTCCTGCGGACGGTGCCCTCGCTGCCTTCGTGGGTCGCTTGAACAACAGGAACAAACCCTGAAACCTGCCTCGGGTGTGGTCTTAGGCTTAGAACACCAGTCGGGGTTTCTGCTCTTTCCCCGCTAACAGGTGAGGTTTGGTGGGAGAGGGAGCGGTTGTTTCTCTTAGTTTTTCAGAAAGGTTGTTAGTGTTGCGGTCGGATTAGCTGGCGGAGTCTTTCCTCGTCTGTGCTGACGCACTCGAATGCTTTCTGAAGGGTCGAGCTCCCAAGAGTCTGGAAGAGGCTGGTGCAGGAGGCAGAGAGGCAGTGTCGCGGACCCCCGGGAAGCTCCTGTAAGTCTCCTGTCTCCACACGGACTGTCAGTCGCTCCCAGTGGCTCCTGCATGGGTTTACCTGTTGGGACCAGTTGCCGACATCCTGTTTGCTTTGGTGGAAGTTTGTAGTTTGGATTCAGGAGCTCTAAGAACGTGTGTGTGGTCAAATAGAAGCTTAGCTTTTCTCAATAGGAAGTGATCTCCTTTTAAGAATAGTGTTTGAAAACATGAACGTGCTTGGAGTTTGTGGAATGAACTCTTTTTGACAGCTGAAAAAAACCTCAGTAATCAAAAATCCTCTGAAGTTGGGTTCCTGAGAAAACAGGAAAAGAAATTTCCTGTGTAAAACTTTGGAAAAAGCAAAGTGCACCCTTACAATGACTGCACTGAAAGTATGATTCCAGAAATTGTAGCAACTTAGCGCACGTGTCTTGGTGTTGAAAAAGAAAAAGTTAAAAAACACTTTGGTGGAAATCTGGTGAATATGAGGCTGCTGTCTTTATTGCGGTCGTGTCAAGGTAAAGTTTATCAATGTACATAAGCCTTGTGAATTCAAAGAGTGCAGTATAAAAATAAAGCGAAATGAGAAGTGCAGTGATCTAAGGTAATAGCGATATCGGTTATATTAGATAGAGGGATAAACGCTGAAAAGAACTTGCACTTTCAAGAGAGATGTCAGGAGCAGGGAAGGTCAGGTAAGGTGTATCTAGTATTTCAGTCTGTAATTGCGTTGACTGTGCCCAGATTCTGAGTGGCATCTGGTGAAAGTATCTTACTCTTCCTTCTGGAGACAGGCTCAGGAAAAAAGCTTTGAGCAAAATATCCCTGAATTTTTGTTTGGAAATACTATGAGGCTTTTTCATTTGCCTCTCTTCTTAATCCGTTGAGGAACAGAGGCTTAGATTGGGGATTATCAAAAAACATTTGTCCTAGTTCCTGGCAGAAATCCAGTCACCTCATTTACTTGAGTGAAACTGTATTTGTCTTCGTTGGGAGAGCTTCTACAAACAGTGGGTATTTCAGCTAGCGTATTGCGTTCAGGCTTGGAAGAACAAAGTATGTTTGTGTCAGCTTTGCACATTTGGGTAAACCCGCCAATGTTGGTGAAGGCAGACTGCTCTCTGCGAATTGGTATGGTTGAGATGGATATTTGTGTTAAGCTATACTTTGTGGAGCCACGTGGCTATTAAATCTTCCAAAATTTGAGTACGTAATACTAACAGATGTTTTGAGGACTTCCTTCAAGGGTAGCCTATTAGAGGCCCTGCCATTATTTTTGTCTTATTTTAAAAAAATATTTTTAAGTCAGTCCTGTGTAATGGTGTAAATCTTTCCTCTGGCTAACTCAACCCATGCGGAAGGTTGAAGTTTGTTTCATGAAGGTAGTGTGTCTCCAGCTACGTGAAACTTGGTAAATCTCAAGTGTGATATGACTTTGCTGTTGATACCAGTATGATCGGCGAGGTAAAAAGTCTGTGCCCTGTCGTGCTGGTCAGTCACTGTGGGGGGAAGGCTTGAAGTGCCAAGCTGTGATTTGTACCCTTAATTGGGACCAAGTGCAGCTTTGTATGATGCTGCTGGAACTCATTTGTTCCTTGGTGCTTGGCATAGGCCCCTTTAAAGCAGTAAGTTTATTTTTCAATGCTTTTCAGATACTCCTAGATTTATAAAACATGTAGAGAAGCCACTGATTGGGATTGCCCATGCTGCTTTCGTGCCATTTTATTTCTATGGCCTCAGTGGAAGTCTTCTCACTCGTTTTGCTCCTGTGTCGTGATTTCACAAAAGTCTTTGTACGTGGCTTTAGAGAATGGTTTAGGCTACTGTTGCGCTGGCGTTCTGACCGTGAGCTTCAAGTAGTCCTGCTCTGCTGGAAGAACACTTTTGGCAGATGTGGGAGGAAAGGGGACCAAGGTACTGACAACAATATGTTTTGAGTTACTGCATTTGCCCTATCGGCTTTTTGTCCTGATAGGCTTTTAGCACCTCAGGCGCAGATAGGGCTGATGAGTAGGTTCTGATTTCTTACAACAACTGGCAGGCTAAAGTGGTGTTCTCCCGAATACAGCTTGTCATCTGCAGCTAGCAGACATGAGCTTAATAAGGGGATGGGAGTTTAGGGATATTTGGGGGGTTTTTGTTTCTGTTTTTTGGGTTTTTTTTAAGGCCAGAATGGGGTTGGAGTGTTGTAATCCCCACCCACCTACTTCTGTCCCTGTAGTAGAATTATCCTACTGGCTAGATAGTAAGTAACAGATTCCTGGGCAGGAATACTGAATTGTCCTGTTTTCCTCTCATTTAGATTCAGTGACTTACTGTCCCACCTTCTGATTTCAGCACAGAAGGACTTAACTGCTGGTAGGAATTGGAATGGAGCTGGAAATAAAGTCCTTCCAGCTCACCCACTAGTACTGTCAGCTTCTTACTAGCCTGGACCAGATGAACCTGAAACTGGTGGGACGCTGCTTTCCGTGTGCTATGGTTGATTATCTACACTTACCTGTTTCCTGAGCTTGCTCGTTTCAGTGTGATTGTAATCCTTTCCTTGGCATTTCTTACACTGGCAGTTGTTCCCAGTCAGATGATCAAAAAAAAATCCTGCGCTGTCGCGTTGCAAAGATTTCTGGTGACTTTTCAGTAATGCAGTGTAATCAAGGTTGTGAGTGAATAATTCCTGTATGTTCTTTAACCTGGTCATCAATTTGGGCTGCTCAGTTTAGCTCTCCTAGGGAGACCCACATTGTGTCCACTATGTTGAAAAGCATCTGGAACATCAGTAGGTTCCAAATTGGGGCAAGCATGAAGGAGGACTCAAGTTTTCAGCCAAATGATACTTAACCTTTTCAATCTGGTCTGATGCCAGCTGCCAAGGCGTGCTTTCTGTTACAGTTGTGCGCTTAAGAAGGTGCAAGGTGTGTAGGGCTTGTAAGACGGAGAACACTGGGAAAATGCGGCTTATCTGAGATACAAAAGCTAGCTAGGTTTTTTGATGATGGTTGTGCGTTGTGTAAAAGGAGTAGAAAGGGAAGCCTTGAAGTCAGTTGCATCTGTTGGAAGACCTTAGTACCTTCCGCTGTAGGAACGAAAAGGGTAAGGCTTTAGGAGAAGACCATACATCAGAATTCTAGTGCTCATAATGCGTTCATAATGTGTTCGGTATCTTCCAGTCTGTGATACTGGAACACTTCAGAAATGTGGTCTTAGGGTTCATGATGCTAACTCGAATTAAGGAAGTAATCGTCCTGTTTAAAAAAAAAAATGCTGCTTGTGTCTACTTATTTTTTCTGGATTCTTTTTCAGCCTCCATAGTAACTATAAAGATAGTTTCTAACAGAAGACCAGCGTGAGTTCTCCCTAGGACTATTGAGTAGGTTTTCACCATAATCTTAAAACATTTGGCTTTCCCGTGGACAGTTTGCTAGGCTGTGCAGTCATGTGAAGCACACAGTAGCACAGTTACAGTGTTTTGGAGTTACGCAGTCACCGCCGCATGAGAAGGTATGAGTAAACTTGTGTGCTTATTATTTTGCACACTTTCTTTCCTACGAGAAGCAGTTCTTCCCTTTGTGTGGTGGGACCTAGGCACTGTGAGAATAGCCTGTGTTGGGTGGGAATGCATGGAGAGTTGGTATGTGAACTGATTCCTCGTTTCAACAAGGTGATCGGTTTAAGTCACAACCATAGTGGCAAAAAGGACTTGGGAGTATGCTGAGCATTCTGCATCCTTTTTAGAAATGCGAGAGGTAACAAATGAGATAAAGGAGGAATTCACAGTGTCTTCTAAAACGTAGGGAAAAGTGAGTAGGATTCTCTCGATGAGAACTGTAGAGAGTGCACAGGTCTCCGGCTGGTGTTCCAAATGTTCTTCCTCCTTCCTATACCTATAGCTAATAAGGGTGACGGTTGGAGGGTGTGTCTTGGGGCGTGTAGGAGACTTTGGTTATTTTTGCTGAAATTAAAAAAAAAAACCTAGAAATCTGGAAAGTTGGGAGATCTGTTTTAAGAAGAAACATTATCCTGAAGTTATCTGGTCAATTATTACTCATCTAGAAATTTTTTTTGTGGCTGGTTCTGTCAATGAAAACGAGCGCTAACCTTTGACCTAAAGCGGTAGACCTGTTGCTGTGCTAGTTGATGGAAAAGTACTGATAACCTTTATGGTCTCTCCTACTTACGCTCCAAAGAGGAAAGGAATTGACGGATAGCATTTCAAAAGCTTGATCGTATGCTCAGTCTCTTGTGTCACTCACAAGCTGTTTTTTTGGACTGACCATTAAAGATATTGACTGGTTGCTAAGCAGAACTAGTTGCAATTCTTCTGTTGAAAGACTTCATTAAAAAGACTTTGTAATCAAAAGCTGGATTTCTGCGGGTTTTGATTGCTGTAACTTGGAAACATAAGTTTCAATTAAAAAAAATAAGGTTCGTTTCTTCCCATGAAGTTAATACTTTGCACCCAAAAGTTCTGAATACTTTCAGTTGTCATTTTTACCCGAGGAAGTAAATGTTACTTAGTGCGGTGCTGGACCCTGTCCTCCAAAAATGAGCATGTGCTGCGTTAACGGGAGTGGGATACAGCCTTGCAGGACAGGAAATGCGGGGCCAAAATGAGAAATGGCTCTGCTGAGATTCAGCAAAGCAGTGGATCACTGCCTGTATATAAAAACAGGGAACTATGGAATATGACTACGTGGAGGGTAGCTGTACAGAGGCTTTTAATGTATACCAGCTACGTCGGCTGAGAAGCTTAAGCAATTCTTTCCTTAGCAAACAGCATCGATGCCCCCTCAATGAACTGCCTTTTATAGGTTAAACTGCCTGCTGCGTTTAATCGGTACACAACTGAAGCTGGGGCCTGACGATTTGATAACATCTGCTGTATACACAACCTCCGGCTTGTATTTACTGTCAGCAGAGCCTTGTTACTTGTTGATCTAATTTCAGGCTCTCCTAGTGAGAGAGCTCATAAAGGCAGCGTGGACCCCTGCAGTGACATTGCTTCTGCTCTGTGTCACCACATCACTCGCTTTTAACAGGAAAGCTTCCTAAACTGCAGGAAATGGCATGTGCGCTCTCGCTCCTTCGACTTGTTTTATATTCTCTGTTCTTTCTTCCTAAATACGGTGTCCATCTATACATGAGGGCTTTTAGCCTGTCATCCTACCACTGGTAGAACTTGCCCTCGTTGTTCTCGGAACTTGGTGAAGTGCACAAAGCAACTGTAATTTAATCAAGTGTTATTTAATTAAATGTGCTGTGGGAAAGGCTTCTTGAAGCTAACGTTGCTAATTCTTTTCCAAGGGGTGAATTTTATGAAAATGGTGGCTTAAAAAGTAAAAAGACTTTATAGAAGTCTGTACCTACTTATGTGCTCTCTATCCTTGACTAAGGATTTATGAGCCTTTCTGACCTCATCTAGCTTTTATATAGATTATCTCATACAGAGGTCTCCATGAGTGGCTTTGCAAGAGAGTTGAATTCATACCTGTTTTTTCTTAAAAAAACAAACAAACCAAACCAAACCCACACCAAAAACCAACCCCTCTGCCCCCGCACCCAGTTACAGTAGGCAAACTGAGGCACAGAGAAATACGGCAACTTGTTCAAGAAGCTAGCCAAGACTTGGTACATGCAGGTTTCAGACTATTAGACAATTAGGTTTTCCTACGGGCCATCCTGCTAATGGTTATTGTAGAAATGCCAGCTGCCCAGATGCTCTTTAGATACCGTTTGATATTTAATGCTTGTTAGTATACTGAGCGTAGAGAGTCTCTGGCTGATGCAGCTTTATCTACTGTTAATTTGCTCAACCTCTTCTCCATGAAGTTTTGGCCTAGAGATACAATTCAGTGTATGAAGCATTGGTAGAAAGTGTTCCCATTCTTGATTTCCCACTCCAGCTAACCAGATCCACTGGTTAGTTTCCACGTGTAGAAGCAGCCTTTTAGGTTATTTTGGGTTTCGTTTGACAGGCTGAGCTACTGTTTTGAGAGCTTGTGTTCACAGCACACCACGGCTGTGGCAGGAGTTGAGGTTTCATGGAGTACTGACATTTTTTCCTAGTTGTGGCCTTTACCTAAACGNCACAGCACACCACGGCTGCGGCAGGAGTTGAGGTTTCATGGAGTACTGACATTTTTTCCTAGTTGTGGCCTTTACCTAAACGTCCACAAAAGTTCGGGAGCAAGTAATCGTGTGCAGGCAGTTGTCACCCACACTGCAGGTGTGAAAATCGTTATCGAGCAGTTTTTGTTTTGAACTCGGAATGTTGAGTTGTTATATCTGGAGGGAGAGACAGTGTGCTAGACTTGGACCTGTTTTACTGGGCTTGCTGGCTGAAACACTTTAAATAAATTCTTAGAGCACTGGCCGTGTTAGTAGCTGCATCTTGTGGGGTAGTATGTTCACTTTGTATTGCTTCAGGGCTAGCAAGCAGCAGCAGGGGCTGGAGCGCAAGTGGAAGGTGGTGGTTGATGTGAATATTTAAGTGGAAAAAAAAAAAAGATGCTTGCTAAATGTTGGTATGGAAATATGGGGCTGTGTAAGAATGACTTCAAGAGGTCATCCCATCCGACTCTTCAGACCAAATTACATGCATGTAGAGCATCTTGGACATACAACAGGGTCTTAAACTGCTAATGGAAGAGTCCACAACACAAGTAAGTTTTGTATTCAGCTTCTTCAGTCTGCACTACTAGCAGAAACTCTCTCCTAAAGCCTATGTGAATGTTTTGTTAGGGTTCATTTATCAGTGACAGCTGTTAACTTACTAGGAGATGATCAGAAATCTCTCCTTGCAGTCTCTTTAGACTAAGCAAACCCAGTGTTTTCCAGCTTTTCTGTGAGACTTAGACTAAATCCGACGTTCTTGCTGTTCTTCACTCATCCTCTGTGGTCTGTCGGTGTCTCTGTGTGGTCTCCAAACCCGGCTTGCTGTGCTAGGTGAAACCTCACTAGGGCAAAGAAGACGGCAGAAAATCTGCTGCTCCCGTTAGTAAATCTCAAAATGAATTGCCTTTCTGCAACAGTTACATTTTTTTGGTTTGTGGTTCACTCTACTGAAAAGCTGAACAAAGCAAGCCTTATCGGTCCCCCTCATTATTTTATGGTACAGGGAAGGAAAGTGGCTTGGCAAATGTTACCCAGCAAATACTCAGGAGAATGACAAAATGAATTCTTGTTTCCTGATGAAAGTATTGAGAATAACTTGTTGTTTACAGTGTTGCATTCCTGTTTTCTTTTAAAAGCTGTTTTGAGTCAGCTTGATATGACAGTGTGGTTAAAATTTCAGTGACTCAAAAGACACGTTTTCACTGAAGATATGGAATCAATTTCTTAATCTATGTGGAAATGTTTTACTTCACGTTAGAGACAGTTAACTTCTTTAAAGAAAAATTCAAAAGCATTACCTAGTCTACACATTTTTAAAACAACTCAGTTATTTCATTATTTCATTGAAAAATCAATGTTTGAGTATGCTGTCCTTACTATAAAGCAAGTAATTAAAAAAAAAAAAAACACAAAAAAACGCCAAACCTGCTGGAATTTAATATTTAGTTCTGCCGCTTCTAATTTTGTCCTGGATCTGAAAATGTCAGTGAAACAGCGAAGTTGAGAAAAACGTTTGTTATGCAGTGTCTGTTTTCTTTGCTGAAAGAAAGAGTCACCCGACAGTACTTTTGGGGGCCTAAAGTGTCATTTCAAACGCAGGGTGGAGGCTTACGTTGTGTGGCAAGCATAGCAATCCCTCTGTCTTTCCTGCTGCAGAAGTGCTCAATACCCCCCGCGCTCTTACAAATACTGAGCAATTGGAGATCGAAGCAGGTTAGGTATTTCACGTCCGTTCTCTAGCCCGGACATCCCATTTGGTCTGGAGCGTTTATTTTGCTATGTTAATAAGTAATAGTGTTTTTGAAAGCAAATACAGGTGAATAATCAGTTAGTGCTGATTGGGATGATGCCAAACGCGCTCAGTTCATAGAAGTGAAACAAATGAGGTGTCTGGGTGTTTTAACCAGTGTATGATGTGGAGAAGAGCCCTCTTAACAGGAGTATGTGAGAACCGAGCGAAGAGGCGGTGTTTGGAGACGCCTGGTAGTTAGCTGGTGTGGCAGGCTTTCTTCTTCTTTTTTCTTCCTGTCTGTCTTTCTGTCTGCCTGTCTTACAACAAAAACACAAACTATGATTGGTACGCCAGGCACAATTCTTGGACTTAAGTGACGCTAATGGAACCCGTGCTTGGGTACCCGAACCTGCTCGTGGAGCCGCTGTGGGCTGTGCTGAGCAAGGTGCAGCACTGCTGGGATCTCCTGCTGCCGCCTTGGGGACGGTGGTCTTTCTTCCCCAAACAAGCATGCCGTGAGTGACTCCGGAAGCAGGGAAGAGCATAACCTATGGAAGGCAAAAGGTTGCTGAGGGTATGTTGGTGGTGTCTTGCCTGCTGCTTCTCTCAAGGCATCCCAGGGAGATGGCCTCCGGGCTTGCCGCGGTGCACGGGCTCCTGCAGGTGTTGGTCAGCAGAGGGGTCTGTAGAAAGCAGCCTTGTTTGTGTTGCAGCCTGTCAACGACAGTCTCGTCAAAGCTTCTTGGATGTGCCTGCTGACTTGAAGGAGTTAATGCTTCCATTTCACACGTTGAAAACCGCTGTACATCTTGTTAGCAACCTGTTTTGCTGTAATTAATACTTGATACTTGGTTCAAATGTTAACGCTGGATGCCTTGCATCGCTTGCAGGTGGCGGTTTTGCTGTGAGCAGCTGCTATGAGCAAACGGGTCTTTCAGGTCAGTTACTGACAGTGTTTAGGGATGCAGCTAATTTAGCAAAACAAACAATCTGTTGAATGTTTATTGGAATAATAAACAATGCTATGTTGATGATTTTATTTGTTTTCTGGAAATATAATGTTAGCATTATTAGCAAGTATAAATTTAGCAACGAAAGCAGGCGACAACTTTTTTAAGGAATGATAATAGCTAAGACTTTTGAGCATCTTGCTNGGCTAATTTAGCAAAACAAACAATGTGTTGAATGTTTATTGGAATAATAAACACTGCTATGTTGATGATTTTATTTGTTTTCTGGAAATATAATGTTAGCATTATTAGCAAGTATAAATTTAGCAACGAAAGCAGGCGACAACTTTTTTAAGGAATGATAATAGCTAAGACTTTTGAGCATCTTGCTTTGACTTTTTCAGAAAGCTGTCTCGTGGTATAATTTAGGTGGTTATAAGGCAATTCATTCCATATAAGAAAGGATATTGCTTTAAAATGAGAAACCCCTCCCCTACTCCTCCAAACCATTTCCATAGCGCAGGCATTTTCAGCGTTTGAGTAGAACAGAACTGAAGTCAGTGCTTTTGTTTCCATCATTAATATTCGGGTTATCCAAGAAGCTTGGACCAAATGCAAATCCTCTGTGAATCAACGGAGTTTGGGGCCTGTAATACTGGAATTGGCACTTTGAAACAAGATGGTAGTCTGTGTTCCAATGAATCTACGTTTTAAAGAATAAAACAAACTAACTATTGAAAGGAGCACAGGGCAAGAATAGGAGAACAGTAGGCAGTGCTATAGCAATAATTATTTTGCCTTTTTTAAGCATAGTGGAAAAAAGTTCAGGAACTGTTCTGATTTCTGCTTGGGATACTTTGTAGTAGCAGATAGGCTCTTCGTTTTACTACTTGTAACAGTTAGCTGTTTTACTAGTGACTTCAATTTCGGTAGTTGCCTCAGTCTAGGCAGTGAAACGGCGGTCTGAAAGGTACGTTATGCAGCTCTGTAATCGGTGCGCGTCTGAGGAGAAGAATAAGTCATTAAACTTCTTTTTAACTAAGAAAAGGACGGGTCACGTAAAATACTACAGCACGTGTGTACTGTGTGGGTGATCCTGTGGCTGCCTCTTCTGTTCTCCAGTTGGTAGATGCTACATGAGAAAATGGACTGGGGTTTGCCGTAGCTTGACTGCTGTGTTAATTTTGGCTGGGATAGAGTTAATTTTCTTCGTAGTAGCTTTATGGGGCTGTGTTTTGGGTTTGTGCTGAAAGCGGTGTTGATAACGCAGAGATGTTTTAGTTATTGCTGAGCAGTGCCTACACAGAGCCAAGGCCGTTTCTCCTTCTCACGCCGCCTCACCAGTGAGTGGCCTGGGGGTGCGCAAGAAGCTGGGAGTGGGCACAGCTGGGACAGCTGACCCCGACTGACCACAGGGATATTGCATGCCGTGTGATGCCGTGCTTGGCATATAAAGCTGGGGAAGGAGGAGAAAGGGGAGGGAGGGTCCACTTGGAGTGATGGCTTTTGTCTTGCCAAGTAACTGATAAGTGCGATGGAGCCCTGCTTTCCTGGAGATGGCAGAACACCTGCCTGCCGGTGGGAAACAGTGAATGAATGCTTTGTTTTGCTTTGCTTGCATTTGTGGCTTTTGCTTTACCTATTAAACTGTCTCATCTCCCGAGTTCTCTCACTTTTGCCCTTCTGATTCTCTCCCCCGTCCCGCTGCGGCGAAGTGAGCTGGTGGCTGTGTGGTGCTTAGTTGCCACCTGGGGTTAAACCCTGACAGCCCCATGGACAGAACTGTCCTTTTGCTCTTATTTGAATTTCTTGTCTGAAGTCAGTAGTAAGGAGAGAGAGTTCACACTGCTCTGCCTGGCAGAGGCTCTGACAATAACTGTGAGTGAGTTGAGTAAGCTTTTGGGAGGGCTGGGTCCTGAAAGAGCAAAGCTGATGAATTTCAGTACTGCTTTGGGAGCAGCTGGGCTTGCAGGAGAGGCGCTCTGCCCTCCCACAGCCTTTGCAGCAAAAACGTTCTCTCTAAACTTCCAAGTGCGGCAACATCTCTGAGCAGAAATGGATATTCAGTCATGCTGTGTTGGCAGGTTTAATGAACTGAACAAGTGAATCTGGTGGGGAGTTGAGAAATGAATGAGATGAGCTATCTGAAAATCTCATTTTAAATTAACTGAATTCTAACAGTTCTGTAAAAAGGCCATTACAGTTCAACTGGGAAGTGTAATGTATGTACAGTTCATTAATAACCTGTGACGCTGAGCTAGCAACGGGGGCCCCTGCGGTACCCGGGAGTACGAGGTACAACCATCGCTTCCCGGCAGTTTCAGATAGGACTTCTCTTGGCCACATGTCCCTGTGGAAAGACCAGCTGTGAGCTGGCCGTTACCAGCCAAGTGGATTGAGCTCTGCTGCTGGTATTGTGAGGCTGAAAGAAAAACACGCCTGTGTGAAGGATTTTTTTTTTCTGTCCTCCCTTCTTTATTGTTTTCTTTTTGGGTGGGCAGCAAGCACGCTTCTGCAGTTTGAGTGGCTGTGGCAGTATCCTAGCAGTACCTGCGATGGGATAGCCTTGTCTCCCAGAACCTTTTGTTTATCAAAACAAATCAGAAGTGCAGTTGGTAGGGGAAGTCATTAAGTTATCTCCGTAGACTGTAAAGTCTTTTCTACTGAGCATCCTGTTCTTATGAGGTTGCTGGGGTATGCAGTGACTCCTTAGTGAACTCCTGCCATCAGAAGGAGAAATGAAGAACACCATGTATCACCGTGGCTTTTTCACCTGTGTTCTTGCCATTGAGATGCTGTGGATAAAGACTAGAACGTAGAGGGTAAGAGAATCCAAGTCCAGTGATGAAAGCACCAGTTTGGGAGACCTGAGTTCAGCACCCTGCTCTGCCTCAGTCATGGTTCTGACCCCAAGCCAGTTGCTTGGCCCTGTAGGGCCTCAGTTCTTTATTTGTGAAAGACAGCTAATAACACCTGGGATTGAGATTGAACGTTAGAGGTTGTGATACGCTTGGATACTGTCGTAAGGGGAACTGCCTTATTGTCATAAGTCTATGAGATCGTATGTTGTATGGGTAAATGTGTTGTGGCACGACAGTCAAATAACACGTGAAGAAGTACAGTAACATACCAGTAACTGCTTGTTTTAGCAGTGGTAGGCAATCTAGAATATATATTTTATTTTTTTTACTCTTTATTTGCTGCAAAGTGTTGTGGTTGTAAATGCAGTCATGCCATTTTGCTGCTTCAACCATTTACAATTTTTTGTAGACATCAGTGTGGAGATGAAAGCTTTCTACACTTACGCCTTACCCAAGGGAAATTTGTACTAAATATTGAAAGGTTTTCAATCAAACTAAACACTGGAGCACAGACTAAGAATAAAAGCTTTCTTGTTACCAATATTCTCATGAACTTTTTTGAACACCTGGTAACAGCGAGAAATTATCCCTTATTTTAGAGAAGTTTCTTTTTACTTTCCTGATTAAGCATTGGTAAGATGTGATAACCATGACTTGTGAAGATGGTTCTTGCAGCCGGTCCCTCCGTGCCTCCTGCCCCTCTTCCCCGAGTGCCAACATAATAAATGACCCTGTTTATTCACTTTTGGGAAGACACCATCTACACGTGCTTATATGTAGCAAGTACTGAGAACACAGGTAAAAAAAGTCGGGGTCAGAGATCTGGCCATGTAAAATTCATTTGAATTTCATTCTTGGATAAGTTACAAACATTTGAAAATATTGTCGGAGGCATGATGAGTTGCTTACAGCTGGCTCAGCACCAGGTGCTTGGAGAGTATTTCAGATGTGTTTGAGACAATGGTGTTAATGTAGGTTATTGGAAATGGAACAAAAATTACAAGGGGCTACAAACCGGCTTCTAAGTTATGGAAAAAGGTTGTGAAACTTAAGAAATAAAATGATGTAAAGATGTCTTTCCTCATTGTCTTGCGCAATTTGCCAAAATTCAAGTCTTAACAGGGTAGTTTTGGTTACGTGAATTGGTGGTGGTGTTTAAGTATTCATGTTTGTGCTTGAAAAAAAAAAAAGCCCCAAAAAACCCCACCGAACTCCTGCAGTAGTTTCTGTAAATACAGTGAAAATAGACAACAGCAGGGTTGTTATACCCTCAGGTGTTCTACATCTCACTCTCTAGGGTATTATGTGCTCAAGAAGGTGTCTCTGTGCTCACGCTTACGATCGCTGTTCCTTTTGCTGATTCTCTGGATCCAGTGTATGCAGCCTGCCCGTGTAGTCCTTGAAAACACTTACGCCTTACTGCTAAATTCAGGTCTGTCTGTGCTGTCAGCACCAACTGCGCTTGATTTTGGGGCAGAGCTTTCCTCGTCCCGTGGCAGTTGCTGTCGCACATAGGCAAGACTGGCCCCAGGACACTCAGCAAGGTGCTCTAGGGCTCTGGTAGGAGCTCAGTAGGGAGCAGGCGTGTGTCCGGTTTGCTTCCCACCGCAGTCTGCTGCCTAAGACGCTCTTGGCTAGAGCTGCTGTGGGTACTAAGGGAGGTGCTAGGATGAGAGAGAGCAATCCCTAGCTGAACCTTCCACTTCACTTACGCTCTGTTGAGGGCTGATTTCCTCCCTATACAGAGGGCAGCATTTTCCTGAAGTTAAACCTCTGAAGAGGTAGAATCGGAGGCTTCTTTTCCATTGCCCAAAGCATGTAGGCTTTTTGTGTCTAGGTCTTGATGTAAAGCTTTGGGGGGGGGGGGGG
>VZSC01011152.1:21972-32568 GCA_013398225.1 Steatornis caripensis
GGGGGGGGGGGGGGGGGAAATCAGTGTTTTGGCTTTGTGTGGGAAAATCTGTGCGCGCCAATGCGTGTGCCTTGCTGATTAGCCCACTGGGTCAGACACCCCTCTGGAGCGAAGAGTCAAACTGAAGGATGGTGGGAGGGGGAAGGCTTTGGCTCCATCAATCCCTTTCTGTCCGCAGCTCTCCGGAATGCTGAGAAATCATACGCAGCATTGTTCCCCTCAGCATATTCTCATGTGCTTTGTCCAGCCTGGGTGTAAGCCACTCGAGTGACTGGCATCCGGCTCTCCCTTGGGAGGCAAAAAATAGTTCAGCCGTCACTGTAGGGAAGAGAATGAGATTCCAAGGAAATTAGGGGAGTTGAAAAGCTTCTTGAGCAGCTGCGTATGGGGCTGGAAAGGGTTCCTGAGAACATGCCTGGTGAGATGCTTTGTGAATTACTGCTTTGAAGCATCCTGGTTCCATGCTTATTAATACCAGACGTGTGTTGCTACATCACCTGGCGGTATAAATGTGATCCTGATCCGTAGGACCGATTACATCAGTGTTTACGTCAGATTAGGTAGGGCATGTGGTAGGGTTTTATGCTGGCACTTTATGCCTCCTGTTGCCTTTGGGAGCAGACTGTGGCTGATCTGACATGAAGTCTTCGAGAAGCTTACCCTTTCCTAACGTTTTAGGACACCTGAACGTGGCAGACAGAATTGGCACCCTCGTTTTGCGTTGCGCAGCTGGGGTGTTTTCTGATACAACGAAAAATGCCCTACAACTTGGTTTACTGCAATGAACATTTGAATAGAGGAGTAGAAGTAAACCTCTGGAAGTTTGTGGCTTCTGCTGAACAAAAGTAAAGTGTGCTCTGATTTCATGACACTGAACCTGACTTATGCACCTCGCATCTTCTGCTCTCCACTCCTTTCTGAATTCTCTAAAACAAGAGGAATATCATACTCGAAGAAATCTCTGCAGCAGTAGCCTTTCTCTGACGATGGCTAAAATAAAGGATGATCAAGGCCTGTTGTCGCTGACAGTTCAGTTTCCCTAGACAGGACCCTTGCTGAGCCATTAATTGTCAAATTATCTAAGTCTGGTGTTTTCTTTTTCTGAGAATGCAGCAGTTGCTAGACTGAATCTGACCTCAAGGTCTGGCATTCTGTCTCTGACAGTGGCTAGCACCAGATGTCTCTGAAGTGACTGGGCTCTGCAGCAGCAGGTGGGAGCTAATCTACCCCTACACTAGGTTTTATCATCTCTTTAACAGCTAGAGATAACTTGAGCTCTGGAAAAGGTGTTTCAATATTTCTGCCAAATGTCTGTTGTTACAGTGAAGTGATCGTTCTGGATAGTCTTACTAGCACTAAGAATGTACAATACCTTTGACTCAAACTTTGTGGAGTTTTCTTTAGTCTTTCCTTCTCTTTAATTGGGTGCCTCAAAAGATCCGTTGCCCTGATGTGGTGGCACAAGGGGAACACTGCTCCTGTTTGCCGAACTGTCAGTTCTTCCGCTGGCCCTTCCTAGCTCCTTAGGGAAGTTGTTACCTTTTTTTTTCTTTTGAAAGAGCAATTTTCTTTATTGAAATCAGCTCAGCTGCAGCGATGGTAAAAGTGCTGCCTGCTGTCTACTGCTCTTGGAGGCTGTTTGGCTGAACAGCGTTAACCTGTTGTTGCCTACATGCAGCCTGACTGCTTTCGGAAGTGTAAGTGGCTTTATCTCATCTGATCTTTTGTTAGCTGTAGTTCAATAAAAATAGTTATATTTCTGTAAATGAATTGTCTGTGTTTTACAGGAAGAAAAACTGCAGCAGAGACCAAGAATGTAAATTGGTCAGCCAGGATTTGAGCCAGAGAGCGTGGTATTCAGGTCCACTAATGGGCACTACTACTTCAAAGAAAAGTCTGGTTTTGAGACCTTGATCTGTTAGTTCAGCTAAATAGTTCAGTGTTAGATGGTCTAAGAATCACCAAGTCTGAGAGTGGAGTAGCCTCGCTAACACCACCCAAACGTCATCACCAGTGTAGTTCAGATTCAGGTTCCGCCAGGACCTGTTTTGTTGCAAATGTTAACTGGGATGATTACCCTACAACCCGTGATGAATTTCTTGGCACAGGCAGATGGAACAATAATGCGCATTTCCAGAGGTGCATTGCTTGAAGAGACCTTCTGCAGCAGCTTGAAATCTGCAGTTGTCAAGTGCTCGATTGGTGCAGAGCACCATAGAAGTAGAAAATAAATGATGCTGCACATTACTGCAGTGTGGAGGAATAATTCAGCTGGAGTACAGATCTAATCTATTCCTCTTGTACAGGTGAGGTTGCCGAGGCACTCAGCGGTTGAGGTACTGACTCTGAGGAATGCAGTTCAGAACACCCGCTGAAGTCAGTGGGAGACAGGAGGACATGGCAGGTCTGAGAAGCAAGGCCTGAGTGACGCGCTCGAAGCTGCGTGACATGCGTTTGGCAGACTGGGAGACAACTCGAGATTCCTGTTTCCCACATAGATCAACATTCAGTAGTCCATCCAGAAAAACATAAGCTTAAACGCAGTGCTGATAGGTGTCTTAACCTTATGCTTGACTGGGTGACAATGCAGGTTTGTTTGGGTCTGTTCGGTTGTGGAAGGAATGCAGAGCCCCCAGAGGAATGAGGAATCAATGAAGACTTACGTAGACTAATCTAAACAACTCTCTCTGCTGTCTTTGAGAATCAAAGGGTGCGCAGACTGTTCATTCACAGGATGAATGCCTGGGATAAGTTCCGATTAAATGAAACATACGGAGACAATTCTCCTTGAATAGCAGCAATGCTCCGGGGGTCTTGGTGTCCTTTTGTCTTGGAACACTCGGAAAGTTTTGCATTGAAGTGAAAACCTCCTGAAATAATTTGCTTTTTTTCCGTTTTTAATTTCCTTCATACTGTGCATAAAAACCCTTTCTGGGTTAAGGTGTAACACAGCTCTGAGGAGTGATGGTTTAATACCGTCAGAGTAGCTGGCAGTCTCTGAAGCTAATGCCACTGAGTGAGCTCAGTAAGACATTTAAATACAGCTGAAGAACAGATCGAGAGGCTTGTGGCGCAGTGGTTTTTAGTCCACCTCTTTCCTTTTAGCCTCTTTCAATCTGATTGTATCTGTCCAGATTTGGAACTGAGCAGAACTGGTGTGCAGGGCATGCAATGATCTATGCACGTGGCTACTCGACAGACCTTCTGCTGCTGTTAGCCGTTCAGGTAAGCCACAGGACGTTGGGCTGCCATATTCATCATCCCAGGGGGCAGAGTTCACTGGTCCAAACCTCTTGTCTTTTAGTAGGGCAATAGATGAGATCTGCCTTCTGACAGTCTTCAGTGAACGCCACTGTTAACGCAGCAGACGCCAGCTATTACTGCTTGGTTCCCAGTGGGGCGGTGTGGCTGGATGGTGGGTTGGGTTGCGAGGGTGTGCCGGTCTCAGCAGCCAGTGTGTGATCCGCAGGGGAGAGGTTGATGTTTTAGTGGTGATTTCCTAAAAGCGACACCCTTTCAGCTGTGGTGTGGCTGGTGTTCCGTACTGAGTCTATCGTGAATACTCTTCATGTGAATGAACGTCATAGTCATTGTCAAAGCCAGGGATATGAGGTCTGGTAATCTGGATTAAAAATAATCATAGAAAGGAGAATCTGCCTTGATGTGTGATTGCGGGGGGGGTGGGGGAGGCAGGGGTGATTTTTTTGTATGGGTTTTTCTTGAGGGGGAGTCTGTCGATTCTGCCATCCTCGTCCAGTGTCAGGATGTTGTGTCCAATCAGATCGCAAAGAGGAGTAGTCCCACTAGTTTTCTATTCTGGTAGACCTGTTGTTCTGTTCCAAAACCTAATTGCTAATTGGAATCAATATGAAGTAGATAATAGCTTTCAACTGAAGCATCCGTCAAGGTCTGTGCCTCAGGGACTTTCATAATTACTATGGCATGTGTGGACTTGATGTTTTGTGAGGTGGTTGCCGTGCAGAATTCAGCAGCCACGAGGACTTTCAGAAATGGCTAAATAATGCATTAAAATACGTTTTTACCTGTGCGCATGTCAATGCTTTCTGCATCACTAGAAGACGATGAGCCTCAGAAGATGCAGGAGAGGGTATCCTCAGAAAAAGCAGGGGAGGCAACTTCTGGAAAAGGTTGTTTGTACAAGTTCGGACTTGAATGGAATTTGAATCCGTGCAAATGAACTGGAAAGCCTGAGACACAGTACTCGAGGTCCAGCTTAAAATACGTTACTGGGAGGAGATGTAAGTTTGTATCAACTCTGTCCATTGCAACCCTCAAATTTAATTATACCTGTGAAATTCCCCTGAGATACTCATAGCTATTTAGCCTACACTGAGCATTACAGGCATTAACACCACATCATTGGCGTCAGGTTTATATTTGCAAGCCAAATCCTTTGGGTCATTTTTGTGCAGCACGTCAAGAATGGCGTAGAACCAGTTCATACCCCAAATAAGCCATGCGAATGGCTTTTCCTCTCACTACTACCGGCATTCCTCTACCTACTGCAATGCATAGGTGGTGGGTTCAAAGCAACCATTCTGTTTCTACAAACGGGTGTGTCTGCATAATGTTAGAGAGCATCTCTATTTTTATCCTTTGGTTTGTCCAAGACAAAGGAAAAAAGCTTCCGAATTTAACCTCTGCAAGCACTAACAGAGAACGTGTAGAATTATATGCTAAGGCTCTGACGCTCTCCTCGTGTGGAGGAAGGTCTTCTCTGCAGGACAGTATAGTGAGGAAGATGGGGTGGGTGTGTGTTTGGGAGGGTGGAATCCAAATCTTGCCCCACGGGTGCTTGTTCTTCACAGAAGGTCAGAACTGATTGTCTGTAGAGGAAAAAAAAGTCTTTATTGCCTTTCGTAGATTTGGAAGAATGGTTAGAATTAGTGTTGGAAAGCGGCAGCTGCTTGAGGGACCTGTGTGTTCTGCTGCTTGGTCACTTCTATTCTCCCCTTTGCATTCTTTCTCGAGTGCATCAAGTGCGTCGTACTACTTCTTTATTCCTTATGCATAATCCAAGCTCTTTTATCAAGGCTTTCAGCATCTCTGTTTTCTGACCTTGACATGATGAGCTCTCTTAAAAATAAGAGGAAAATGAGGTGACTGAATATAATCTCTTCTCAGTGCTCTTCTGTTGTAATAATCACAAAATCTATTTGCTTTTCAGGTGAACTTTTTGTCCTGCTCTTAGTGTTAGGATAGAGCTGTGCAATCACTGGCTATCAAGTTAATGCATGTTAAACTTTCATTGTCTATGGAGATACAATAACTTATGGATGTACCTCTGTCCGGTGGAAAAGCAAAGCATAAAATGCATTAGCTGAATATGCAGTGGTGTGTTAATGCGTATCCCTTAAAAATTAGAGACTTTTAGATAAGGAAGGGCTGGTAATAACTCCTGAAGATGTACTGAGTAGATGGTCTGACCGTAACTTCAGTGTTTTCACTTTGCCTCAAAGAAACAGACAAGAACAGAGGCAGCTTTTGCAGAGCGCACACACAAAGGCTAAGACCTTCACTTTGGTTTTATAGTAATTGCTCAGTGACATGAGGGCACAGAGACATGACACCAAAACAGATGACAGTAGTTGTATCCATCTTGCCAGACTCCCCTGAATGTGCAGGACGTATTCCAAACAAGCACACACTGCTTTTGAAGGGACTCGCTATCCTTAGTGCTAATCTGTATGGTTCCGGTTTGTTTGAAGGTCGTTTCAAGTAGGGAGCCTGTTTGGATTGCTTTGACTAGGGATGATAGCCTGTTTGGTTTTGGGGTTTTTTTTTATCCTTTTAATGCTTTGTTTCCAGGGAAGCCAAGGTCAATAACCATGATGCTCCCCTAGAAATGCTGCTTATTGAAATGAGGCACTGTTTAAGGACAGTACATAAATTCTGTTAATCCAAAGTGTCGCGTTAGGGTTTGGATAGTTGAGGTAGCAGCACGAGTTGTTTTGTAAGCGTCTTCAGCCCTTGGCAATACTGACGGTGTTGTAAATGACTTTCAGAGCAAAGTCAGACGGGTGCTGTGAGGTGGTGCTTGGTGTGTGTCAGTCTGCTCACAGTGTGCTACTGTCGGTAGATTTTACACTGTACGGTTAGGGAAGAGGTGTGTGCTCTTCCGCTAGTAACTGCTAATCCACTTTGTGTTCACAGGTAGGTTTGTGGAAGGGGTTAAAAAAAAAAAAAACCAACCACCTAACAAATTCTCAGTTCCTGGTATCTGGCCCCCTAAAATGTATAGACTGCTTTCCCTTTATAGTTTCTCTAACTTCTTAACCAGGTGTTGCATCTGGGTAATTTGAAGTGCCACATGAGTGCTACCTAACTGTCATTTTATTGATGTTAGCCTAATAAACTGATTGAATTGTGAATATGCAAATAGCTGTTGTCATGATTAATTGGACAGACCTGGTAGTGCTTCATGATCAAAGGGCTGAAGCTGTTGATTTGTGGCAGTGGTGTGTGGTTTTTTTTTTTTTACTTCAGCGTGCATGGTGAGGAGGTGAAACTTTGGTTTTGAAACAGTTCTTAGCTTGTTAATGCTTTGAAAAAGTTCAAGTAGTCGGAGCCTGTCATAGTGTTATGATCAAGATGGGTTGAATAGAATTTATTTGAAGTATTGCGTGTTGAGTACAAGTTGAAGCTCTGTCTGTAGCTCTTCTAGGAGGCAAACTTTCTTAGCAATGCTTGTCAATGGATGTGCATCCTCCTGCTGTGTAGTTGGTAGTAGGTTTGGGGGTAGATAGGACCAGCGTGCCATGCACCGTTTGAAAGGGATGACTTTCCAGGTTTGCTCCAAGTCCAAGGAGCTTTCATCAAAAGGAGACCGCGAGAACACAGGTGTAGCATTGCTTAAGGACCTGAGTCATTGGCTCCAGCCCCATTATGCGTAGCACAGAGGCTGAGGAAACATGCAGTTTATAAAGCGAATAGCAAATTACTGCGTGAATACAAATTTTAAAATGCTGGAGAAAATGGAGGAATGTTTCTGCAGGCCCTAGAATACTTTATAAACTCTGCTTAGAAGTTAAGGCTTTTAGCCTGCGTTGGGCCAAAGAGAAGTGTTGAAGAAAAGACACACTGGAAAGGATTAGTATGTTTATACATAGCAGTGAACTTTTCATCTCAGTATGCAAAACTGGCTACGCGCTCTAGATCAAACTGGTTAAGCTAATCAGAGAATAGAAAAAATATGCTAAAGGCTAGATCTGGTAAGACCGGAGTGACAAATTACGAAGTCCTTACATGACAACGAAAAAAGAGCTCTGCCCTCATGTGCTATTCCTGTGAAGTTATGTTCCTATTTCCACTGAGGTTCCCTCCTGCACTGGTTTAAATTCTTCCTAGGCTTCAACTGTTATTTCTAACAGACTGGTTGCCTGTTAGTTGATAGGAATGTTAGACAGGACACGTGCAAATGTTCGGGTGTTGCTCACTTACTACATTGAGAGTCAGCAGCTGCAGCAGTACAGCTCTTCCTAGCGTTGTGCTGGGCTTGTTTTCCTCATCGTTAAGGACAGTTCTTACCTTTCTGCTAGACCTAGATCATCCTAGATACCTCGCGGGACTGCCTGGGCTTGCAGTTTCTGATCTCGAAGAGTATCATCAAAGCGTTTAACTTGCACAGGCTTCTCATGCTGTTTGCTTGTGCTGAAGCTTTCCTACACCCCGTGTGTGAGAGTATAAAGTCTACTACTGTAACGACATTCCAGTCTTACGGGGAGACTTCTACATTAACAGTTTGAATATTTAGTGCCTAAACATCAAATCAGGGAAGGAAAGCATGAAGTACTTAGGCCTGTGATACTCTGTTCTTGTCTGCTTCATTTAATTCTTTCAGTGGATGGTCACGTTTATGTCAAAAATCTGTATCCAGCTAGTGGTCCTCACTGGGTTATTTACACTGGGTTGTTTGCTATCTACCTTGATACGCATTTGAAAAACATCTTAAGGAAATTAAATGTTATAATACAGATTTTTAGAAGAAAAAGTTCACACATAGCATGAAGCATGTGACCTGTGGACAGTAGAATAAAATTGTTGTAATTAGATGTAACGTGTTGTTAGTTTGTTCTTAAGCATAAAAATGTGATACGCTAAGAGAAAGCTATTTCTGGAATCCGGGTGATAAATTTTATTTTCAGTCTTTTGGCCTGACTCAACTATGTGTAGACTGTTTAAAGCTGCATTCATTTAAAGATATGTCTGTCCCTGCAATGATACCCTTGTTTCCTAAACCCAGTTCTCAAGGACTTGTTGGATTAGCTTGAATAACGAATGCATCTAATTGAGGGGAGTTGGCATTGACTGATACAACATAGGACTGGAAACAGAACGAGTGTAATGTAACTTTTGAGAGGGCATACTAATTTTTCTTTTGAGGTGTGTGTCAAGAAAGACCATTGTTAACAGGTGTTGAGATGCCATGGTTCTGAAAATCCCATTTGCTGGGCCTTCGTGGACGCCGAGGATGGATTCGGTTCACGGATCGTCGTTTTCAATTGCTCGGCAACAGAGCGAGCAGGACCGATGGTTGTACTCTGGTCTGTTCTCTGCGGCTGTGGGCAGAGAACGGCCTTTGGTCCCTCAGCTTCCCACCTTCCTAACGTCTTTACTCTGCTGCTGCTGTTTTTTCGTGTAGGTAAATCTCAGGTCTGCTAAAGAGATGAAAGCTCACAAGAGCACGAGCTTTACATGACAGCGAGTACTGTTTACAACACAGTTGTGCTGGGGCAAATACGAGTATCAAAGGAGGTGGCTTAAAACCGTGGCTATAAAAAAGTAGGTGATGTGGTGGGATCTCAGAGCTCTGGTATCAGCGCTTCAGCTGATGCCAGTGTCGCTATTACAAATGACAAGAACAGGTAGTAGAGAAGCTTCTGTTCCACAACAGCTTTTGGTTTTTTTCTTCTGTAGTGACTCGGCAACGCGTGCTGGCTCGTGCGGAAAGTTGTTCATTGAATGTGTTGAAGGTTTTCCTTCTTTTCAAAGAAAAAAAGTGAGCCTCTTTTGCCACAAGAGGGAGAGCATGAGAAACGCCAGAGAGGAGATTGCCCCGTGAGAGTTCTGCTCGTGTGTTCGCTTTAGGCCCCACAAAGGGACGGGGAGGTTTTTGGAGCTGAACGACTGTGGTTATGCCTATGCTCACGGGAAAGCACAGATGCTAAAGGTGGTCAAAGTGTAGCTAAGCCTTGCCTAATCAGTGTTGCCTAGTGGTTCCTGCGTGAACTGTGATTGTATCTCAGCTTGAGATGTACGTCGCCAAGATTTTATGAATCAAACTTGCAGACTAATTTATTCAGTCAGTCGTCGTGCTGGAGCNTAAGCCTTGCCTAATCAGTGTCGCCTAGTGGTTCCTGCGTGAACTGTGATTGTATCTCAGCTTGAGATGTACGTCGCCAAGATTTTATGAATCAAACTTGCCGACTAATTTATTCAGTCAGTCGTCGTGCTGGAGCGGAGTCTTGGAGCTCAGGGAAGCAATTGTGTCAATGGTTAGAATTCATCATTGCTTGTGTCTGGTTGGCACGCTGTCGCTAAACTCATTTAACCAAGTGGATATTGATTTTTAGTTAATTCACTGCCCAGCCAAGTCATGCTGATACACTTTTAATGTACTCTGACTGTAGTTGTGCTGAAGGGCTACATCTATTCAGCTGTGTTGGGTTTTATGTCAATGTAACGGAATCTGTATAAAAGTGAATATTGACAAGCTCTAAGTGTTTTATAATGGGATTTGCACTGTAAGCTCGGTCTCCTATCAGTTCGGGGTTTACCCCGTTTTCAACTTTTCACCCGGTCTTTGGCGATAACATTTTCTAGGCTTACTTTTTATTTTATAAGATCCACCACAAGAGTCGTTGAATATTAACACTGTAAGAATCAGCACTTCCAAGTCAAGAAATGGAAAGCTTGAAGCTGCCTTCTGTTTTGCTTTCTCCTCCTTGCTGCAGATGTGCTGTTAATAATAGATGTCTCATTAGTTATTTCGTCTCATAGCATTCTTTTTTCGTTCGAAAGTAAGAGATACTCCTTTGATAATAAGAGACACTTTCCAATCCGCTAGTGTTGTGATTAACTTGCAGAGTCCACGAAAGGTATCTGCAAAAGTGAATTGCACACACTGCGTAGCTAATCTGAGGTGGGTGGACTGTAAAGCAGTAAGGAGATCTGCTGGGAATGCGTATATTTGTGTGCAGCAGGTTCACGTTGTGGATAGCGGGTGGTGTGTGACACAGAACAGAACAATAGGAATTCTTTCTCCTGGCTCTATCGATGCCCGTTTTGTGACTGTGAACACACCGCGCCCTTTGCCTGCAGTTCCCTGCCTGCCGGTTCTCTGGTCTGTTATGATGATAAACTCTGTAGGGCACGGACCATCTCTTGTTGTGGTCCAGGAAAGCCACGCACATCCTTATGAGCTACCACTCCCTTCTTAGACTATTTTTAGTTGTTGTTTGTCTCAACCACTTGTTACTTCTGCCTTGTAGACAGCAGAGACTGCCAGCCGCGTGTTTCGACAGCACCTGGCGCTTTGCAGCCCAGACTTGGTGAACGTCTTCACTTGCTGTTGTG
>VZSC01011152.1:32979-50095 GCA_013398225.1 Steatornis caripensis
CACCTGCATCTGACTCTGTATGTGCACATCCCGTCAGGAGATGCCACCTGCTGTTGTTGTGTGACACCTGCCTGTCCTGTGATAGACAGCTGATGACATGGGGGGGGGGGGGCAGATGCAATGCGTAAGGGCTTCTAGAAGTTGCTGTTTGTCCCATATCAGGCGAATGGTTGGGCACCACTGAGTTACTGTGGTTGCATTTTGGTTTTACATCAGGCAGAGTGAGACTATGAAGCTCAAGTAGTTTCCGTGCTGAACAGTTGGACAGACAGGAGACCGCTGTGACTCCTGGCTGCTGCCCTTGCTTCTCCAAGAGCTCACCGCGGGCTCAGCAACTCCAGTCCCACAAAGTGAACTTCACAGTGGTGTCAGTTTTGCAAGGTAAGGAGCACGTGAATAAGGAAAATGGTGTCGTCGCCTCAAGACGGTTGAGGTGCAGCCTGTGCTTCCTAAGTTGAAGTCTGTAATATTCACATTTTTGAATTACGAACCTCTTTTTCAGGTAGACTTGCTACTTGTTTTTCTTCATGTGGAAATAGCTGCCGATTTTTGTGTGAGCTTATGGGAAAATCCAGTATTTGCCCAATTAGAAAGAATTCTGAAACTGCTCAGATAGCTGCGCCTGTTCAAAGAGCAGCCTGGCAGCCAAGGCAGTGGCAAGGGATTGTGCCAAAGACCGTGAAGAATTCCAGCTGTGAGCAAATGTGAGAATGCAGCCTCTGGGTACCCAAGCGCTGCCCCTTCCAGCTATCGTTTCTTTCACAGCTGTGGGAATGCTTAGAAATTGTGGACGGCAAGGGAGGAGGGGGGGGGAAAGATCACAGTGACTTTCAAATCTTTGGCTGAAAGCCAGATATGTTGCTGTGGGCAGAGATTCAGCATTGCAACTGCAGCCATGAGAGAGATACTCAGAAATGACTGGGATTTATTTTTAAAGTGTACTTAATTCTGGTTTTCTTTCTCAGGATGTGAAGTCCTTGTTGGCATGCTGAGGCCCAGCCTGCCCTTTCTCACTCTCCTGGCCCTGACCCGGTCTGTCTCATTCATTCCCCTCAACTGTTATTAATAGAGATCACTGAGTTTATTTTTCATTCTCTTTCTTTCAGCCATTCCCACTCTGCTTTCCATGCTTGAGGAACTTGAGACAGCTGAGATGGAAGCGAGGAAGCTGGGGTGGGTAGAGGGGTTAGGCTGCTGTTTCCAGACGATGTTTACCTGCCAGGTTCTAATCCCATTCATTGCTGCCCCCACATCGTCAGGGAGCTTTTAGAGACTGCCTTGCAGCAACTGTGGTTAGTCAATGTGGTGACTCAAGCCTTAGGTGTCAATTTGAAAGGCTCAGCGCGTGTGACGGCTATCTGCGCGGAGAATAATAGCATTTTAGGTGTTGGAGTTGGGAGCAGGGGGTATCCAGGGCGCATGAAGTGTCATTGCCAGGATTTTCCTCTGTGTGTCCAAGGAATGTCTAGGTTTAGTTTGTCATCGAAAAGAACATTATCATCAGAGCTGGATTAAGGGAAAGAATTGTAAAGACTGAAATTACTCAGTGCACTGCTGCAAGTTCAGAGAATTGTTTGTGTTAAAAGGATGGGGGAGACAATTTTAACTTTATTTTAAAATGTTGTTTTCCATATCTCTTTGAGTGAGAATTGTATGGGTTATTTTTCACCTAGAAGGGACAGATTCCATATTGAGAGACCTTTTTGTTGATCCAGAATTGGTTATGGGATTGGAGAGGATTGTTCTGATGAAAAGTATGACACTGGGTGCTTTGGTGTGTCCTGGATCTGTTGCTATGACCCTGCCTACCTGCAAATCCTTGAAAACCCCTGGCTTCAGTACATGGGTGAATGACAGCTACGGATGTGGTTGCCTACATAATTCAGAGTGGCTGTTAGTGCTATCCTGAGACCGCTGCTGGTGAGGCTCTATGAATAACATTAGAAGCCACAATTCCTGTGCTGGGCTGCTCAGGTGGAGAGATTCTCTGTGCCAATCTAGGATTGTCACACCTATGGGAACGGAAAGTTTTGTTAGGTTTGCCAACTACCCTGAAAAGCATTTGAATGCTAAAGAGAAATTAAAATAAAAGAACGTATTTACTTCTCAACAAATGCTGGTATTTGTCCACCTGTATTTTAAAGAGTTTCTGAGAAGATCCAGAGACTTCCTGCTACTTGTAACTTCATGAGGAATTTAGTTTTAGTGCTATTTACGCAGAAATGTTAACTGCCTCATTAGCTTTGTGATGGTGGTGACCTGTGAGCCATCATCCATCCAGACAGTAGGTAGCATGTGTTTACGGCTTAGCTATAAATACAATAATTCGCTTCTCTTAGAAGAGCCGCTCCTTTCTGGCTCAGTGGAGTACAGCATTCAATACAGCTCTTAAAANCATAATGGCAGCCAAGTTAAGTTTGTGGGTAAACACTATTGAAGAAAGTTTTGAGAGACAGAGAAGTTAAACCCTCGTTCCAGGAAGCCATGGACATCAGTAGTCAATTATTTGATTTACACTGTGTTCCCTACTCACAAGGACATTGGGAAAGCAGAAACCAGTGACCAGCACTGAGGAGTGTAGACAGCGTGAGGCCACTAGAATATGAGACCAGAGTATATTTAATCTTGAACCAGCAGTGAGAAGGTGAGTCAGTCCCTTTAACTGTGACTCAAGAGGCATTCTTGCTTTTGCTAGGAAAAACTGATTTGTCTGCACCACATTGATTTGTTAATGTTGTAGTAATTGAGCCTTTGAGGTTCATTTTTGTCACAAACATGCAAGTGGTGTGTATATGTTGTAATGAATGGTTTTAATAAAGTTGATTAGGAAGTGCATGCGCCTCGCTGCTAATAACACCAAGCCAACTGGAGAGGCTACAGAGACGAGCAACTGTTGTTGTGGCTTGTGGCAAGGGTTCCCCGCAGGCAAGGAGCGGATGGGAGGTGGGGGAGGCGTCTGAAAATGGGAAAAAAGAGGCAGGGAGTTGGGGAAAAAGATGGATTCCACATTGAATCGTTATTGTTCTGTTCTGTTTTCCCATATAAGCCCAAAATGCCACCCCAGTTGCTTATGGTGGGAGAGAACGTGCAGGAACTAGAGGTCCTAGCAGAGTGACGAAAGGGCCAGCCTGCCCTCTCTGCTTACAGCTTTGGCCTTGGTGCTCCAGGTTGTTGGCTTTCAGGCTGCTTTGGATTTTTTTTTTCTGAGTTACTGGTAGCAGTATGGCCCCATGGTGTTTTCACATCCCTTCTAATAAGTTCTGTATCACCTACTTTTTTTTTGGCTCACTTTCTTGTCTTGAAGTCATGGACTACTGTAGGGAAAATGCTTCAGATACACTGTTCAGGATGAGGGTCAACCTGAGTTGTTCCTGTTGTGTATTCCCCATGGTTTGAGACTTGCGTAGTGCTCTCTGGGTTATTTCTGGACAGTGTTGTAGACTTCCATGCTGAGGTTCAGTTATAAGACCCCATTGAAGAAGATGCTGTCTTGTGATATAAACGGATAGACTTACAGGAAAACTCAGAGGAACATGAAACTGCTTTAAGGAACGTGTGCCAGTGCAGGCCAGTAAGGTTTATACCTACTGGTGACAACTCCAGAACTGTCTGTCTGGTTGAATAGCACTCAGCACACTCGAAAGCAGTAGTTTATGAAAAAAACTACATGGTACGTGTGCAGGAAGAAGGGATAGAGTTTGTTCTGAGTCACATACGTAGTTGTGATAGCTTTGTGAAACCGTTTACGTTAGCCTGCATGCAGGCTGTATAGTAACACAACAGCCGGTAGCAACTTTATTGTAAACCTTGCTTTTTCGTAGGCAGATCTCCAGTCCTAGTCACCCAGTAACTTTGTTGAAAACCAACTTTGACAGAAATCGGCTTTTCACAGAAAAGAGGCTTTTTACAGTTCTGGTAAAATCACTCAATTGATGTGCGAGTGGCAGGTCAGTCCTGACCCCGAGGCTGGGAAGGTCTCCAGCTCGGCATACGGAAGGTAACTCAACGCATAGTTTCACAGAGCCATGTAGTATGCTGGAGCAGGGTTGATGATGTGAGGTCTCTTATTTTGCAGCTCAAGCCATGCTTTTGCTGCTTTTATCACATACAAATTCCTTCGTAATTAGCCATTCCTTGTCTTCTCTCATTGTTGCTGGGATTCATTTTTCCATAGCGTACGCGTTGTTTTCACATAATACACTGTTTTTAATCTCCTGGGGTTATTTCCGTCTTCGTAACCTATCTAGGATTCTTTGCTCTACTTCTGTCACTGCAGTTGGCAACACTTCTATCTTCACATGCTCTCACCCCTTTCTGCTCGCAGATCTGTAAGAAGATATCTGAACGCTAAATAAAACATTACGAGATGTGTTCTCTAGGGAGAGAGAAATGTTGAGTGCCTTTAAATGGAGTACATATTAATGCAAACAAAAATGTAGATGCAGGACCTGAAGCACAACTGAGACTAGAGCCTCACACTGTGTCTGTTTTGATGCTTTAACGTGTACTGAAGAGTTGACAGTCTGAGTTTGCTTTGAGAATTTAACATGATTTTAGAGCTGTTAGCACCAAAGGTGTAGCCATGTCATACAAAGCACTGGTTTGATGTAAATTCGTTTTGACGTTTCAAATTTACGGGGGGAGGGGGGAAGGCACCCTCTCCTAGGCTGTAAACCAGCAAGCTTTATTTTGACTCAGATACGGTCTGCTTGTATCATTCCAATTTTGTGTTGGATTAAACATCTTTTCTCCTGCAGCTGGCATAAAGCTGATGCAAACTCTCTATTGTGTGCTTTTGCTAACTTGACAGAAATGTGATTGTGCCCGTGCCTGATCTAGCTCGGTCACGCCTTGTTAAGTTATTTGGTAGCTTAGAGCCAGCATTAATTGTTGTGGAACCTCTGCCATGTTAGGCAAGACAGAAATAAGTGGTTGTCATCTTCACGATTTTGCGTATGGGGAGCTACAGCAAAGGGAACAAAACCGTATTCTAGTTCAGAGCAGAACTGTCCTCCCTGAGCTCCCTACTCTGCTCCTGGCTGTTGCCTATTCCTTCTCAAGTTTAGTGCTATGATAATGCCTTTTTGAGAAGCCCTTCTGGGTTTTGAGTCCCTCTGGCAGTGTNGGGTTCCCCGCAGGCAAGGAGCGGATGGGAGGTGGGGGAGGCGTCTGAAAATGGGAAAAAAGAGGCAGGGAGTTGGGGAAAAAGATGGATTCCACATTGAATTGTTATTGTTCTGTTCTGTTTTCCCATATAAGCCCAAAATGCCACCCCAGTTGCTTATGGTGGGAGAGAACGTGCAGGAACTAGAGGTCCTAGCAGAGTGACGAAAGGGCCAGCCTGCCCTCTCTGCTTACAGCTTTGGCCTTGGTGCTCCAGGTTGTTGGCTTTCAGGCTGCTTTGGATTTTTTTTTTTTTCTGAGTTACTGGTAGCAGTATGGCCCCATGGTGTTTTCACATCCCTTCTAATAAGTTCTGTATCACCTACTTTTTTTTTGGCTCACTTTCTTGTCTTGAAGTCATGGACTACTGTAGGGAAAATGCTTCGGATACACTCCTCAGGATGAGGGGCAACCAGAGTTGTTCCTGTTGTGTATTCCCCATGGTTTGAGACTCGCGTAGTGCTCTCTGGGTTATTTCTGGACAGTGTTGTAGACTTCCATGCTGAGGTTCAGTTATAAGACCCCATTGAAGAAGATGCTGTCTTACGATATAAACGGATAGACTTACAGGAAAACTCAGAGGAACATGAAACTGCTTTAAGGAACGTGTGCCAGTGCAGGCCAGTAAGGTTTATACCTACTGGTGACAACTCCAGAACTGTCTGGCTGGATGAATAGCACTCAGCACACTCGAAAGCAGTAGTTTATGAAAAAAACTACATGGTATGTGTGCAGGAAGAAGGGATAGAGTTTGTTCTGAGTCACATACGTAGTTGTGATAGCTTTGTGAAACCGTTTACGTTAGCCTGCATGCAGGCTGTATAGTAACACAACAGCCGGTAGCAACTTTATTGTAAACCTTGCTTTTTCGTAGGCAGATCTCCAGTCCTAGTCACCCAGTAACTTTGTTGAAAACCAACTTTGACAGAAATCGGCTTTTCACAGAAAAGAGGCTTTTTACAGTTCTGGTAAAATCACTCAATTGATGTGCGAGTGGCAGGTCAGTCCTGACCCCGAGGCTGGGAAGGTCTCCAGCTCGGCATACGGAAGGTAACTCAACGCATAGTTTCACAGAGCCACGTAGTATGCTGGAGCAGGGTTGATGATGTGAGGTCTCTTTATTTTGCAGCTCAAGCCATGCTTTTGCTGCTTTTATCACATACAAATTCCTTCGTAATTAGCCATTCCTTGTCTTCTCTCATTGTTGCTGGGATTCATTTTTCCATAGCGTACGCATTGTTTTCACATAATACACTGTTTTTAATCTCCTGGGGTTATTTCCGTCTTCGTAACCTATCTAGGATTCTTTGCTCTACTTCTGTCACTGCAGTTGGCAACACTTCTATCTTCACATGCTCTCACCCCTTTCTGCTCGCAGATCTGTAAGAAGATATCTGAACGCTAAATAAAACATTACGAGATGTGTTCTCTAGGGAGAGAGAAATGTTGAGTGCCTTTAAATGGAGTACATATTAATGCAAACAAAAATGTAGATGCAGGACCTGAAGCACAACTGAGACTAGAGCCTCACACTGTGTCTGTTTTGATGCTTTAACGTGTACTGAAGAGTTGACAGTCTGAGTTTGCTTTGAGAATTTAACATGATTTTAGAGCTGTTAGCACCAAAGGTGTAGCCATGTCATACAAAGCACTGGTTTGATGTAAATTCGTTTTGACGTTTCAAATTTACGGGGGGAGGGGGGAAGGCACCCTCTCCTAGGCTGTAAACCAGCAAGCTTTATTTTGACTCAGATATGGTCTGCTTGTATCATTCCAATTTTGTGTTGGATTAAACATCTTTTCTCCTGCAGCTGGCATAAAGCTGATGCAAACTCTCTATTGTGTGCTTTTGCTAACTTGACAGAAATGTGATTGTGCCCGTGCCTGATCTAGCTCGGTCACGCCTTGTTAAGTTATTTGGTAGCTTAGAGCCAGCATTAATTGTTGTGGAACCTCTGCCATGTTAGGCAAGACAGAAATAAGTAGTTGTCATCTTCACGATTTTGCGTATGGGGAGCTACAGCAAAGGGAACAAAACCGTATTCTAGTTCAGAGCAGAACTGTCCTCTCTGAGCAACCTACTCTGCTCCTGGCTGTTGCCTATTCCTTCTCAAGTTTAGTGCTATGATAATGCCTTTTTGAGAAGCCCTTCTGGGTTTTGAGTCCCTCTGGCAGTGTTCACGTTCCAGACAACTTGAGTTACTGTGGCAAGGAATTCAGGAGCCGTGGGACAGGGTGCTGTAACAAAGTCCAAGCACGTTGCCCCCACTGCGTTTCTTCACTTGTTTTACAGTCTAATTATAGCAATGCAGTCCATTTTGTCTGGAACGCTCCGCCCTTTGTAAACCAGCACTGTCTCCGAAATCCATCATTTACCATTTTCCCGTTGATTAGCGATTAATCCTCTTCCTATGACTTATATTCTTTTGTGGAGCAGGGGTCTGGCTATGGCCAGCAATTACACGGATTATTCTACTTTATTTTTTTGCCTGCTTGTAAAATATAGATTATGGTAACATTAAGCTTTATAGTTAGCTGGAAATTTTGCACTTATAATAGTAATGTAAGCTTGATCTCAGTGTTCAAACAGACTGTGAACCCCTGATCCTCCTCCTTCAAGGTAGAGTTAGTACCAGGTACACAGCACAGTTTGGTGTCCGCCGGGAAACCCGCTGTCATGTGTGCAAGGTCCTTATAGCAAAATCAGGAAGCCTAATTATTTGAAGTACTGCGTGAGGTCCTGCAGGTCCAGCCAGCAATCTTAGCTCTGTTTTTTCAGGTCCTGGATGAAGTGGGCCAAAGACCAGGTAGATCTCCCAGAGTTCCCAGACTGGGAATTAGCCACAGGCCTTAAGGGGTCAGTGTAGGGGAAGGGCCATAGAGGAAAATGCTGAGGAAAAAAAAGTAGCGCTTTAGAGGACAGCAGGAAAGACCTGAAAGCTAATACAGATGGAGTGGCACATGAGAGAGCTCTGCTCCCATTACCATCTCAGAAGGATTAGTCGCAGAGATGCGCTCTCTTCCCCAGCTCCCCTCCCTAGGCAACCCAACCAGGCTCTTAGCCAAATTCCCTTTACTCCTTTCCACCAGGACTCGGGCAGCCATCAGGACCGGGCCGGGGTGGCAGATCCACCCCAGACAAGGCAGTCCTTACTTCCCAGGACAAGCCAGCCAGCCTGTGAGACGCAGGCAGCGCTGTGCAAAACAGTTGTGTTTTGGCAAAGTTACGGGCAACAGAAAGGAGTCTTGTAATGGCTAATGCTAGGCAGCCACGAGAGGGAACAATGTTCCCAGGCTGGCAATAATGCAAAATGCGAAGTGTTAAACACAAGGAAGTTGGGCAATGTGGGTTTTTAACCCCACTTCTCTTGCTCAGTGGATTACCGTGATGCGGCTGCTTAGGCTTGCTGGTCTGATCCAGAGCAATATTGTTGCCTGCTCCTTTTGGGTCAGTGCTGTCGACATGGCTTCAGGAAAGGTGGCTGTGACCGAGCAGCGGCTTCTGTAATGGCTCCTTGGCCACGCACGGTGGACAGGCAGCGCGCAACAGCGTGCCTGTTGTGTACTGTCAGCTGCTGCGCAGTGAGGCATCCTGTGCAACGTGCTTCGAAACAGGAAAAGCCTGAAGCATTCTCAGCTAAGGTCCCGCTCGCTGTTGCTGTCGTTAGCGTATCAAAGAAGATCTAAGGAAACACGATGACTCCAAACTGTTTGGCTGCAGCAGCCTGTTCAGAGCTCCTAAAAATAGCCACCTGTGTATCAAAGCCGTGAGTGCTAGGGCTGAGAATGCAAACGTCCTAGTGCTGTACTCTGAAACCATGCTGTACGCATATACTGCAGGAATCGGGAAGAAACAGCAAAGCGAAGAATGGAGATGAAGAAGAAATGTCTTATTTCCCTTTTCCACCTCAACGCTAGCCATATGCTGGTATCCTGGGGAAGATCATCAAACTCTGCTAGGCAGTTTCAGAGTCCGTAACGCAAGAATACACTGCTATTAATGTTATTCCTCTTTTTGCCCCATGTAACTGAGAATCCAGCTTTTCCAGGGAGAGTACGTTAGTTGTTATCCCTGTAATGTTGATGTTGAATATCAGAAGCTTTTCTTATATTCACTGTGCATACTGGGGACTGTTGTGGTTCCACTTTCACTTGCCCTCCTATCCTGTGCATGCAACTTCCGAATGAGAACATGGAAAATCTAACAGGCGTCTATGAAAACATGAAGCAAAACCCCATATTTGGGAGAGCGCACTGTAAAAGAAAGTTGCCTGAATTCCCGATGCCGCCCTGCGCAATTTCTCACAAGTATGGTGCTCAACAGACGAAAGTCAGTATAGCACTGCTGACTTGAGTAGAGCAATGCTACCTTGGAAAGCTGAGCTTGTGGAGGGCCGCCTCTTTCATCCGCAAATTTACGGTCAGTCCTGGGTTTTGTGCCCCAAGCCTCACCCGGGTCCCATAGCAGCATGGCTGTTTTGTGATACAGCAGGACATGGCTGGAGATTTATCGGCAACTTTGGATCCATTTAAAAATTAGAGAAAATACCTTCGGTTATGCAATTAGAGATGCTTTCTTTCTGCCAGTGACTTTGGTAACCCGTTTCCTATGGTCACCTGTCCATTTTTACGCAGAGATGTGCCCTCCTCTAAAACAGATTTAGGACTTCGATCATGTTCTTGATCTCCCCTACTCTATTGCAGCAATCCCCAAAAGAGACAACCAAATTGATGAGCAACAGGAATAGTTTCAGATGTATGCATGGCTTCCGTGCAGGAAGAAACTGCCTAGATCATGAGAACAGACGGTTGGGAGGTGGGTACGATAGAACTGGATATAACACTGAACAGTATGGGCAAAGCAAAAAGAGTAATTAATTATTCAGGACTTTTCATAACACAGCAGCTAGGATCACTTAAATGATCGGAATTGCTGGCTTTAAAATGAACAAAAGGATTATTTTTCTAGACAGTTCACAATTAAATTGCTGCTCTCGTTTCCGTAGTACGTTATGGGAGCTAAAACCTAAATGGCTTCAGGATGGGATTTGACATTCATGGGATAAACAAGGTTGTTGGTAGCTGTTACACACAGCTGTAACATACAGATGTGTGTTTACCACATACAACGGCAAAAAATCCCCAGTGTTTACTTGTACTGTTTCTGTGCCTTCTCCCTATACACCCAACTGTGATCTGACTGAATACAGCTATTCTTCTGTTTCATAGCTTTGCTTCTTTGTTTTAACTAAAGTCTCAAGTTTGCATAGTGTTCTGAAACTTTTTTTTTAGCTTGCAGCATTGTGGGGTGTATGATATACCCTGAGCTAAACAATTTGTTTACTACTGATTTTGGGGGCTGGACTTGTGAATCAACGTGGTCGAGGCTGGGCCCAATATGTTGGGTAGCCCCATGGCATCCAGCCCTTCTGAGCAAGTGGTGTATAGCCTAAACCACGTGAGGCTTTGGAATACCACCCCGCTCTGGTCTTTCCTCCATCCTGAGACTGCGTTCTCCTCTCTCCCTGCCCTGGGGCTGCATTGTGTGCTTGACGTAAGCCATTGATGCCTTGTTATAAAACCTAATGAATAATGATTTTTTTTCTGTTTAAATATTCAATTCTCAGTCTTTGCAGGAGTACTGTGGTAGAACAATGTCATTTTTGGCGGCCGTAGGGAGCAGTTGTCCCCACTCTAAAATGGAGATTGTCATGGTGCAGCTGGTGATTGGTGTTGACGGGGACTGAGCGTGGTACCTGGAGGTTTGTGTGCAAGTGACTAGCAACGAATCTTCTTAATCTGTTGCATGAGGATATTTGCATTACCGTTACTGGGTTTTCAGAGCTAATGTCTCAATTCTCAGCTCTTCAAATGGTTTTGAGTGTGTATCGCTGCATTGGCTTTAGGTATGCTGGGATGGTTTTCTGCAGTGCAATGAGGGAGAGAAACTTGGAGGAGTCGTAGTGCAATTTAAAGCAAAATGGTGGAGAATTTGCATAGCGTATCAAGCCTCACATCTACCGTATTCGGTATGAAAGGTGGAGAGGCTACGTTTTGCTCCCTGGGGACAAATGAGTAAAGCAAAGTAATGCAAACTCAAAGTGGTCACGCTTACGGACTCTGGACCTGTGTACAGTACGGGAGGGATGAAGGTGCTGACAGTCCTCCTCAATAAGGCTAGTGGTGTGAAATGGTTAGCTGGTGGGTGTTGACGGATCAAAGCAGTTCAGAGCACAGCGTGTGCAAATGTCTCCTGCTCTCCATGTCATACTCCCCTGGGAAGGGAGCTGTCTGAGCCCCTGCAACACTGTCAGCTGCAGGGCCTTTTCTGAACAAAGAGGAGCTCTTACGGCTTAATCTAGATACCACTGAAAAAAATAAAAGGTTTTTTGTTGTTTGGGGTTTTTTTTTAATTACTTGCCTGTATTTTTTTTTTCTAGGAAAGTAATGATCTCAGGGGAGGAAATCTGGGGAAAGCTAGTAGTTTAGGCTTCATGGGGGAAATCGGAGAGAAGTTCAAATTGCTCTTCGGCAAAGCAACAACAAAAAATTAATTTTGGGTCATCCCAAGACAGTTTGCTGACTTCCAACCCAAATGTTTTCAGTTTGTTTTTACATGTACTGCTTTTCCCTAAGCTTTGCTTTTGCTGTAGATGAGCTTTTAGATGAGAAACACATTTATCAGGAAAAACATGAAAATACTTAATGCAAAATGTAATATTTTGAGAAGCCTTGAATTTAGGCCAAACCCATTTGCAGTGAATTAAAAAACTGTGCCGATCTTGAAATACAGCTTCCATTTCTTCTGGCTCTGTTCTGTTGTGGGGATGCTTCTGTGGGTAGCAGTGCAGTTAAATTACTCTAGGTTGCACCAGTTTGAAGCCAAATGCATGTTACGCGGTCTTTACTGGGCAAGGGTGAAAACAGATGTGCTCTCTGGTCAGTAAAGGGTTGCCTTAGAGACTCTGCCAATGCAGGCAGGTATCGGTTACCTGTCTTGGCAGGAGGTCTCTGTGTAGTGTGAACTAGGATGTGTTATGGTAGCAGATCTGCAGCTCGGTTACTCTAAGCTGAAGGTGCACTAGAACGATGCTTCAGTTTGTGTGCTGATATCCCCCTGGCATCACTGGAAAAGCTCTTAGTGTAAATCTAGCCCTGGGGCTCAGTTAACAGGCCTAAAGTTCTCAACTGTGGTTGTGCACAGGGAAGAATTGGTGCCAGATCCTCAGCTGAGGATAAACGAGGCTTTGCTGACAACATTAAAGCTGACTGACTTCTACCTGCTGAGAATTTGGCCCAGTATCATCACCGCTATTTTTTTTTCTTCTGCTGCACCTTGAAATACAGGCAGCTCTTGAATAGGGCTGCGTTCTAGTTGGGACAATTACTGTTGAGTAATTGGGAAGAGAAGGTGTTTACCTGCTGTCAGCTCTGGTGGAGAGAAAGGGAAAACAGAAAGTTAATGGAGTTGCTACTCTGAGGAGGGCATCATCCAGACAGAAGGGATCCTGGCCTGAGTGCAGGACTAAAGGGGTGCAGGTCACAGGCAAGCAGCAGTGTAACTCTTAAAGAAGGCAAATCCTTGGTTTAGGAGTCTTACGGGAACCTGCACTGTTTCTGTTTCCATGCACTGTCACATGAAAGAGAAGTTCTGTCTCTATCTCTGCCCGGGGGAGGGATGTGAAAATAGAGGTACTGAAGTACAGTACCTTGGTACTTCAGCCTGATCGTAGCCTAGAATTCAGATTCCCTTCAAAGCCAGTAAATTGCCAGTGCAGATGTAACGTGCTTGAGTGAGCTTGCCGAGAAGATGATCAGGACTCTTGTTTACCAGTGTGGCTTGCTTAAAGCACTTGCTCTCAACACCCAGGGAAACAGGAAGAAATGGTAATTAAAGGTGGCTTTGAAATTCAGTGTGTGGCTGATTTGCATTTTACCCTTTTATTCCTCTTTTCCCCTTGCCCCTGTAAAAGCGTGGGGAGGCTCGCGTGGCGAGGCTGGCATCACTGTGCTGCATTGTGTGTGCTTGAGGGACTGGGGAGTGGCAATTGTGTAATGAGGATGACAATCAGAGCTCGCTCTCTGGAGAAAAAACAACTTTTCCCTTAACTGGTGCCTGCCCGCGGGCTTTCATCCTCGTGATTGCGCACATGGGGCAAGGCTGTGACTCTCGATTACCAGCAGTGCTGGAGAATGGAGTGAGAGGCCGTATGGTGCCCGAGCGGGCTGTCAGGTGATGCTTTGCACTCAGTTCCAGCAGTAAAAATGTGTTACTGAATTAGTTTGTTGTATCAGGATCTTTTAACTAAGTATTGTAGAGTTACCACTTTGTCCTGTTCAGCTGTGGTAGTGCTATAGATACGTTTCTGTCCCAATTTTGGTTTAGGTACCTACATAGCTTCATTTATTTCACTTCCAAAGTGAATTAAGAAAAAATGTAACAAGAATGTGGGGTTTCCCATTCAGAAATACGTAGGCCTGATTTCATGTGCTGTGTCTCATTATGTATGTGTTTGCCCTTAAAAGCTGTAATTCTGAATACTCTGACCATGTAGAACTTGCAGCTTTCATTAAGAAAACGCAAGTCTCTTACTGCTTGAGGATTTAAAATAAAGCTACCAAATAAGATCTGTAAAGGCTTAGAAACCAGAAGATAAATAATAATGAAAAACTCCCTTTGGTTGGAAGCCAGCCTCCTGATTTTTGGTGGGCTGACCTGAAATTTGTGAAAGCCTGGAGTGGAAATGATTCAGAAGCCAGATTGCGTGCAGGCTGGTTGACAAACAAAAGTCGTCGTTATTTTAGAAACATGTCATTGAAAAATCAATTAAGATAAAAATGCCTTCTGGAAGCTGTCAGTGGACTTCACGCTACGTTCTAATCTTCTGTATCAAGTGGTTTTTCAGCACGTCAGCCTCCTCGTCTTAGGGAGTTCAGGAAGTCCTGGGAAGCCGAATAAAGAAATACAGTGATGGACTAGGGAAATGGCATCTCTTCCTCTTCCACTCTGTCCAACTAGGGGAAAAAAAAGTAGGGCAAGCTCTGTAGCCTTTATGCAGGGAAAGTCCCATCAACTTCAGTGGGAGCCTTGGCTCAGGGAGAAGTACAGGACCCAGGCCAAACTTTGCATCCTGGTTTTTAGGAAGTTAATATCACATGGTCACAGACTAATGCCGCAGAGCTCTGCAAAGGTGGCCAGTGGAGCAGCGAAATGCCTCGAACTCCGTAGACTTTTGGCATTTCATTCCCGCAAACTCCAGTCTCTGTGTTTTGAAAATCTTTTCTTCATTGGAACACGTTTGCTTGAACGTTAGGAATGTAGCCAGTGGTGCTCAAATATACCTGTAGCGTAGGCATAAATTAAACCCTGTTCTTGCTGTGGGACAGATAAGCATGAAGGGTCTTAGTGTTGTGCGGATGAATCATACTTAGCTCATCAGTGAGTGCCTTGATTTAATGAATCCATAGTATGTTAATGGTAACACTGCGAAAAAAGCTGTAAAGTTACAGGCAGCCATTGTAACTAGCTACAAGCAGTTAAAAGCCTGGGCATGAGCTCCTACTTGGCTATTCTGGCCATAATTAATGATGACAAGGATGTTGGAAAAATAATTATTTTGCTTGCTTTTAAAGACAATTACTTGCTTGAGGCAAGTGGGGAGGGGGTGTGGGATTTATGTGGCTGTAATAAGCATGTGTAGATGGCATCTTCCCAGAAGAATATTGTAGCCACAGGATCTTTTTAATTGACCTGAGATTCCTTTGTTCTGCAGATACAATGTGCGTACGTGGTCACAGACTAAAATGACCCTGCTTGTTTCAGGGCAGGCTGAGTTCTAAACTGCTGAAAGGCAGAAAAGGCTGTTTTTACCAGCCCAATCAGCAACCGATGAAAATCTCTCCTGGTCGCTTTGCAGGGCAGGGGAGAAATATTTTATAATGGGTACCCTGAGTGCGTGCTGTTTCCATCTGATGAAATAGAAGTTTGGGAGATGGCAGCAGGCTGGGGCGAGTATTTCTGCAGTCATCTGGCGTCAGGGCTCACATAGCAAAGCGGCTTTTGCCCAGCTTGTGGCAATATCGTTCCCTTATGGTCACCAGCCTGCTCGTTTGCCACATTGGGCTGCAGAGCCTTGGCCCCTTTGCAGCCTGAACCTGGTGGCTGGGTCAGAGGGTGCCTGCTCCTCCCTCGCCTGCCCCTCTGGAGCATGGTGTTACTGGCTGATGGAGGGCAACTGCTGCACCTCTGCTCCTCCTCCTTCCCCACCAGTCACCAGCATCCTCTACACTGAAGGACCGTGGCAGCGATGTAGGCTTATTACATTGACTGCGATCAGATGCTTTAACAATAAGGTAGAGTCTCACTGCCTTTCTCTCGGAGTTTCATGCTAACTTTGCCCAGGTGGGGAATAACAGTAGAAAGTCCCCCAAGGCTGCGATTCAGTGGAAAATTCCAACCGGTGGCCGTGACTAACAGCCTTTAATAGAAAGCAGCAGTTTTCATATCTGTTGTCGGTCACTCCGCTGTTCCTCCAAGGTGGTGAAATCCTCCAGGGCCACAGGAGAGAGAGAGAAGATGAACTGAAAAACTGTGTGCTGATTGCTTGTGTACATTCAGAAAAATCTCCCTCTTATTCCCTTTTTTTACTCTTGTCGTGATTGTACAGCAGTCATGCTTCCTTTCTCCAGTTCCCGTCTGTAAGATAGGGAAGGTGATGCTGACTTTCTTGGTAAAGCATTTTGAAATGTGATACTGGAACTTGTTACAGAAAATGCAGTAAATAAGTCGTAGGTGCTTTTTCTTGGCGTTAGCCAACTTGCTGCTAACGGCAAAGGTTGTGCTCTGTGCTCTCTGTAGTCCATCTGTGTTTGTGAATTGGGATCTGAAGTTGGGGGAAGGAGGAGGAGGAGGATGAAAAGAGGAAGGACTCGGTAACCGTGTATTTCTGTGGTTTTGGAGTGATGATATGTAGCAGAAAGAGATTTAGGTTCTTGCAATCCTGGTTGTATCGAGTGCTTTCTAAAAGCATTACTAAAGGAAGCAGACTGAAAGCTGGGTGAATGATAACATTTAAGGGTTTGGATCCAATTCAGTCTGCAGATTTTTGTTGGGATAGGAATCTTCACCTGATCCCTGTCTGTCTGGAGAGCTGATTTAAGGAAAGCTATGCCTGAATAACAGAAAAATACTAGAGAATAAAGAATAAATAGTTCCCCTGTCATGCAGATACAAAGTCTCAGGGTTCCTCAGAGTAGGTTGTGGCAGTAGGAGGTTGGGAGCAGAAGAGAAAAAGAGCCTGTGTTTCATTGCCCTGGAAGAGAGAGGCAAATGTTTGTTTGCATAAGTTCAAAGTTCTCCCTGGAAATTGCAAGTCTAACAGGAAGGCAACCTCTGCTTTTAGCTCCAAGGGCAGGGGTGCTGGAGGTAAAAGCAGTAGGGTTTTGCACAGGGTTATTAAAGGGCCAGATTCTTAGGCAGCTGGGAGGGATTACTGCATTAGTCTGAATTTGACCCTGCGTTAAACTGGAAGAGAAGGAATTCCCTTGTGGTGCTGTGGTTTTACCGGGTATTTCTTTTTTTGTTGTTCTAATTTACTGTGAGCAAAAAAGGCAGACTTCCTTTGGTAGAAACTCCTAGCTTGGTGTGTCACTGGGGGGGGCGGGGGGCATGTCTGCTGGCGACGGGGAAGCTGAAGGATAAAGGGGATGTTCCAAGGGCTGTTTGGGGCTGACATCTTTTCCCATGTACAGTCGCAGTGAAAGCAGGAGGAAACGTCTTGGGGTTCAAGGATGAACTTGGAGAGTTCATCCTCACTGCCGAGTTTCTCCTTCAAAATAACGAGGTTCTGGTGTGTAAATCGTTGTTTGGAGTCTTCTCGAAGGAGTTAGCAGTGATGGACAGCTCCCATGCGTGCCTCCACCTCCCTCCCTGAATCCCGACCCACCCCACCCC
>VZSC01011152.1:50257-74786 GCA_013398225.1 Steatornis caripensis
AGCACCAACAAAAGACATTTCCAGATATCCATGGAAAGACCTGTGAGGCCAGACGGTAAGTAGCTTGACCCCCTCGTTCCAAGATCATGTGAATTCCTCAAGTCCAACCCGCAGCGTGCAGTGGTTCGCAGGTGGCCATTGCCTGTGTCACTGACTCACACGGACTCTTTTCTCACCTCTTTTCCTTTCTGCTGTTGCTCTCCATATGTGCTTCAGTACCCTTTTGCTCAAATAGGTTAAAATAATTAAGTTAACTTGAGTTTGGTTTGAAGTTTGCTATGGAGGAATTGTTTATGTGTCTGAAAGCTTGTCAACTGATGTCCACGGTCTTAATGAAAGAGCAAAGACTTGGGGTTTTTGGTACAGTGGTACAGATACATCACACCTATTGAGCATCGCAGGATTTATGAATACTAAACTATGGTGAAAATCTTCAGATTGCGCACGGAATGGATTTTCCTTGAGATGACACTTGGCTTTCCTAAAAAACAAATAAAATAATACTTCTGTGCTGGCAACAAATGGTTCAAGAAAAGGTCCTGCTGCTAGCTCTCTACCTTGTGGAGTGCACAGTTAATACAGTCTTCATTAGAAAATTATGGTTTTTTTTTTCATTCGTGTCACTTGCATTGCTAGTCTGGAAAGCTGACTTCAAATCCAGCCAGTCAGTAGGCTATTGGTTATAGGTTATGAATGTTCTCTCTTTGAGGGGATTGCTTGCTTGCATCTCGGTGTGGTGATGACTTGGCAGTATCCCGAAGGCTGGAAGCAGTAAAAGCTAAGAGCTGAAGGACCCACGGAAGTATAGAGTTTTTGCTTTTAGACGTTTTCTAAGAGCGAGCCCCATCTTCCAGCCTTTACACATAGGAAGACTTGAGGCATGGAGAAACTGATGTGCCCAAGATTGCCAGAAAATCGACTGTGCCTTGTCCTTTATATTCCAAGGAGTGAGGGTAGAGGTGTTGCCTGCCCAAATGAGACACTGCCACTGAGGGAATTGGAGGTAGATGACCAGGGAGGAGGGAGACGTGGATTAATGCCACTGCCGTTAAATGCACTGTCCCAGCGTTACGGATTTAGAAAGGATAGCAGTCGGTACCGAACTGCCTTAAACTCTCCAGAGAGGCAGCAGAAGCAATAAGACTGAAATTCCTAAAAGCAGCGTGGCAGCACAAGGGGAAAACAAAACAGCTGTAATCATGGAGGGCAAGGCAGTGGGGTTCTTCTCGTAATACCTGCTGCTGTAGAGCCTCAAAGATGTTCACAAATACAGATGTGTCTGTAATTGTCACCTCATTGGAAGGCAGTGAGACTGAGGCGTAGGGTAGTGGGGTCACTGGAATCAAAACCTCCTGATGATTTAACAACTGCTTAGCAGGGCTTCCTTTTTTTCCAGACGTGCCTAAGGAGAAAATGAGGGCACAGCCCAGTGACGTGACATGGGAGGCTTATAGTGATACATTTTCCAGTCTAGACAAGAATTGGTTAATAGAATCGGATTTCTTACTTTATCCAAACCTGATGTGTGTTTTTTTTTCTTTCCTTCTCAACATATTGCTGGTTGCTGTAGCAGCTGAGTAATGCAGAAGTTCTGCCTGAAAAAAATGCTTCCTCCTTATATGATACTGTACATATTGTAATGGAAATTGTCCTCATTTCCCCCGAGCACACTTTAAATAACTCGAACAGCAGTGCTAATGAGCAGAAAGAGATCTGCAATCCCCACCGTGCAACTTGACATACTTCATCCCACTCTGAATTCCCTTTGCTCATCACTGAGCGTTTTAAAGATCTGGTGTAATAATTTGCTGTCTCTCTTTTGGTCCAGGCATTTTGCTCCTAGCACTTGGTAATAAAAGGTCAGCTTTGGCTGAAACCTTAGTGTTGCAGCCATGCCACTTTTTACTGCCAAATATCTTAAGAAAAGCAAGTGTCTCCGAAAGGGTAAGTCATGATATTTTTNTTCTCGAAGGAGTTAGCAGTGATGGACAGCTCCCATGCGTGCCTCCACCTCCCTCCCTGAATCCCGACCCACCCCACCCCNGGCATGGAGAAACTGATGTGCCCAAGATTGCCAGAAAATCGACTGTGCCTTGTCCTTTATATTCCAAGGAGTGAGGGTAGAGGTGTTGCCTGCCCAAATGAGACACTGCCACTGAGGGAATTGGAGGTAGATGACCAGGGAGGAGGGAGACGTGGATTAATGCCACTGCCGTTAAATGCACTGTCCCAGCGTTACGGATTTAGAAAGGATAGCAGTCGGTACCGAACTGCCTTAAACTCTCCAGAGAGGCAGCAGAAGCAATAAGACTGAAATTCCTAAAAGCAGCGTGGCAGCACAAGGGGAAAACAAAACAGCTGTAATCATGGAGGGCAAGGCAGTGGGGTTCTTCTCGTAATACCTGCTGCTGTAGAGCCTCAAAGATGTTCACAAATACAGATGTGTCTGTAATTGTCACCTCATTGGAAGGCAGTGAGACTGAGGCGTAGGGTAGTGGGGTCACTGGAATCAAAACCTCCTGATGATTTAACAACTGCTTAGCAGGGCTTCCTTTTTTTCCAGACGTGCCTAAGGAGAAAATGAGGGCACAGCCCAGTGACGTGACATGGGAGGCTTATAGTGATACATTTTCCAGTCTAGACAAGAATTGGTTAATAGAATCGGATTTCTTACTTTATCCAAACCTGATGTGTGTTTTTTTTTCTTTCCTTCTCAACATATTGCTGGTTGCTGTAGCAGCTGAGTAATGCAGAAGTTCTGCCTGAAAAAAATGCTTCCTCCTTATATGATACTGTACATATTGTAATGGAAATTGTCCTCATTTCCCCCGAGCACACTTTAAATAACTCGAACAGCAGTGCTAATGAGCAGAAAGAGATCTGCAATCCCCACCGTGCAACTTGACATACTTCATCCCACTCTGAATTCCCTTTGCTCATCACTGAGCGTTTTAAAGATCTGGTGTAATAATTTGCTGTCTCTCTTTTGGTCCAGGCATTTTGCTCCTAGCACTTGGTAATAAAAGGTCAGCTTTGGCTGAAACCTTAGTGTTGCAGCCATGCCACTTTTTACTGCCAAATATCTTAAGAAAAGCAAGTGTCTCCGAAAGGGTAAGTCATGATATTTTTGGTGTGTTTGGTGTTGTCTGTTTTGCTTGAAATCACAGTAAAGGATTTATTTTGAATTAATAAGCAGCGAGGATGGATCTATTAATGCTGCCGGTCAGTTAGCACAGGAGGTTTTATTACGCCGTGTGCATTTTTTGTTCGAGATAGCGTATGTTGTTATCTTGCGTTTTACATTCAGTAAAGCCGACTCAGTGAGAGAACGTTTAACCCCTTAAACGTGGAGCATATGTTTTGCACAGGGATGGAGTCCCCGACGCAGAAGAAAACAGCGACAGAATGTCCGTGTATGTTTGTTTTTCTTTAAAATTTAGGTAGGTAGCTGGGTTGAGCGATGCTCTAGTATTTTTGTTTCTGTTGTCCGCAAGGAGCATTTTTGTTATTTCAGTGTAGATTTTTTTTTAACTTAATAATAGCAAGTGGAGGAAAAGCATGTTTCTTCTTAGCTTCTTTTTCTGTGTAGGGCTACCTGAGTGCATGGTTCCACATCGATTTTCAGCTTGCTGCTGTGAGGTTTACTTTGAGAATGGCTGTGCGGGCTTTCCCAGGTAGATATATCTACCTCCAGGTAGATATAAAACTCTTCAAGAGAGCGGTTTGCCTCTAGCATTATAAAAACTGAGAACGTAATAAACTCCTAATAGAGAAACACATTGCTTGTATTTTTGTTGTTCCATTGCATGTGTCTTTATTGTGACATTTGTTATCTAGCCAGCAGCCCAGGTGTGGGGTTCGCATAAAGGCAAACAGCGGTGATTTCTTGTTGCTGGGGCATACATCGGTTCCCAGGGAGCTGAGGAATCGGACTTGCTTGGCTAAGCATTCTTTATATATATGCGTGTATTTATTATATGCATTTCCCTAATTCCTTGTTTGAATATAAATGGTTTCTAAGGCATGGCTAGAAGGTGGAATTGTATAGGCTTTCATCACAGGTTTAAAATTGAAGAAAAGGTTTTGAAGAAAGGCAAATTTGCTTGCTTTCTTTAACCTACGTTTGTGTTTCTTATTGGGTTCCTGTTTTAAAAGGGGATTGCACAACAAGAACTAGCAGTTGGGATGTGAGAATTGAGTTAAGCTGACCTGTGGCCGCTGGCACTAACTTTTAGGGATTTTTTTTGAGCAAAATGTGTGCACGTGTACAGAAATTCGCGCAATAATTGAGGAATTCTGAAGGATAGAATCATGTCAGTAAATTTTTATTAGAAAGAAGGAGAAAAGAATATAATTGTATTCTTAATTTGCTTTTGCTACTAAATTCTTCTTTAGATTTTTTTGTTGTGTATGTGTACGTGTATATGCCACTTTACAAGGGGGCACAGGACAATTTTTGCTCCCTCTTTCTGGTTCTCTGCTGGGGGCACTCAGCTTACCAGTGTTTCCTGTGCCACAGTAGGAACGTCTCTCTGGAGAGAAGACGCTGGCGAAAGGTGCCTGCCTTACCTGTGTCTGCAGCAGGCTTTGCAGGGGAGGGCTCATGGTACAGCCAGGAATGGTGAGGCTGTTCTGGCAGGTGCACCTGAAGCTAAACTTGCCCAGCCCTAATGCCTGCTATGAGAGCAGAGTGCGTGCACCCTGCTGAATGCTTGCCTGTTTGCTGTGAGATGTTCCCTGCTGCTTTGTGGTAAGAAGCTGTGGTTTATTAGATGCAGAGCAGTCTCTTTATGCTCGAAGCCCAGCTTTAGACATCCAGCACGAGTCGGTGTGACCCTCTGAAGGCTGCAGTTTGAAGCTGAGGAGCAGTCACTCGTTGCTCGATCCTTTGCCTAGTCAGCTCATCCTTGTTGCTGCCTTGCTATGATTTGGCATTCCCACCCGTGGGGGCAGATGCTGCGCTGGCGTGGGAGAAGGCTAAGCCTCCGGAGGCAGCAGTCAGGGTCAGGAGCTGTGGCTGTGGGTCCAGACTCGGTGGTGCTGTATCTGTCGGTAGACGCCTCGGGTGCCACAGTGCAGTGGCTGTGATTTGCCAGGTCCTGGAGCTCAGCCTTGCGAGCAAGTTTTGCGTGCGTCGGAAGGCAGGGAGAAACTGGGAGCAGTGGCTTGGTGCCAGCCTGTGCAAGCAAGAGGGGCCTATGAAGTCAGCATTTTAATGTCGGAATGGACGTGGGCATAATCTGGACCTTTAAGAGATGGCTGAGGGAAGCTCAGCCAACAGCAATCGGTCGTATTCTTCGTGAGTCACTACGAGCGTGAAAATTTTCAGCTCCCTGAACACCCCAAATAGCTTTTCCCTAAAAGCGTCTTGGTTGCACCTAAGAGGGTAGAGGGTGTTGTTCCTCTGAGCCTGCTTCTGCCCAGATCTCTCAGATCTGTGAGATCAATCCAGCTCTCCGGAACGCCTCCTGGTGCAGGCACACTGGCAGATTAGGGATCCTTCTTCCTTCTGATGCCCGTTTTGCTCTGTGCTAACCTTTCTCTTCTTGTTTCCAGGGTAGTCTGGGAAGAGAAGTGCCAAAGCATGAAGGGAGAACCCGTGTGTGTGAGTGGGGAGTGCTGAGGGAGCTGGGTGTCTCCCGTGAGCTGCTTCACAGCAGCCTGTCGCTAATCTTGCTTTGAAGAGGCTGGACTCCTGCCAGTTTTTGAGCCACTTTCCGTCCAGTGACTTGAGGCAATCCCTTCTCGCTCCCTTCCAGAAAGCACTTCATTTGCAGAGGTTTTTACTGTGATCTGAGTGAGGAGATCCTTCCTAGTAAGTAAATGTGGTCGTTAAAAGGCATTAAATGATTACGGACTGCCCTAGGCACAGCATCAGAAGTGCCGCTGCACAAAAGCTGTAGTAGCCACCGGCTCCGGTGGGTCTGTTCTTGCTCTTCTCTGTGTCCGAACCGGGAAGGAGCAAGCCAGCAAGAGCAGTGGGGTTTGCGTATGACCTCTTTCCCACAGGTTCAGATGGCCTAGGCACAGGAGTTGGGCCGTGGACNCCTAGGCACAGCATCAGAAGTGCGGCTGCACAAAAGCTGTAGTAGCCACCGGCTCCGGTGGGTCTGTTCTTGCTCTTCTCTGTGTCCGAACCGGGAAGGAGCAAGCCAGCAAGAGCAGTGGGGTTTGCGTATGACCTCTTTCCCACAGGTTCAGATGGCCTAGGCACAGGAGTTGGGCCGTGGACAAGTTCACGGCCAAAACTATTGGTCACGTGGGAAATAAGTCCCAGATAAACACTCCTGGTTCAGCCTTGAGAGGGAACTTGCCCGCAGAGCTGGGAACTGTAACCTGATTCTGCAAAGTCTTCCAGCCTGAAATCCCAGGCAGCGCAGGGCCTTGCCGCTGAGCTCTTTGGACAAGTTGCCTGTACCAAGTTGTAGCGGAAGCCTGTTTCTCCCCAAGGGAGCTTCATTCTTCCCATGCCCCGCTTTGTCTTCTCGCTAGTATTGCGGGCCAGGCTACACTACGTTTTGGGTTGATTCTTTGGCTGTTGGGGGGGTGAGCGTGCTTCCACACACGCCTGAAATAAAACAGCCAAGCCGAAGTACGGCCTTCTCTCTCGCTGTAGGTCCTTTGCTTTGCAGGCTGTTGTGCCTGTGGAGATTTCCCCCAACTCTCATTTGGTGATGTATCCTTAGCCTACTCTTACCCTCTGGTAAAACCTACACCAGTGACAGATTCTAGAAAGATCCTGGTAAGGACTCATTTATTTCTCCCGTTACCAGTTTGAAGCACCATCAGACTCCTATCGGTTACATCCTCCCACACATATAAGGCGTCAGAACAGTGAAAAACATTTATGAACCTCTGCAGCCTGTTGCTAAAATCCATTACTCTCTCGTGCCTTCCTGCAGTAAAATTTCCGTTGTGCTTCAGCCACTCCCTGAGCACTGGCTCAACACTACTCAAAACTGGGCTATAAAATGTCATACAGTCAGAATCGTCTCTGATCTGGCAAGCCACCGCTGATTTTTCACGTGCCTCCCGATTTCTACTGAGAGGAAAAAAGTTTCAGCTCCAGCAAAGCCTTTTTGTCTTTAATTAAAAAAAAAAATTAGTAATGAATGTTTTGTTGCCAAGCGGTCCTTATTTTGCTGCAGTTTAGATATACGGGACTTCAAAGCTGGATGATTAAGGCACAGTTTTAGTTTGTAGCCAAGCAAGCCAAACGATCTTGACTTCAAAGGAAGGGGGTGTTCTTTAATGTTGTGGGCTTGCTTTTTGTGTTCAGCGAACGGAGCTGCTGGGGAAAATGCCACGTGCGGCAGAGAAGCGATGTGGCTGCCGCTCCCTGGCGGAAGTCTGTTAGCTGCTGCCTGAGAAGAGCAGCCCACACTCAGCACCCTCCGGATATCTGATGGCTGCCAATTAGGGCATTTTTGCATGATTTCGACCTATCGGACTTTCAGTGTCTGCTTTTAGTATGCTCAGAGCCTCTGTCTGTGTGGCCCCGACCCCCAGGAGTGGCCGTGCTAAAGGCAGGATTTGGGCCTGAGCTCTGCTGCCTCTCCTGCTCCTTTTGGTCTGTGCCGGATTGCTGTCCTCCTCTAACGTGCTTGCAGGGTGCGTGGGTTTATATGCATGAGGGAGGTTGAGAGAGGCTGACTCAGGGAAAGGAAGCGTTCAGGCCATGCGACACTGTAGTTGGAGGGCAACAAGGGCCAGGACTGGAGATTAGGATGCTCTGCATCTATGACAGTCATGTTGAGAAGGGGCCGTCGTGATTTTGCTCTTACGTTGACACTTTGTCTGGTGGACCATAAATCGCCACTTAAATCTAGCAGGGAAGGAACGGGAGCTGGGTAGCTCCATCATTAGATGGACCTAGGAATTGTGGTGCTGCATGGCTTTACTTCCCACTCTGAAGCCCAGGCAGTGTGACTTGACCCTTTGTGTTTTGTTAAACTCCTTATCCACATACGTGGTGGATGCTCCAGTACAGAAAATAGAACAGAAGCCTCACGACGAAGCAGAAAATGGGGCTGGATGACTGTTACCTATTGAACCGCCGAGAGTGTTATTTTCTAGGACTGGTTCCTTGACTAGAACTCAGTCTTAAGACCCCTACAAATAAATTCATTCCATACCTTTGGGATGCAGCAAGGCGCAAACATGTTGCGGTGAGGTATCTGAGAGCAAAGCAAGGCATTTGGGTAGAGGACGAGCCCACAGGCAGCCTGGGCCCTGGCTGCACACTGCTGCTTTGAGCGGTCGGAGACTCCGGGAAACAGTGTGCCGGGCTCCACGGGCCTGGAGATACGACAGGAGCTCGCAAGACACCACGGAGACGCGTCTGTCGTTCAGCAAACGACTTCCAGAGCCGTGTGGCTCTGATGCAGATCTCCCGCATCGGTATTAAAATCCAAGTGGAACTGGGGCTTTATCCAACCGGTTTCTAGGCTTTTGTGGAATCCGGGCCACTCTCACCACAGGGCTCTGCGATTCAGCAGGCGGAGGGGCCGGTGCTGCCAAGAAGCGTAGTGCTTGAGAGGCAGAGTTGGCCAGCGCCCCGCTGTGCGTCTCAATGAGCCGTGCGTACGCTGGTGAGAGCGCGGTGACTTCAGCTCACCGGTTACAGCTCTCTAAATAGAGGAAGGTGCCAAGCAGCTCCCAGTGAAGGAACAGCTTTTTGAGACGCCATACGCTCCTCATTTCTAATGTGGCTTCCCCATTTTGAGAGCGCTGCTTTGGTGAGCAAGTGGCCTGCTTTCCGTCCTGTGCGCGGGGGAACAGTCTTTGTGCAGTTCAGCTTGTTCTCTCTCATTCTTTGCTTTCTAGGGCTGCCACGGCCTTTGCGGTTGCACGCGACTGAATTTCCAAACAGTATTCCTTGCTTTATGAGACTCAATGTCTGATTAATCCAGGGCGCCTGGATGCGGTAGTTCTGTTTTTTCATTCCTGGCTCTGCCAGTTACTAGCCAGTACCATACTGGCAATCATTTAGTGTATCTGTATCTCAGTTCTCCACTGGTATGTAGGAATTTCTCACTGTGGAATTTGAAGGTGCTTTTTTTTTTATACAGAGAAGACATTTCCCCACTGATGCGCAGTATTACCTTGGAAAGTAATTTTAACCCCTCCGTGCCTGTTCTCAAAGTATGAATGCTTCATTCGATGTGACAGGCGTGTTCCAGCGATGGAACATCTTTTTCGATTTTTTTTTTTTAAATTTGTTCCTAGCTAAGGCATACACTGAAATCACTTCCGCTTGCATATACTTGTCATAAGATTGTTTTGCAGTTGCTGTAGTGTGACCATTCCTTATCTGAAGAAGGCGGTCTAAGCTGTGTTGGGTATTTTTATTTGGACAGAGAAGTAACAGAACTGGACTGGATGAAGCTGATCTTAAGACGAGGTTTATGGCACGAAGAGCTCTTTTTGCTGTCTGCTTTCACTCGTATTGAGACTTTAACATGGATGGGACTAGAATGTCTGCAACGGGAGCACTTCAGGCTTAAGATGTTTGACGATGCCTTTGCGTATGTGCTCGCTCCTTATGATAATTTTCACGTAGTGCTTTCATGTCTAGGTACCCAGATCACCTACCTTAAATTACACAAGGCAACAGAATTATTACATCTCCTCTTTGGAAGGCTGGAGGAGCTGTGTCTGTTTGGCAAATGCTTGCAGGTTTGATTCAGAGACTATAGCTTGAGCCCTCGCTTAGGGAGAGGGTAACCAGCAGAGGCCGGACTTCCAAGGCAGTAGCTCCCTGCTATCTTCAGTTCTCGCTTTTCACACTGTGGACCATTTAAATAAAAATGGTAAAATGTAGCCTTCTGTGTCTTTCATGCTAGGGCAGTAAAACTGGCTGCAGTCACGAGCCACGCAAGCTTATAGCGGTTACTTTTTTCCTTCATTTTAGGTTTGTAGGCCCTTTTAGGGACTTTCAACCTCAGCCGATTGCTCTCAATAAAAAATGGGGAAGGGAGGAGGAGGAGGCAGCACTTGCCGTGCTCCCCTGGTTCTCTGTTACCTAGCTGAGGCTCAGACAAATCATAAAGCCATCAGTGATATTTTTTGTTTCTTTCCAGCCTTGCAGACCATGAACCCAAATGGTTCTTCCATTGCCAAACCTTGTCCTCCTCAGCTTCCCGCATATCACAGCTTCACTGCAGATGCATAATTCAGTATCTGGAAAGCCGCTGTTTTAATGTAATATTAAACAGGCAGCAGCTCAGCAGGTGTCCCCAAGGTAAGGAAGGCAGCATGCTGCTGGCAGCAGCTGCTGGCTTCAGGCTTATCAAGATTTCTTTGTTTTGGAACAGAAGCTGGAAGGCTTTTTAATGTACCGTGTCATTGGCTGAGCAGATCCTGGTCTCTGGCTCTTAGCCTGCCTTTGACTGCAAAGACAAAAATTCTTGTTACACGTGCTGCCTGCAATGGCTGCGTACAGTTCTGCGTGCTCAAGAAAGGAGCAGGGTGAGGAGAGGGAGGAGGCTCTCAAGGCAGATACGGGTGCCCTGTTCCCTCCTCTTGTTTTTCTTAGCGGACCGGCTGGGCTAAATGTATCTGGGGAGCAGACCCACTGAGTCAGCATTGTCGGCATGGTCTTTCTGCTTCTATAAGCATAAAACCCCCCTAAATATGTTGCTTATAGAGAGCATTCCAAGCAATGAGGCTGATACTCCCCAAGTCTCACCCAAGCGCTAGTTCTCAGTGGCATAAATCTGCGTAATTGGATCTGATTTGTGTAGTGCGTGTCACTCTGGCAAAAGAGCTGAACTGGCTTCCCTGGCATTTCTGTTTGAGTAGTATATCACAACGTGCATTGAGCAAGGCTATTTTGTTCCTTGGGATAAGAACTTCATCTTCTGTATTTGAACATCATAAAATATGTCGATGGCTAGGCTTGCCCCGAAGATGTGTGTCCTAAACTGGCACATGGGAAACCTGTTGTGTCCCTTCACCTGGTACTTTGATTCTCAGCTTAGGGTAAGCGGAGATTTTTCATAAGGTAACGTTTCTTGCTCTAGATGTAACTGGAGAGTAGTTACAGAGCCCGGCCAGCCGATGTGAACATCTGTGCTGCAAATACACTTTCACATCAAGAGAAATTTGCACTATCGCACTTGGTTGTTGTACGTACGTGTGTGAGACTTCAGGACTCTTGGGGCACGTTCCTGTGAGTTGTAATGTCTCCTGAGCATTTATCTCCTTTCTGTGCTCCTTTGTGGAAATTCTTTCAGTTTGCCTTGTTAGTAAAGAGCCTGTCCTGCTGTGACTGTGATCTGGCGTTGGGCAGCAGCCTTTGCTTGAAGCATGATAAAGGCCTGTACACTATCAAAGAGCACAAGATGGTTTGAAGGGCCTTCTAGCAGCATAGCTTAGCCCTTAGTAGATGACACTGTGCTTTGCTAAGAGACTCTGCATGCTGGTGTAGTGGAGAAGAGGCTGCTGATCCAGGTTTTCAAATGAAAGGATTCCCCAGCTTCTGCCAGCTAACCGTTCTGGAGGAAGACTACCAGGACAGAGTGCTTAGGCTACAGTGCCGTGCAGATCTAGGAAGACCAGCAGAAGTTCAAGGGTTCCTGCAGGAAGGAGGTCGCTTCACTGGAGTTCGCCCCGCTCCACGAGTACCGAGACGTATAGGCAGGAAAGGTTGTACCAGCCCAGAAGCAGGTTGCTGTTGCCTGGAGGAGCTGGATCGCTTCGGTGCTGGTGAGCTTTCTGCACTGCGGGAGTGGAAGCTTGCGAGGCAATGCTTGGAGGCAGTTCTGCTGCGTGTCATGAAAGTTGTGAGTAGTCCCAAACTATAAATGTGCTTCTACAAGCAGTCATCCTGAACTGTTCTGTGACCTTTAATGATATGCGCCTGAGCTTTACTGTATGCCTCTGCAATGTAAAGGTGACTACTGTAGCTTGTTAGAAGAGATACTACCTACATGCCGGCCTTTGGCCTGTTGTGGAGGAGACATCCAGGCATCACGATGGGATGGAATGGAAGAGTATATCTGTACTATTTNGGGAGCGGAAGCTTGCGAGGCAATGCTTGGAGGCAGTTCTGCTGCGTGTCATGAAAGTTGTGAGTAGTCCCAAACTATAAATGTGCTTCTACAAGCAGTCATCCTGAACTGTTCTGTGACCTTTAATGATATGCGCCTGAGCTTTACTGTATGCCTCTGCAATGTAAAGGTGACTACTGTAGCTTGTTAGAAGAGATACTACCTACATGCCGGCCTTTGGCCGGTTGTGGAGGAGACATCCAGGCATCACGATGGGATGGAATGGAAGAGTATATCTGTACTATTTCAGTATGCTTCAGTGGCAGCGAATGCTGCAGGCAGGACTTCCACCAGGAAATCCATTGAGTCTCCGAGAAACGCATTCTGTGCAACAGTCTCTTGAATTTCAGCGGGAACAAGTCCACCAGCTGAAGACATCTCATGATGGGTTACCTAACAGGCTCTTTTCGTTTCTTGGTTAAATCTGATCTAAATCGGCATGTTTTTGAGAAGTGAGGCTACATCTGCTAATGATTAACTACTTCAAAGGACCTTTCATGGACTTTTTGATAATGCTGTTAACTGGGAGGAATTTGCCCATTGCCAGTGGGTGAAGAGAATTAGAATTGATTTTTCTAAGCATTGTTCTGCTAGTGGTTTACTGACAGGTGTCCTAAAGCACAGAGAATTGAGGCCTCTGCTTTTTGCATCGGTACAACTTCGAGTCCGCTAGCCATCCGCAGTCGTGTTCTGAACAGCTGCAGCGCTGAGCCCGGGTGACAAGCATGAGCTTTCCTTCTTGCCGAAAAGCACTGTTGCCGCAGTGAGGAGTGCTATGTTAGACAGTCATGTTTAGAACAGTCATTGGTTACCCAGTGCATAGCCAGGTACAGGAGGAGACTGCTATGAAACTGCTGATCTGTGCAAACCGTAACGAGACCACGGGCTTGGGTCAGAGCATCCTCTGAGCTCTTAAGTTTGGATTTAGATTAGTAGTATTTCCATCTATATTGTCTCATCATTCATAATGGCAAGGGCTATTTCCGGAGGCCTGAAGCGTGTATATTTGTTTCCGTTTCAATCCCTTTTCTGCACTAATGTGACAAATAGCTTCATCTTTGTAAAAACAAAGTCTGCAACTGTTGAGTCCTTAATGATAGTCCATTTATTTGCTGCTGCCAAAACTGTGCTTGTAAAGCTCCACTCACTTCACTAAAGAAAATAATAATGTTTGTAATGGGTTGGCTTGAATTTCTGCAGAACTCTATTCAGTCTACAGAGAATCAGAGTCTTTACAGGCTCAACTAAAAGCCCTGGTGTCTATAGCCTAAGCCGTAGCAGCCGATGGCTTCACTTCCATTCTCCTTAGTTCAAAGGCCAGAGCATTGACTAAGATGGGAGACATGTAGTCCTTTACAAATACAGTGTGGATGTCTGGTTTCATAGTGGACTAGGTGCAGGGGAAAGAAAAAATAGGTTTATGAGAGGGCAAGGAGGATGAGGAGATAATTGTAGAGAGACTTGTTTAGAAGGCATGGGAACCACTTCATTCCTGTCGGTGAGCAGACCCGGAAAATGTGAGCACAACAGTTCCAGAAGAATGCAGAGGTTGGATATTATCTCTCCAGTAAAATCATTGAAGAAAAATAGATCAGACTCTGCCATTCTGATGTTGTGGTAAGTAATTTCTTGTCAGGATGTAGAATTTCCCTCAACTCCTGTCTTCAGTATTAAAGATTTGAAGAAAGTTATGAAAATTAGAAAATTGCTTGTGGTTGCATGGTAATGCATAAAAATTACCCAGTCATTTTCATTCAGACATTTCAAAGCACAAAGTATCATCGTGTTTGGTCGGGAAGGAATTTCCTCCCTTATAATAGCATGTAAACATAACCACAGTTGGAGTATATAATTTGATACATTCCTCAGAAGCGTTGAGCACTTGCTGCTTTGGAGAACCACGTGGAACTGCGTGGCCTGCTTTGCGTACATGTGCCACCGCTTCCTGAGTCTTCCATGCGTACGTTTGTGCCTTTTATTTGTACCCTCAAATTCACGGTTGCCTTAGTTTAGGTGTTTCCTGCACTGTGCCTTGTAGGGGCTGGCCTGAGTCCCCTCCCTGTGAGTGTGTGGCTTCTGCTGGCCTGAGAAACTGATCTCCTTCCGACCCAAACCAGAGGACGGTGAAATGACCAGGAGCTCTGCGGAGCCCGGGCAGTTCCACGCTTCATCACGATTAAGGACTAGGCTCATTGCAACTTCCTAGATTTAAAATACATTGAGGAAAGGCTGCAAGGGTTAGTTACCTGGAGCGGAAGAAAGGGGAGGGTAAGGGAAAGCAGCCTGCTGTCGGCACAAGGCTGGCTGTGGAAGATGCTGGGGGAAAAAGCTGCGCAACCTTTTCTTTCTCCCGCTCGTCATCCCCACTTCCCGTCACCACCACAGACTTTTGTTGCAGAGTTAAGGTTGTCTTTTTTGAGGTGAAGGAATGGCTTTTTTTTTCCCCCCAGTGCACCTGTAGAGAGGGACAGAAGTTGTCCTTTTGTCATTCTAAGACAGACACATCGTGAGGTGAACAGCTCCGTAAGAGCTGGTGACATGTTGGACAGATTTTGAAGGAAAGGTTTGTGAGCTCCGGAGCTCAAGTTTGTGCAAACAGAAGAAGCTGAACCACAACTATGCCTGGACTCCCAAGACCTTCAGGTGCTTTTTCAGTAGGAACTTTCTTTTTTCCAATGAGAAGCTGGTACCAGGGTGGCAGATACCTGTTGCCTGGTAGGCAAAATAGTGTCAGCAGAGGCGAGGCTATACCTTAAGTTTGTCTGCTTCGTCAGCAGGTGTTGCTGTAAGAGGCCATGACTGTGCCATTGCACACTGAGAGCTTGTCACGGTTTAAAGCTGGGCTGGCTATTAAATGGACAACAGACGCGCTTTGTTAACGCCCTCCCTCCTCAAAAGGGGGCAAAGAGAAAAGGGAAAGAGACTTACAGGTTGGAAAAGTTAAAACAGCTTTAATCTAACTACAATACTAATGTATTATAACAATAATGATATATATATATGCAAAACCAATATTAAGCTTCCCCTCTCCCTGGTGATGAACACATCACCCGGACGCTGCGGGGCATGCCCCAGGGAACTCCCAGACTGTCCTCAGCAGCAGGCAGGAGCTGGATTCAGGAATGCTCAGACCAGGATCGAAGGCAGAATATTTGGGCAGAGTCCTCCTGCAATGCTTGGGCAAGAAGCTGGGCAGAGCTGGAGAGCAGCACCCTGCCACATCACCAGAACCTCCGCCGACAGCCCCATGCTGGGCTGAAATAGGCTCCTGGGCCACGGGTGTGGGTGGAAGCACCACGTGAGGCTGCTTAGGGCGTTAGAGCCCATCAGTGCCCTCGGGCCCCTGGTCATAGAAGGGGAGGGAGCGACCCTCGTGATCCTTCAACCCTGAGCATGATGTGTCTGGGATGGAATACTGCATTTGGTTAAACCGGGAGAGAGCTCCACCCAAGAGGCTGCTGCTATCTCTGTTATGATCTAGGTTTGAGGTTAACATGTTCAGTCTCCACAGCAATCTCCTATCAGGAAACATTATTTGAGTGGAGACCCATAGGGTTTAACTGAGCAAACTGTCACTTTGACAGTCTAACTCCTGAGGCATCGTTGGGCATAATTAGAATATCAGTACTCTAGAATTCACGCTCGGGATGAAACGGACAAGTCACAGCAGAGGTGAAGTGGTGTCATGCAGCTCCTAGCAATTGCTGGTGGCGTAGTTGATTCTCGTGTTGATTATTGTTGATAGATTCCTTTATGGAATAGTTCTGCTAGCATCCTAAACTAGCTGTGACCACGTTGGAAAGATTTCATCTCTTGCTGATAGCTAGTAGGAGCTGACACAAAACCTTAAGCAGTGATGATACAGCTTGCTTATAAGGATCCTGTGCGGAGCTGGGGACGTGTGTCACGGGCTCCTGAAACCTCTCTAGTCAGGGAGGCGGCGTGATCATGGTTAGTGGCTGTTTCTTTTATGGAGTAAAAGCTGGAGAGAATGGCGCCTGAGCTGTGCTGGTACAAGGCCGGTGCTACGTCCTCAAAAAATACTCTACTTAGCAGTTGCGTATTATACCTGGGCTCACCTCAACTCCAAATATTGGGCTGCTGCAGTCGATGTGGCCTTCGCACAGCTACGCTAAGTTAATTCACCTTAGCTAAGTTAAACCGTACTTTGTGGCCACAGTGAGCAGCACGTCCCGGGCAGCATAGTAGCCTTCGAAATTTCAAATCATCGAAAACAAGGAGGCACAAGAACACTGGAGTACTATTACAATAAATATGTTTTTAATGCCAGAAGTGTATCTTAAAAATGACTGGAACTTCTCACAGTTCAGCCTAAGGCAGATAAAGCACGTTAAAAAAAATTCAGCGTAAGTAGACTTAAACATTACAAAGCACTGAACATGTAAGCAAGTTTTATAACCAGAGGTTCAAGGTGGCTTTTGTACCCAGTACTGCTTGCTTTTCCTTAAAGAGTATCTGACATGTTGTTGTCCCTTTCTCTTGCATCTTTTTTCCTGTTTGCTGTGGTTCCTGGAGTGTGACATCACTTACCAGCATGTGGCCTACCTGCAATATGGCTCTGTTTATTTTCAAGGTTTTGGTTTATTTTAAATGATTGATAGCATTAACCAGTTCTTCAGTTTAATTACTAGACGAGTCTACAGTAATGCAGGTCACACGCATTATCAAGAAAGGCGTCTCCAGGCAGGAGAGTCAAGCTAACCTGATAGAATTTTTATGTGTAAAAGGCCAAAGATTAAACCAAATCTTCATTTCTTCTATATAGTTTTAGTAATTATACACGTGATCCTGACAACTGAAATAGCGCTACCCTTAGGTTTTTAAGGGTTTTCCGTAGCCGATGTAGCAGTGCAGAGAAGCTGTGTTGCCTCGGTTCATGTTAAGTCTTGTCAGAACTTTTGCATGAGAAACCACAGTTCTGAGGTCTAATCTCTTTGGTGCTTCATAAAAGCAGTTTAATGTTTTCTGAAACCACAGAAGGCATGGGAGGGGAGAACACATCACAGAGCCTTTGGATTATAGATGGCAGTGGCTTTAGAGTGTTTCCCTGCCTTTGCTTTATTCTCTGGAATGAGGTCTAAGATCTGGGATCTAAAAATCGTTCAAGGACTCATGAAAATCCTCTGTGAGGTCTTTTAGCTGAAAATTTGATGATCTTCTGCTTGTAGCTATCATTAAACCTGGTGGATTGAAAAGCATTTAAGGAAATTAGGCATTTATGTTTGACTGAAAATTCAATGAGATTTTAGTGCGTGCTTGTAAACCCTGCCTTAAGAAAATTTGAACCGTGTCAACTTACGAGCTGAGTTTACTCAGTACAATAAAAGGTATTTAGGATTTGACTTTCCTAATTGAGACAACCAAATGAAAGTTGAATGTTGGAACCCCCTCAAACTCCTTCCAGACCATGGAAATAAAGCCCCCTTCACCTACGAACATGCGTGTTTCTTTAGGAAAAATTGCCATTATGTTGTCCATTGGAACTGACGCACAATAAATTAATTTGGATTCAAGGCTTTTTTCTTTTATTTGCACTTCGTATGATAGTAAATCCCCAAACTTTATTTTTTATTACTTTTGTAAGCTTTTTAATGTGTGATCGTGAGTTCACTCTCTCGGCTTCCAAATCAACTTCCAACTTGGACGTTCCACGGATAATGGGTGGGTATGGATAGAAACAAATACAAAACTCATGGCAAGCACGCATCGCTTTGCTGTACTGCTCAGTTCTTCACAGATCATACCCTTGTAGATCCCGTCAGTTCTCCTTATTTTTTTCTGTTGCTCCTTGACAACTTGCTGTTTTTCCTGCTCTCAAGTAGCCTGAATGGAGTATTTCAAGATCAGTTTTGTATTCACAGCAAGTTTTCCCTTCTTCATCAATCAGCTATCATCCAGAAAAAAAAAAAAACAACAGCAAAAAAAGCAGTAGAGTTGTTATTGGTTGTAGTGAAGTTGAAACTGCCTGCTGATGGCAGGTTAACCCAAGATTCAGGTATGACAGACGGGGTCTCTCTCTAGCGTTCAGGCTCTTGGAAAACTTTGGTTGAGGAGGAGAGCACCCAGGACAGAGGTTCAGCATTAGCCAGAATAAAAGGCAATATAAAGAAATGGCATTAGGTTTCAAGCGAGTCTTCCGAGCACTCTTAATGACCTTTTGCTTACTCACTAGTATTTCTTTTGTCTCTCTCCATAATTCAAACATCTAGACTGCGGTTTTGGGAGATGTTTTTCCTGCTGTGCAAAGAAAGATTCCCTCTAACAGAGCTGCCCTTAATCTTGACAGAATTAACCTGCCTCGTTTTTCACTTTCTTTCATTATTGGGGAGATCTTAGAGCCCTGCATCTCATACTCACCTTTAAGACAATCCTAAAGAGCAGGTCAGGGAAGATGAATCACTGCAATTGTTCTTTTCAGCTACAGGCGCTGGTCGTTGTCCATTTGTCAAGATCTTTGTTGCTGCTTGTCTGCCATCAAAGGTTTCCTGTCACTGCTTGCTTTAGTGCTGAGGGTAAACGTGTCAGCTGGGCCTTGTGTTACCCACCAGCGAGCCCTTTCGTAATTCAGCCTTGAACTGCCCTTTGCCTCCGCGTGTGTGCTGCAGCAGCATGCACCCGGTCCGCTAAATTTCACTCATACTGAAAACACCGCGCTATCCACACCAAAGCAATACAAGCATGTAAATATATACACATATGCAAGCATTTGTAAATTTTCAGTAGAGTTGGTGTAATGACAATACACGAGCACATCAGTAAGCAGAATGATGTAAGAAACGGGCAAAAGGCAAACCAGCTGCGGTTGGAATGAAGGGAAATGGTCTGAACAAAAAAAGAAGCTGCTGACTTCAGCAGAACCTGACAGCAGCTTTACTTGAGAATAAAGTTCCTTCTTTTACATGCAGTGGCCATGGAACATCTACTAGGAAGTCCAGTCCTGTTCCCCCTGAACTTCTATTTCCATACATACAAAGGGGATCTAAGGCTTGGCTTCACCAATCTTCATCTTCAGAAGGTTAAGCTTGTGTGAATGAAGTTCAAGGCAATGTTTCTGCACTGGAAACAGCTGTATAAAGGGAGATATGTGACTGAACATCTGTTACGGGTTCTTTGAACCGGAACACAGGCCAGGACAGGTTAATATATCATGACGGCAGCCTTATGCGTTGCACTTTCCAGTGAACACATACCAGACTAAGGATGGTCAAAAAAGGAAGACTGTTCAGTAAATAGGGCTTTGAAGTGCGGATTGTGATTCCTGCTGCTGTAGTAGCACCCCATCTGGCCTTCAGCAAGTCCCTTAGCCCTAGTCTTTCAGTAGTTAGTCTTTCCTGTTGTGGGACAGGCANTGAGGAGGAGAGCACCCAGGACAGAGGTTCAGCATTAGCCAGAATAAAAAGCAATATAAAGAAATGGCATTAGGTTTCAAGCGAGTCTTCCGAGCACTCTTAGTGACCTTTTGCTTACTCACTAGTATTTCTTTTGTCTCTCTCCATAATTCAAACATCTAGACTGNTTCTATTTCCATACATACAAAGGGGATCTAAGGCTTGGCTTCACCAATCTTCATCTTCAGAAGGTTAAGCTTGTGTGAATGAAGTTCAAGGCAATGTTTCTGCACTGGAAACAGCTGTATAAAGGGAGATATGTGACTGAACATCTGTTACGGGTTCTTTGAACCGGAACACAGGCCAGGACAGGTTAATATATCATGACGGCAGCCTTATGCGTTGCACTTTCCAGTGAACACATACCAGACTAAGGATGGTCAAAAAAGGAAGACTGTTCAGTAAATAGGGCTTTGAAGTGCGGATTGTGATTCCTGCTGCTGTAGTAGCACCCCATCTGGCCTTCAGCAAGTCCCTTAGCCCTAGTCTTTCAGTAGTTAGTCTTTCCTGTTGTGGGACAGGCAGAAGAGCTGAAAGGAAGACTGTTCCTGAGGATTAGGAGGTGGCACGTTACTCTGAGGTGAATGCTACACAGCTGACGTCAGCAGCAGATGGCTCCGAGGCCGTATTTTCATTTCATATTTTCAGTTGCACAAACCACATGAGCAGACTGCACGGGAGAGCAATTCTGCCAGCGTTAACTAGTCTGGGCCTGGAAGAGAGGGTTCATGCAGTGCAGCTAGGGGCTCAGAGCTATGCTGTTCCCTTGAGGCAAGGATACATACCAGCGTGCGTAAAGCAACTTGACAAAGGTACATTGAGGCAGGGGTGGCAAAGCGTTCAAGTCAGCTGGGACCTGCAGCCCTTTAGATGGTGAGCAGTAACAAAACAACTCCCTTAGTCTTTCTAGGCTACTGCATTTACTGTATGTATTTGTACGGTTGCTGTCACCTTTCCCAGTCTTGAAGTTCAGTTTCCGTATGCCTGGGAGGGAGACAAGTAGTGCTGCCAAATTGCTTTATGGATAGGGATGGAATCCAGTGCATCCTGTCCAACGTGCACTGGAAATCTGCAGCAGAGCAGGCAATGGAATGAAGGATCTCGCGGTCACAGGTTAATGGTGAAGCAGATGGACTATTCCTCCCCAAAGTTAAGCTCCCCTGCTTCTGCCACATCTTGGGGCGCTTGCACTCTGTGTTTGCGGACAGTTTTATTTTTCTTCTGGTTTGGAGATGAAAGTGGCTTTGAGCAGAAGGACTGGAACGTCTGCCCGTGGCAATTCTGAGCTACCTAGAGTTACTGAGCTACTACTCTTAAGAGTCTCTGAGGACCTCAGTTAAAGATGAGTGAGAAGTTCTGTTCAAGGGAACGCAAAGCCCTTGTCTGTGTTTAAAGAATTAGCGGAGTGTTTTCCCCTATCACGATGCTGAGTAGCCAGAGCCCTGTTTAATTTACGCAGTAGAAGCAGTGCTTGTGCACTTCAGGGTTAGAGTCTAATGGTAACTGTAGTAAGGGCTGGAGCTCTGTTAGTGGCGGGGAAGAGGTCTGAATGCCAAGTTCATGTTGCTGTACGAGGCAAAACTAAAAGTCCATGTCCAGGTTTTTCTAGGCAGGAAGGTTTAAAGTTGTTTTCCTAAAGCTGTTCCTAAAGAGTAGGGTGTTTGAATTGATACAACATTTGTGTTGCCAACTCAAATCCGAAACCCATACCAAGATCCTGTTTTGGGTCTGAGCCCAGAAAAGAAGGCATTTGTGTATTTTCAGTAAAATTCTTGACTTCCAAAGAAGGTGTATGTGACATTGTTTCCTTGTTTTGGTTTTGGGTTTGTTTTTTTGTTTTTTTTTNACATTTGTGTTGCCAACTCAAATCCGAAACCCATACCAAGATCCTGTTTTGGGTCTGAGCCCAGAAAAGAAGGCATTTGTGTATTTTCAGTAAAATTCTTGACTTCCAAAGAAGGTGTATGTGACATTGTTTCCTTGTTTTGGGTTTGTTTTTTGGTTTTTGTTTTTTTGTTTTTTTGTTTTTTTTTTTTTAAACAAAGATGTAAGTGTGTGAATTTAGCTGTTTCTCACTCTTGTGATGACAAAGACTCAAAACGTGTTGAATGTTACAGCAATACAGAGAGACGTGTCTGAATTCTGCCCTTTAGGGAACTCTAGTTCTGCTTGTTGCCTCAAGGAGCTAGCCATGTGTGGAAAGCAACATGATTAAAATGTAATTAAAAAAAAGTTTATACATAGTTCTGCACGCTCTGCCGCTGCTTATCCGTGTTGTGCTAACATATGAGGCTTTCTCTAAGAAGCAATTCTAAAGTGCATTCTTGTTTCTAAGCTAGCTTGCCCGCATGGAGTTGTCTTCCTTTGCTTGTACTGATGTGACTTGTCACTGCTGACTCTCCCACAGGCAGCTTGTAGGGCCGTGACCTCGCTCCTATTTAAAGTTTCAGTGGGGAAAGCCGACCACGGGGGAGCTGTATGTAGTTTTTGGCACAGTCTCAGGTCTAGTGTGTGTACAGGAATCTTTTTTTCCCATTATGTTTTTACTTTTTACAGACTTAAATAGAAGTATAAATGTTTTTTCCCCTAAATGCTTGCATGAAAAAGGCCCACAAACGTTGAGATGGCAGCTGGATGGTCCGGAGTAACTTCTTAGGGGAAGGGGGTTGTGGCCAGGTCCCTGTGGTGCAGTGATTCAGTGGGAAGATGCTGAGACGCCACTTCTGCAGAAGTCCAGTAAGAAGTTGCCTTCATCCTTCTCAGCTTATTATGCTTCATATGGCGATCTTTGTATGGGTTAGTTCAGCTGTTGTGACTGTTCTGCTAGTCTGTAATTAATTCTAAGCTAAGATCTCAGCTGGGTCCCTCTACATTTAAGAGCAGGATCTGTGTTTTACCTTGACTAAGCTCAGTTGTTTGCTGGTAGCGTGACCCATGCAGTACATTCTGAAGCCCTGTTTCTGATGTGTGCTGAGGGCTGTGAAAAGCCTCTTCCTTGCCAGCCTGTCTCCTGTAAGATGTTTGGTGGTGAAAGGGCATGGCAGTAGGTCTGCCAGGTAAGGCAAAAATGTTAGACCTGGTGACCTCTGCTTTCGCCGTCAGGCTGGGTATGTCGGTAAAAGAATTAGGTAGTGGCGGGAGTTACACAAGCTGTAATTTCCTGCCCTGACAGTTCTGTATGCAAAGGGTGATGTCCTCCTTGCAGCGGAGTATGGTGGAGTGTTGATCCATTCGGATGCCTGCATCCTAGCCTTGAGCTAGAGAGCCGTTCTGCTTCGTAGATCTTAAGGAGCGTGAATGATTCAGTAAATTTGAAATGGGAGACTGGCCGAGAGTACGCTACGAGGAAGGAAGCAGAATTTGGATACATGGGGAGGGGGAAGCATCATGCCTTTTGTTCCTTAAGCTCCGTGCCTAGTCCCAGGTGGCTGTGGTCTCTCTTCCTTACTGAAAGACTGCCTCAGTTTCCCAGTTCAGTGAATTGCTCCTCAGAGAGCCTTGAAATCCTTCCCAACACATCCCATTTTACCCCTTTTGCTTTGCACATCAGCGTATGATCCGTGAGTGCATCTAGGCCAGGAAACAATTAATAGCAAGAAAAAGCGCTTCCTTGGCTTGCAGGCCACTCCCAGCTCGCTCTTTTCCCCAGATTAGCGAGGATTTAGGAGCCGCGTGTTCTGTGTACGCTAAATCAGTTCTGCAGAAACCACCGCGTTCCATCGTCAGTCCTGCTCTTATCTCTGGATTCCATGGACAGGCAATCTCGGCTGCTCAGCGGGAGCTGGCAGCTTTAGGTGCCGAAAGCCGTGTAAGCGTGGAAATGACAGTGGCACAACGGCTAGGATGTTATCTCTGTAGCAAAGCGAAAGGCGGTTTCCATGGTGATGGAGAAGCTCCAGGCCGCTAGTGGGATGCAGCTGGTGTGTTGGACAGGAGCAGTAGCCTTTTTTATACGGAGGCTGCCCCAGTAAAGCGTTTATGTGGCCCTCATTAGGTTGTATCCAGCTCTGGAAAATAAAATGAGGGGTGAGAGGAAGATTTAAACTGACGGAAGTGGGTGCCGACCTGAAAAGAAAAAGGCAAAAGAAGAGTGAAAATGTTGTAAGCCTCGGAGCGTCCACAAGTGACAGATGTATACGACAGCTTGAGTGCATTCGGTATTCTGGTCAGTACTTCCCTGAGATGCCGTGTGCCAACGGTAGTAGTTCCTACAGTTCTGATTTCAAACGGAGGGTCAGATTCATAGCCCCAGGTTTTAATTCCTCTCCGAAACGTTTCTTCTGAATTGCATCCAAAATCAGAACGCGTCTCTTTCTATATCGAGACTAGAAATTCCCAGAGGCTTGGGGAGAGTGGAGGATCTTGCGACTTCTGCATCTAAAGCACTGAAACGTCTTATGGTTCCCTTCATCCTCCTTTTGAGTAATAATCTCTTAATACCCTATCACAGGTACATGAAATTAATGTTGTGCTCTTCCTGCAGGGTCTTACAGCCTGTGCTTTTACTTTAGCTGTTGCTGGGACAGCGGGCACAACACCTCCAGGTTCCCACGCTGGCGACGCGCGTTTTGCCCTTCTGCTTTGATCTGCTCCCAAGCTGTGCTTTGTGGGTGCTGTGGCACCTGAGTAGGAATTGTGCGTAAAATGGCTCAGTTAAAATAAATATTTGAGCATTTTGACCCAGGCTTTTGGTGATTTTAAACGCTGGTTCCTCTCTTCTGAACTAGATGCTAAAAGAGACTTGTATTCTATCTTTCAGGTGGTGCGGGGGACCGGGAAAAGATGCCTGTCAATCATGAGGCTTTCCTGCTCATGGCTAATTCCCAGAATGAAATGGAAGATTGGGTGAAAGCCATCCGACGGGTTATATGGGCTCCATTTGGTGGAGGTATTGCAAATAGCTCACATGCACATAAATTAAAACATTTGCCTCAAGGTAAAACATATTCTTGTGATACTAGGATATATGTAACACTGTAAAATCACTGTGATGCCTAGATAAGCTCTTGATTGTCTGAAGTGTTTTGCAGCAAGGGGACTGGGTTGATTTTTTTTTTTTTTTTTTTT
>VZSC01011152.1:74921-110574 GCA_013398225.1 Steatornis caripensis
AAGGGTTGGGACGGGAGGCCTTGTCCAGCATGTATAACTGACTCCCAGTCAGAAATGGGTGATGGTAATGAACGTATCACTATTGCCAGTACTCAGTTTTTTGCAGCTAATTATGAACTATTCCGTGGACTTTTCTTAGCCATACGGACATAAGGGAGCGTGTCCAGTTATCTCAATTTTCTACCACAAGGGCAGATGCCCATCTTGAACCTCCACACAGCTAGAGGCAGCAAAAACTTCTCATCTAGCTAACGTAGGGCCCCGTTGAGAAGACAAAGCTTCCGCTGGCTTCAGTGGGACTGCGGCCTGAGGAAGAGCAACAGGGTCAGGCTGAGTGAACCCCTGTAAGGTAATGCAACTGTTGACAGTTCTTGTAGTAAAAATGAGCAAAACATCCAGACTCTCAGTGTCGATACTATATACCACAATCTTCAAATTCTCAAGTCAGTAGATGAGGTAGGAGGTGTTTTTGTGGTTTAGCATAGAACAAGATGTTTTCTTCTCGGTTCACTTGGTGACGGTAGCTACTGGCTTGGTACTGGACACTGCTTTGGATTGACTGGTGTGCTGGTGATGGAGTTCACGCAAATAGTGGTACGGTATGCAGATAGCGATATCGACCTCTTTGAGAGGTACACGTAAAAAAGTGCCGGATAAGGGTTAGATAATACAATTACTTTTTCTGCTTTTGCTGCAATGAAGTTACTAGTTTTCTTCAATCGAGGAGGGAAAAATGTGACCTTGATGCAGTTGAGGGGGGCTCGAATACCACAAGGTGACTAAGACGACCCAGTGTTTGTTAGTAACTTTCGTCTTGAGGGGTATTTTTTTGTTTTTGAAGTGACTCGATTTAGAGTCTTTGTGTAGCAGCACTTGGTTTGGCTGGAGGAGATCCGGTCTCTACTGATGATGTATTTTTTTCCTGGTTCCTTCTTTCACTTAGCAGAAAGGGTGTATGTGCAAAAGACAGCTTGCACCTGATTCTGAGGGGTCGCGTGCAATGCTGTTGTGCTGTGGGCAGAACAAGCCCTTCTCGCTAGTAGAAACTGTTCTACCAGGATTTCTCCTCGAACACAAGGATGTGCTTGTTTCGCTTTCCTTCTGAAGCTCAGTCCGCAGTAAATGGTCTTTTAGACTCTGGGCTCGGTGCAAGGTCCTCCATTGGAAGTCTCAGGATCTCGGAGAGAGTGTTTCTGTCGCCATTTGTAGTGGATCTTATAGTGTGTATTTTGCTATGTGCATCAAATAAATAGTGTGAGGAAAAAGGAGACGTTCAGTGATAACAAATGGTACGCGTTCCAGCAACAGCCCCCTTGTTCAGGGCGTGACGTTGTCAGCACTGCTGGTGTCAGTGCAAATTCGGCTTCTTTTTTGTTAATGTTCGCATTTTGCCAGTCTCTTGGAATAGTTTCAGAGCAAGCATCTCTTTTTTAAAGTATGAAAGTAATAAATAATTACAAATCCTAATATTTTAAGAACAAAAGACATGAGGATGGCATAAAGTTAGGGGTGGATTTTTTTTTTTTTTTTNGCAAATTCGGCTTCTTTTTTGTTAATGTTCGCATTTTGCCAGTCTCTTGGAATAGTTTCAGAGCAAGCATCTCTTTTTTTAAGTATGAAAGTAATAAATAATTACAAATCCTAATATTTTAAGAACAAAAGACATGAGGATGGCATAAAGTTAGGGGTGGATTTTTTTTTTTTTTTTTTTCTTTATAGGGGCAGTATTGTCCTAATTAATCTGCTCTTTTTCTCTACCTCTAAAATTCTCTGCAAAGCTATCGGGTTAACACTTTGGTTTTCCTTTAAATGAGGTAGATACTCCTAGTCTTACAGTTGATTCCAGGAACTGGGGCTTTACGAGATACCAAAAAACACAGAATGAAATAGAACGTGGGAGCAGGGCAGCGCGGGGCGGGGAGGAATACAGCAGCTGCTGTTTGTTGCTGTTTTCGCATACTGCAGATTTAATCTGATTCCATCAGGGGCAGTGTAAAGGCTGCTTCTGCTGTTGGTGAGAGTTGGCTTAAGCCCTGCAGAAGAGAAGCACTGCCGTTTGCAGAGGCGGAAAGAATTGCAATCGTATATTGATGTTTTTCCTCTGCCCGTGGATAAAAACTGCCCAAGAACATGAGCACATCCTGAGTGCTCAGCCTGGCCTCAGTGCTCTGCCCGAATACTCAAATGCATCAGTCTAAAGCTAGCTTTGTGGTCCAAGCTGCGTGAACAGGTCGTTACGCTGTGGTTTCATCGCTTCTCTGAGCTGGCCGAAGCGCTAGCTGCTGTCAGGAGTGGTCTTTTCTCACCTCGCAACCGGGGGTTCCCACAGCGTTTCGTTCTGCTAATGCTAGTGGTTATGCAGCTGTGCGGTAGGAAATGACCTGGCAGGAAAAAAAAGGGAGGAGGATTAGTTTGTTAGGTGGATTGGCTCCCTGGCCCTGCTAACCATGCAGCTGCAGGACCAGTAATTCCAGCGCAGTGAGGACAGTGGGGAGAGATGGTGGGGTGGAAGAGGGCGTGCTTGTTCGTTCTGATTGCAACCCACGCATAAATTGGCTTAAAGAAACCGCGGAGCGGCGTCCTCAGTCTCTTTCCACTTCACAAGGTATTTACAGGAATGTCGATACCTAGGAAATAGTTAAGGTGTTAAAACCATCGTTTCCAAATGGTTTTGGCCTGTTTGGGGAAATCATGGAACCTACTTCTCCTCCATCAGAATCGGAGCAGGGCAATTTTTCTGTGAGTGAAATCCCAGCTTAGCTCAAATGTAGGAGGACAGTAAACATAGCTGTCTCTGCGTTCTAATTGAATAATTTGAACTCTGTTTTGCTGCCACCACTAATTTGAGAGCCAAGCCTTATCTATCGACACTTTTTAATATATGGCGCTAAAGGGATGAGAGGAGGAATTAAAAAGCAGGCTTCCTTATTAATATGTAAATACCCAGCCCTGGAGAAGGTTGATACGGTGTAAAAATGAATTATGCCAAGATAAAAAGGGAGGCTTACCCACACTTTCATCTTTGCTGATGTATTGAAGAAACATCAATGAAAAAGGTTGAGGGTATCTTCTTACGTGTTGATGTGGGCACATGAACTATGTTTAAAGGTGAACAGCAAAGGCGTCTTAAAAGAGAAAACTCCCCAAAGCTGCTGAGGATCCCAAGTTATTAATAGGAGACGTATGCAGGCTTAAAAGCCGTATGGAATGTGTGCTTTGAAATATGCTTCAAATGTGGCCTTAAAATAAAATCCTAGAGTTCCTAAGTCTTTTGAAGAAGAGCTGTCTTGTTTATGAGGGAAGGAATTTCTAACAAATTTCCCTGAGTTACAGGCTCTTGAATTCTTGAGTCTAGTCCATCTCATTTGGAGCAGAAGATTTTGTAAACTGAGCCTTGAGAGTACTCGGTATGTTTTGGTTATGTCTTTAAGAATAAAGTTTGTGACAGTGGCTTGATAAAAGTGAGTTTTGGAGCACATTCTAACAGTGGGGGATTAAAACGGTTCCTTGTGATCCTTCTTACCTCCGTGGCGAACAAATTTTGGTCTGAGTTTACACCACTAAAAGTTTACCTGGAGAGTCCCTCTGCAGTCATGCTGTTCTGCGGCTGCTCTTCAGTACGGAGTGCTTGTAGCAGTGCCGTAGCGCTAAATGCAAAGGGTTCGTGGCCGTAGGCTTGGGGGAGAGTGAGCCTGCCAGCGTCCTCTGAAGGTAGATGCATTGAAAGTGGTCGGTGTAGTGTGGGGGGGAGGAGGTCATTCCTTACTCTGTACGTGTGCAGGGGGGCTGTACTTTTAGTCTGAAGAAATACAGCTACTTGAAGGAAATCCCTCGCCATCTGCTCACCTCTCAGTGGGCGTGCTTTCCTCATTTTTGTCTTGTGTCAGAGGTAAAACATAATGTGTTTAGGAGTGAATTTTGGGCCATGAGGTACAGAAGCTGGGTTTTTTGGTGCCCGAGTTGAAAGCCGGGTGGCTGGGCTGGCTGTTAAACTGAGGACAGGGGCTCTCTATTAACCCTTTCCCTTCCCAAAAGGGAAAGAGAAAAGGGAGAGAGACTCATAGGTTGGAAGACATTAGAACAGCTTTAATGGAACAATAACAATTTAAAAAGTACAATAATGTCAATGGGAAATAATGAAATATATACAAATATATACAAAACCAATGTCAAGCTACTTCAAAGATGATCACGTTACCCCAGATGCTGCAGGGCAGGCCCTGGGAAAGTCCCAGACTGGACTCCACAGCAGATGGGAACTGGATTCAGGAATGCACAGATGGGGATCGAAGGCAGAAGAAATGGACAGAGTCCTCCGTGGACGTCGGCCGCAGAGGAAGAGAGCTTGACCCTCGTGATCCCTCAGCTTTATACGGAGTATGATGCATATGGGATAGGATACTCCGCTTGGTCAGGTTTGGGTCACCTGTCCGGCCCTCTCCTCTCCACAGGAGGTTTGCAGGTGTGACCCCTTTTCCATGTCCTCATTTCCAGCACATAAGAAGTTTAGCAGAACCAAGCAGTGAACTTGGTTTCTATAGGAATAAGTATAAGCAAGAGCCTTTCTGCATACCATTTGTACCGTTGCTCCAGCAATAACTATAAACACCGAGCGTTATCACTCCTTGAAGCAGATGCTGCCTGAAAGACATGCTGTTAATGTCAGAGGGGGTGGTCACTTAGACTTCATTGGAAAGTAAAATTACTAAAAAGAAAATCAGTACTGGCCTAGCTTAAACCAGAACACTCCCTCTTACAGCTCAGCATACGACCATCACTGCATGGGGACGGAATCATTCTGTGTTAATCTTGTGTTATGTTTGTGTTTGTTTTCTTCTGTTTACATATTCTTTCTTGCCACGAGCAGTTCCTTGCTCCTCTGCCAGAAACGCATGTCACAGCGCCATTCTTTCTCCATTACTTTATCCTAATTTCTCCTCCTTGTCATCCCAAGCTTTCATCAGTTCTGTGTGGTGGAGGGGGGAGGTGAAGCAGTTGAAAGGGATGTGCTTCCCTTAGGCAAACATGGAGAGCTTTACCCTGTGACAAAGTAATTAAGCTGCAAGAGCTTCACGAGTGGTATCTCCATTCAGGAGGAAGAGTCACTTTTTAACTGATGGGCTCTGAGGAAGTGTCTACTGAGGAAGCCACTCTACTATCATTAATTTCTGTTCACTTCTCCATATAGATAAACCATGATGCGTGGATTCTTTCTTCTTCTGCCAGCAGGACAGTGCAGAGAACGTTTTTGCTGGCAATCAGGGCCCTGTGCGGGCAGTGTCTTGTATTAGGGGAGAGCTGCAAACTAGGGGGCAAGTTTCTGAGGTGTAATTTAGTACCTGGCTCGATGTCATTATGGGCAATGGAAGAATAGCCCTGCATAGGCCTAATTAGGGATCCTGTTTTAGATGAGTAAATGTCTTTCATGTAATATCTGCATGAGAGCAAAACGCGACTGTTTTGAAGGGTCAGATATTGGTATTAGATGCATGTCCACCAGGATGCCAGACTGTTTAGGAGCTAGGATATGATGCTAAGTCTTGGGAGTCTGGGGTTTAATTTCTCCACCTGTAAGATAGGGATCTTCCAGTAAGAGCATCATGAGCATAAAAGCGTATCAATGAATTTAAGATGCTAAGATAGCACAGTAATGAAGAATGGGGAGGTGGCTTCTGTTATCTGCCCAGTGTGAAGGCGGAGAGGAGGTTTCTGCTCCCCGTCTTGCTAAAGGGCTCCCGCAGAGTGACGGTCTCAAGTGGGATTCCTGGCTGGGCCAAGAAGAGCCCCTTCACGAGATGGGAAAGCGGGCTTCCCTTGCACAGGCTCCCACAGGTGTGTGGGGAGTGCTGCTGGGTGTTTGTTGTGCTTGATATGTGCCATTGTCTCTGCACAGAGACAGCTGGCGCCCGATGCAGCGTATCAGTGTTTGCTCTTCGGTGTTATCTCATGCTGGGAGATGGGCCCAACCAAGGGAAGAGGAAGAGAAAGGTGATGTGGCTTACGAGTTCAGATAGCTGCCCAGGACTAGGGGATGCATGAATCATCTGCAAGGAGGTGCCGGTTAGCTTTACCCCAGGCAAAAGTATCACAAGCAGAGGGTACACGTGTGGATACAGAAAATGAGACACAGTAGAACTAAAGTTGGGAGTGGGTCCTGCTGCTGAAACTGCTTACAACACAGAAAGTTTTAAGATCTGTTTCTGAGATCTGATTAAGTTATTTTTTCTAACTTATCTCTGTCAGATATATCTGGGGCTTCTGTTACTGCTTTATGACAACATATTTTACTGTCATGATGCAGCCTTGAGGTAGGGAAAGACAATTGTCCTCATTTTTTGTAAAGGAGGAGTCTGAGGTATTGAGCAATCAAGTAACTTGCCTGAGGTCACAATGACCATCTATAAAAGAATCACTCTGAAGGCATCATTCAGCAAGGCAAATAGAAGGATCACAAACCTGGACCTCAGGAGAGCAGACTTTGGCCTTCTCAGGGATACGCTTGGAAGAATCCCATGGGATATGGTTCTGGAGAGAAGAGGAGTCCAGGAGTCCATCTCATTGATTTTCAAGGATTACTTCCTCGAGAGCAGTCCTTCACCATGTGCAGGAAACCAAGCAAGGGTGGCAAGAGGCTTGCGTGGATGAACAAGAGCTCCTGATAAAGCTCCAACCTGGAAAGAAAGCGTAGAAGAAGTGGAAGCAGGGACAGGTGACCTAAGAGCAATGCAGATAAACTGTCTGAACACGCAGGAATGGACTTAGAAAAGCTAAAGCCCGTCTGGTGGGGGCTGTGGAAGGCTTCTTTAGGCATATCAACAACATGAAGACCAGGGAAAATATGGGCATGCTACTGAAAGAGATAGGAGACCTGATGACAAAGGGCTTAAAAAAGGCCAAGGTACTCAATGCCTTCTTCACCTCAGACTTTACTGGTAAGATTTATTGTCATCATTCCCTGGCCCCTGAAGCCAGTGGGAAAGCCTGGAGCAAGGAATACTTCTCCTCAGTAGAGGATGATCAAGTTAGGGAACATTTAAAGAAAATGGATACACCCAAGTCCATGGGACCTGATAGGATGCATCCAGAAGTGCTGAGGGAGCTGGCCAATGTGTGAGGCCACTCTTGATAATCTTTGAAAAGATACGGTGATTGGGGGAGGTCTCTGAAGACTTCTATCTTCGAGAAGGGCAAGAAGGGGGACCTAGGGAACTACAGGCTGGTCAGCCTCACCTCTGTTGCTGGGAAGGTGATGGAGCAAATAAACCCAGAAATCGTTTCCACACATATCAAGATCCAAAAGGTGACTGGTAGTAGTCAGCCATGGATTTATGAAGGGCAAGTCATGCTTGACCAACCTGATAGTCTTCTATGATGAAATTGTGGATGAGGAAACAGCAGTGATTATTGTTTGTCTTGACTTTAGCGAGGCTTTCAACACTGTCTCCTGTAATGTCCTCATTTACAAATTCATAAAGTACAGACTAGATAAATACACAGTGAGGTATATTGGAAAATGTCTGAATTGCTACACTTAAAGGATTGTAATCAGCAGCCCAAAGGCTCTCTGAAGGCCAGTCATTAGTGGTACACCCCAGGGGCTGATACTGAGGCCAGTACTGTTTGACAGCTTCATTAGTGACCTGGATAATGGGACAGAGTACACCTTCCACAAGCTTGTAGATGGTATTGGGAGGAATGGTTTGTGCATCAAGTGGTTGTGCCATCATTCAACAGGCTGGAGAAATGAGTCGGTAGGAACCCCATGAAGTTCAACAGAGTAACGAGAAGCCCTGCACCTGGGGAGGAATAAACCTAGGCAACAGTACACGCTGGGGCTCATNTTCCGCAAGCTTGTAGATGGTATTGGGAGGAATGGTTTGTGCATCAAGTGGTTGTGCCATCATTCAACAGGCTGGAGAAATGAGTCGGTAGGAACCCCATGAAGTTCAACAGAGTAACGAGAAGCCCTGCACCTGGGGAGGAATAAACCTAGGCAACAGTACACGCTGGGGCTCATTGCCTGGAGAGCAGCCTTGCAGGTAAGCACCCGGGATGCTGTTGGACAAGTTGAACATGAGCCAGCAATGCACCCTTGTGGCAAAGAATGCCAACAGATTCCTGGACTGCATTAGGAAGAGCATTGCCGACTGGTTGAGGGAGGTGAGCCTTCCCCTCAGCACTGGTAAGACCGCATCTGGAATGTTCTGTCCAGTTCTGGGCTCTCTAGGGCAAGAAGGACGGTGGGCTTACTGGAGTGAGTCCAATAAAAGACGATTAAAGGATTGCGGCAAGTGATATACCAAGAGAAGCTGAGAAGGCTGGGGTTCTTTAGCCTGGAGAAGAGAAGGTTCAGAGTGGGTCTTAACAGTGTGTATAAATACTTGATGGAAGGGTGTAAAACTAAAAGCAAAACTAAAGCATGTCCAGGGCAAAAGGTGTTCCTTGATGACCTTTGAAGATCTTACCTTTAGGAGTGGGATGGCTGCCCCGCTTTCATGTAAAATTCGTAACTTTCACATCTCTTTAGTTCATTCATTGCGTGTATTTCACCTTTAAAAAGCTGCTGGCTAAAGGCTTTAAGTGGCATTCAGTACCAGTGCCCGAGCTTATCTAGGCTCTGAGTGGAGCCCATGCAGTAGCCTGGTCACCCCAGAGCAGAAATGGGTATTCTCGGAATACTGTGTGAGGGCTCGTGCAGTCAGAGGGGCAAGTCCCCCATTACTGGGTTCAGAATCCCCAGGCAGCAGCGTAAGTTCTGCACTGCAATGTCGTACCTTCAGCTGTCGTTGACCAGCTTAGTTCCAGTGGCTTCTGAAGGAGGACGCATTTTGGCGTCAGGTGAATGAGTTTGTAGTACTTTGTCTGTTAGCATGGGCAGTTCTGGGCACCAAAGCACAAGCCTCCAGAGCTGGGGAATGACAGGCAGTTGAGCAAGAATCCTTCTCAGTGCCTCTGCTCAACCAGATAGCAGACAGAGAAAAACTGCAAGTGGAAATGACTTCTGTTACGCTTGCAGGTGAGCAGGGTAAAGCTTTTCATGGGATTTGTTTGATGAAATGTCTTTTGGTTGGGAAATGCTGATTTGATAAAATGAAATGTCACATGGGAATGTTTCCATTTGGATGAAATTTGTGCCGGGAAAGGTTTTTCAAGGTCAGGGTACAATTTTTAATACAAGCTCTGCCCTGAATTGGTCTTATACTCCAGAGGTTGTGTAAGCAATTAAGATGTAAAATCTATCCAACTTAAGCCCTTCCCTCAAAAAAAAAAAAAAAAAGATGTTTAAAAGGGTCTTGGAAAAGAGAAGATTGCAGGAAAGTCTGATGGGTAAAATTAGAAATGTAAGGAGGATTTGAACAGTGCAGTCAAGAAGCTTGAACTAAGAAAAAAAAGTGTTTCACGCAGCGCACAATTAAATTACGAAACTCATCGTCACAAGATGTTGGGGAAACAAAAATAATAAATGTATTTGAAATAGAATTAGATGGATTCATAGAAGAAAGTCCACCTGGGCTATCAAAGAAAAAGTTCTGCAGGGAGTCATTAGCTTCGTCTGTCTTGCATTGCGAAGAGCAATCTAGCTTTAGATAAAATATAGTTGGGCTTATGTTTACTTTGATAACAGATTCTTACCCTCTTCTCTTCCACTAGCAAGTGCCACGGAGTGGTGGTAGTGGCTGTGCATTTGTTACACAGTTGGTGGCTACTGCCTGTAGCACGTAGTCTGACCAGTACCACCTCCTACACCCGTGGGTTCTCAGTGAGACCATTTCTGCAATCGTTAGATTCACGCTTGATGTTTCAAAGCTGGCAGTCTTTAAAGCACTGATGGTTCTCACTGCACGTCCTGACGGTGTATGATTAATGGGACAAACATGTTGCTGTGGTGTTTCTCAGCTTGCAGGCAAGTATTTTAATTTCTCTGTATTAGTCCTTTGATGAATGTTATGAGGATATGTACTTTCTGCAGGGGAATGGTAGCCGGCTCCTTGCAAGCTGCACTCTTAACTGTTTAGGAGCTGAGAGCCAAGACATTCACCCTGTCTTTCTTTTCCTATTTCCTTTCTGAAGATTACCCTTCTACCCTCCGCAGTGCCGCTTTTTTCTCCTCCTCCATCATCACGTAATCAGTCTTGCAATTTGCCCTTCCTACCTTATGAGTTGCAAGGCAGGGAAGGGAACATTCAGCCCTTGACCTCTTCTAGAAGTGTTCCTAAAGACTACCAGATGTACTGAAATGTTTGATCCATTTTACAAATAGGAGCTAAATGTCACCTCCTCCCCAAGCACAGGCAGGCGGGTTCAGCTGTTGCTAGAGCTTAGAACGTTACCTTATGCTTGGGTGGTGAAGGCGTAAGTTATGTTCTATATTGACTGGGAATTTCATTTGGATGTTGGAGGATAAAGGTAAATGCGTGGGAATTAGCTGACAGATTTTCTTCATTGAGTTTGAGGAAGCAACAAAACGAAACCATATACAATTTACCTGGTAGCGAGTTTTACGATTGCAGGTTACAGATTGACAGAGCTATTTATGATGAAGTTTGATTTGGATAAGCACCCCTGTGTTCGGTGTTGGTCTTGTCTGCTTCTCGGTGACTGATTGTGCTTAGGTTGTCAGACTCTAAGGCTTGGCATATGGGAAGGCTTAAGGACATCAGCTTGTTCAGCTTTCTGAATGGATAAAAGGAGCTGGCTAAATTTTGGTTGTGAATCTAGATCACAGGCCCTGCCGGGTTCCAGGATGGCCAGAAATCCAGGTGGCTTGTTTAGTTCTGTACTAGCAAAGAGGATCGGCAACGGGTTTCAGTCTCGTGATCCTTGCGTTTGCACCCGCAGCTGGAGTTCTCATCCTTCTCTGGTGATGAGACGCTGGTGGCAACAATTATACCGTGTCCTAACTATTTTTTACTCACACCCAGAATTTTTGTAAAACTTTTCTGTGCAGTGGGAGCGTCAACATGCAGTGCACTTGAAAGAGAAGACCTGCCAGTCGGATGCTTTCTACAGATACAGCTTCAGTCAAGTCTATGGAAGCTATTTATTAAATGTAGACAGGCACGTGTGAGAGTCAGTAAAGAAAAAGTTCTGTAAAAGATGTTCTTATGTTGTGGGGAGAAAGAAGTTTTCCAGGGCACGTTTGTCCAGATCACTGCTTGCTAAAAGGCATTTTCTTGTTGCTCTTGATGTGTTGTTCTTTAAAGGCTTCTTGCCTTTGTTTAGAGAGAAATAGACCAATAAACCCAGAGGTTTGACTCTGGATTCAGAATGCTGTGGTTAAGTAATGTTTAGGTCTGTTTATCATCTTTTTTTTTCTGTGAGCAAACAGTTACAATCTCAATTTAGAGTATAAACTGGTCAGAGTCCACTGCAGGGTAATTTACAGTGCTCCTCAGGCAGTTCCTTTCCTGGCGTATTTTAGAGAGATAGGAAAACCACCTCACATGGGTTAGGCAGAATCTGCCGGGACGGAAGGATGAACACAGCTATTTGCTAACCTTTTAACCCAGGCTGAAATGGTTTGTTGGTCAAGTAAGCAGAAGCCTGTTTATTCTCAAAAGACTTCATTTTACTGGTAAAGGTTGAGACCCCAGCCCAGAGCAGGGGAGGGGTGTGGGGATATCGTTCTGTTCAGAGAGGGATCTAGCCGAAGGGTTTGGAGAGGGAGGAAACTGGAAGGGAAATTTTCTGTGCAGGGGACGTGCTGTTCAAGTCCTTCCTGCTGGGTTCAGCCCTGGGAGTGATCAGCTGTAGCTGTTTCACTGCCAGCTTTCGACAGATACAAGGAGATGTTCAGGTGTCCGTGTTTGCCTGGCTTAAGGAATGAGTTTGTGCAAGGTTCAACTTACTTGAAGATTAGGGAACTTCAACTCTGATTCTGACTTTGCTACTAGGCCCTTTCCGTACAAATAGGCAAAGCAATTTCCTAGATCTGAGCTTCCTCAGACAGGTCCACTTGAGTATACCTGTGTATTAGCTAATGCTATGTGTAAGCCAGTGTCTAAAAATACCTGCACCCTATGGGCACTTGCTAGAGCTGTGCAAGCCAGCAAGTTTCCTCACAATCAGAGATGGGGAGGAATATTTTCTGAGTTCATACGGGTTCACCGTTCCTGTGTGTTGCAACCAGATTCAAGACTGAATTTGACCTGAGTTAGATGCCAAGCCTGAGACATGCCTAGATTTTCAGAGGTTGTGTGAGCTGTAGTGAACTTCCCATCCAGTCTCAAGGCCTGTAGTGACTTGTACAGGCAGGATGCTTTCTCCCTGTTCCGGTACCTGCCGCAGAGTGACTGCAGTGGTGCTAGCTTAAGAGAGCATTACTAGGACTCTCTCCGTACAACGACACCAGGAAAGAAAATGCTTCCAGCTCCCCAGCAGCAAGTTCATGTGAGATTTACTGGCTAAACAGTTTTAGAAACCTAAGTTCTTCTCTAGGAAAATAAGAGGCGCCCAGAGGTAAACTTCTTTACAGCTAAACAAATTCACACCAATGGGGAAAGAGGGAGTTTGGTCTCCACTACCTCTTCTCTCCTTGGCACGTGTGTATGGGGAGATCCCCAGGTGAAGATTTTGATGGTAGTTTATACGCACTGTGGCCAGCTCTCTGGATTTTATTGCTGTTCTTGCAGTATCAAGTATAGTTCTGGAGTCTGCAGACCGTGCAATCCAGTGATTATGTGTGAATCTTGGATTTCAGTTTTGAGAAATGTGGTTAACAGAAAGCAGGATCCAAGTGTGACCTGGGAAGTCAAAACACAGAAGAAAAATTTAAAAGAAAACTGGTTAGTTTGATTCCAGTCTCATTGTATTCTGTGGTCTAAGTCATTATTTTTAACACAGTGCTGTGAANTTTATACGCATTGTGGCCAGCTCTCTGGATTTTATTGCTGTTCTTGCAGTATCAAGTATAGTTCTGGAGTCTGCAGACTGTGCAATCCAGTGATTATGTGTGAATCTTGGATTTCAGTTTTGAGAAATGTGGTTAACAGAAAGCAGGATCCAAGTGTGACCTGGGAAGTCAAAACACAGAAGAAAAATTTAAAAGAAAACTGGTTAGTTTGATTCCAGTCTCATTGTATTCTGTGGTCTAAGTCATTATTTTTAACACAGTGCTGTGAAAGGGGTTGAGAATTTGTTCGTGTGAGGAGATAAGGTGATAGCTGTGGAGTGTGCAAGATACGCAGCGCAATGTTGGATTCTTCTCACGGGACGCCTGTAGCTGCAGAGTTAGCGTGTGCAGGGAACAGCACTGCAGCAGCTGCCATTTTATTGTGTTGTGATGCTCATGTGAGCAAGCATGTGCTCCTGCTTTTTTTTTTTTGTTCCTCACCAGAGCTGTGTTTGCTTGCCCTTTGGAGAAGAGTTTACATCTTCTTCATCATCTCTCGTGCAGCTCACAGTATTATAAGCTGCGATGAAGTCTCCTGAGGCTTTGAGTCATGCTGGGTCCTTGGCCACGGGGAGGCTGTGAATTTCACGAGTGAATTATGCGTGGAGTGTAACAACATCCATGTTAAACAACGTGACTTTCTGTTTCTTTGGATACCTCTTTGTTCTTGTGTTTGGAGAGATGGAAAACAGAAATGGAGAAGTGAGTGGAAGAATGAAAGTCTGCATTTACTATCTCCTGGGCTCCCATCCCAAACGCTGAGTCCCAGGCTCCGTAACGTTATTAGCAGACGTGACACATTTTGAGGCATCGTTCCAAGGAACAGTGCCAAAAATCCGGATCGTGTGTCAGCCATTCAGAAGATTGGTCCTGCTCACCAGATAGCACTGTTGGGCAGGCTCTCCCTAACCTGCAGCCTGCTGTGTTCACCACAGGGGAAGAGAAGATAATAAAAGGGTGAAGAATACCCAGGATCTCATTCGTACCTTTTCTTTAAGGATCTCCATCACTTTCCAAATGTTATTTAGTGGGCTTTAAATACCATCCGTTGCATTGTCTGGGCTTCTGGTGTCTACTTGCACAATAACTTGCTACGCAAAGTGTACCGAGAATAGCTAAGGAATACCTTACTACCTTGCATTTCAAGAACTGGCACTTTTAATCCCGGTACTGCCTTCACCTGTAGTGACAGAGTCATTTATTGAGGAGCTTTTGATCAAAACAGAGAATGTAGACAGAGGCTGATCTCAAGTTTCCTGGGTTGTGGGACAGCACCGTCCCGGTGACTGGAATCTCAGTGCTTGGGTCAGTATCTCCTTTGACATGCGTGTTCAAACTGAGCCACAGCGCAGCTAAGAAAGCGGTGGGCCACTAAGTTCAGGTGAGTGTGGTCTATAGAGTGACCGCAGACGTGATATTTTAATAACAGAAGCAGATGAGCAGTTGCAGACAGGGATAATTTTTTTTTTTTCCCCTGCAGAGGGAGATGAAGTTAGCCGAACTTCATAAAATTCCCCAGAAGCTTGGTGCAAAGGTTTTGGGTGGTGACTGCTGCAGATCTGCAGGCACACGAGTGCGTTTTGTAAATGGGATGGAGGGCTGACCTCTGCATAACTGCACGGGACATGGTGTGATAAGCATTTTTCTTAACTACAGGCTTCTGACCCGGAGAGCAGGAGGGGTGAATGTTTTCCTGCAAGTACGTCCTGGGGATTGGTTCGTGTGTAAGGAGCTTTTAGTTCCTTCCCCTACCTGTTATCCAGCTGAGCAGGATCATCATCATCATCAGGCAGCTTCTCTGTGAAGGGCTAAAGCAGAGGCTGCAAGCACAAAAAGGCTGCACAGGTCGAAGATTGTCGCTTTCCCTAAGCTACGTAAAACTTTCCAACGCGTCCCAGAGCTGTGGAGATACTCTCAGAGCACGCGACGGCGGGGGGAAGGGATGTTCCCCTCCAAACTGAGGTTTCTGCTTCTGGTGCCTCGCAAGCAGCTCGGGGCCAGACCAGGGCTCCAGGTTGCCTGCAGCGCAGCTAACGTTGCCTGTATCAGGAAGGGATCCAGAGCGTGGCATGCAGACGGCAACTGTTGCTCAGCTTTTCCAGCTATCTGGAATAGATCTGACAAGCAATTAGAGCATGAATATATTACAGAGCCGGTGGGGGATGCCTCTGTCAAAACTTGTGACCCATACTTAGCTGCTGTTTACATTGGCGGCAGCTTCGAGGGTGGGCAAGACCCTACCTGCCTGTCTTTCTCCCTCTCCTTCCCCGTGCGGAGGGAGCCGAGGAGCTCTGCATCTCATTGGATATTTCAAATGCTTTCTGCACAAGTCATAATTAATGCCGAGTTGCAGAGCTAAGACCAGATGTGCTGCCGAGATTATCTCCCAGGGCAGATCGGCTGCTCTCCACTCCGTAGCGCTGGGTGAATGGAAAGCTGCCAGTGCTGGGACTCAGAATGTGTCTGATGCCTGAAGTCAGGACTTTCTTTCTCTGCCGCTCCTGCTGTCTGACACTGCCTGATTTCTGCTTGAAGCTCAGCGCCTGTCATGTAGCGGAGTGCTGTACAAGAACGAGAGGTACGAGATGATTTTCCAGAGTTTGGATTTGTTACGGTTTTCTTTGCCTAGAGGAAAAGTAGAGGTTTGAGCTCAGCCTCGGACAGAAGCTAAGCATCTGAAAAAGGAGCTGACTTTACAAAGGGGGAAAGAGTGGGAAGAACCCAGGCTACGGCCAAAAATACTAGCCGGTGCCACGCTAGCATTCAAAGATAGTTCTGGGGAGGTATGTTTGTATTTGCTTTTGCACAGAATAATTAGATGTATGTACGTGGATGGGAGCAATCGGCTTGTAGTGTATGGAGGCTGCTCTTTCCGGGGAATGGGGTCAGAAGCCACCGAGTTCTACCACAGACCCGCTTATGTGACCTCGGGCAAGTTAATTCATCAATTCCTGATTATTTATCGCTTTATTTTCTTTCCCCCATTCTTGCATGCTTTGTCCGGCTGGATTGCTTAGTTGTTAGGGACTATCTTTTCTTAGGCACGTACAGCTCCTAACGTGGAACTCCTTTTTCAGTTGCTGCTGCGGTAATTCGCGTCGTGTGTGCTTGGGTGGGCCGGGGAGGGGAGAAAAGGAGTTACAGGTTTGTGTGTGTTTTGTTCTGTGGAAGCATATGCATTTCTGAATGTCTGCCCATGATTTTTTTCTCAGTGCTTTCATGTGTGAGAGGGACAGATAAATGGGAGCCTAAGCATGAATGTGGGAAGGTAAAAGCAGACGCTTACCTGTGCAGGTGAGCACGTACACAATCTTTACATCCGTAAACTGCGTGTCTGTGAGGCACCGCGTGCGTGCGTGCGCGGGTGTGTGTACTGCTGTACAGCAGCATCCAGGTGTGCGCTTGATTATCTTCCCGCACATCTTTTAACTCGTGTGTACTAAGCTGTACATACAGCCGACGTAGGTGTGTCTGGACTTCTCCCACTTTAAGCGCATACAGAGTCCTCAGTCGTCCCCGTAAAGAAAATCTACTCAAGAAGTGACTTTATTATCTCTGTCTTTAGTTTATTTTGGTTGAAATCAGAGCTCTGATGAGGAAAGATGAGGCAGGGAGCATATATTTTCCTGCCCACTGCATGTCTGGACAGCGTAGCTGAATGTATAGGCTTTGTATGCCTGGAGCTGGTGGGTGAGCTATTCAGGCCAGGACAGAGAGCCTGTCTGTGTCTTAGTACATCATTCCTGGCTTGCTTTTTCCACAAAGAGCCACCTAAATCTTTAAAGAACAGAGACAGCTTGTTGGAGTAGAGAAAAGAAATTCTGTGGCTCTGCTAGCCCATTTTTTTGGTATCTCTTGAATCTTTCTGAGATTAAGGATGTGGTCCCAGGCATGCTGGAGTTTTTTCTCCTTTGAAACCAAACAAAAGGGCCTAGCTACAGATAAGCGTATGACAAGGAAAGTTAACCCTTGGATTGCTAGTAGCTTTTGGCTTTATGTCCAGCCTAACTCTGTCTGGGAGTGTGACTGGATGGCACTGGCTCCCCTTCTTCTGAATGAAAAGAAAGACTTTAATGTCTTCCAGCAGGATCATCAAATGGAGTGAAGCGCTGCCAAGTTCAGTCTGAGCTGCAGGCCTCAGTGATTAAAAACAGGCCTGTGCCTTGAGGAGCCAGCGGAGGAGGCTGTGTGTGACTGGCTCCACGTTAGCTTTTTCTTACAAGGCAGGGCAGTTCCTGTCCAGCCTGGTGATCCTGTCATACGCTGGTAGTTTCAGGGACACTTTACTGCAGCAGTTTTACAAGCCCTTCTGAGACTTGGCTGAAGTGAGATGAGCTTTACAGAGCTAGCAGGACACTGCCGCCTCAAGTGTGCCCGGTTTAGCTCTGAGAGACTGAAGTAGGTGCATCTGCTGTGTCTCTTGCCAGTGTAGCTGAGAGCCCTCGTGGTGATTTTCCTGAGGGTAGACTTCATCAAGGCCCTCCAACAGCTGCCCAGATGAAAGATTTCTGCAAGCCCAGAACTGTCAGCAGCTCCAACTTGCCTTTTGACAGTCCCTTTCCAGCCCCACTCCAAAGATAGCTCTTAGCTTGCTCCTTCTCTGAACCGTAACACTAATTGCCTTTTCCAAGCCATGGGCGAGCTCTGCAGCCACTGCACAGATGAGCGATTTCTCCAAGGCCAACTTTCCAGTCCCGCTCTTAACTGCAGCTCCATGCTTTCTAAACCCCAACCCTAATGCTCTTCTTACTGCCAAAAGACTTGGCCTGGGAGCAATCTTTCTTTGAGCAGCAGCTGGGGCGGGGGGGGGTGTTCCTTGTCTGTGGGTCAGCAAAAAAAAAAATAGGGCTCGGATAGGGAGAAAGAAAAAGTGGAACTGGGGCTGCAAAGGGAAGGTTGTGGTTACCAATAGACTTGGCTTGGGTGAAATATTTTGTCTGTGCAATGCTTGGTGACCTTTTCTAGCCCTTCCCTAGAAAATGAGGGTTCAGGGTTGAGGGAAAGAGAAAACATAGATCTGTAGTTGGAGTCTGGCTGGAGTTGGGCTGCCAAACCAAGGTGGGAGGCAGCCAAGAGAGCTGGGATGGCAGAAGTCTTTCATCCTGGTGGTGGCTTCAGGGTCGTTTCTTCCCCTCAGCAAAAAGTGACCTGTGAGGGCTTCACACTGCAGTTCTGCTGTACCCTGCCTGTCATGACAGCAGGTTTACTGATGAGATTACAAAGCAACCTGTGCGAAAGCAGGAAGAGATTACCTGTCCTAGAACGTGACTTCAGAGGCACCCATCTCCGTGAAAATTCAAACAGACTAGAAACATGAACTAGTAAAACCTTTAGTCTGCAAGAAAACCAATATTTACAGTGGAAAAGATAAGTCACTCCTATGCTCTAGGGCATGCCCTCCTGCAGGATAAGGAGGGAATTCCTTTGAGACTCTTCATGGCTTTCCAGCTCTGATACTGTAATGCAGTTGTGTAGGCTGGGGTGTGAGGAAGATTTCTGTCTTCTGATGTATCGCAAACTGGCAGGGAAAGGAAACTGGACCTTAGGATCCTTCTTCTGTGTTTCATTCAGGGAGTTAAAACTGATCGTGAAAGATTTGTTTCACTGAGGATTCAGCAGGGTTGGTTGGACTGAATGTAGAAAGCAGTTACGGTTTGACACGACGTCTCCCGTGAAGGACAGTGAATAGCGGTTAGGAAACTTTGCGCCAGGAGTTATCAGCCTCCCGTAAATATAGCACTAAAATAAAAATGGAAAAGGTGATTACTGGCAGGAAGGTGAGTAGAGCCCTAAGAAACGACCAAGCCCCCTGGCCTGGTACAAGCACACGCATGCATCCATTAAACTCTGCTTCTGGCCATCGGTTGCAAACACAGTGTAACTCCAATATTGTGGGCTGCTTTTTTTTTTTTTCCCCAGACGTGCAGGATTAATCGAGTGCTGAATGCATGGTCTAAAGCTCTGTGATATCAATGGAAAGCTGCCTGTTGCTTTGAGAAATCTTTGAATAGAATTTCCTATCTGCTATGGTCTGGTCTTGTCTAAAATGGAATAGATTCTGGGATTCTCTCGCTTACTGAACTCTTATTACCAAAATGTGGTTAACTTGGATGCTGCCCTCCTTGGCTCCACCACACCTTGTAGGGCGCTAAAATTAGGGTTTCAGAACACAACTCGACAGCTGTCCTTTTAGGTGGAGCGGTCTCCTAGTGGCAGCCATCGAACTAGGACCTCCGGGTCTTACAACCCGAGCCCCTTCTGTGTCGTCAAAAAGATCTGGTGCCAGTAGTGGCATTCAGCAGCTGGTATTGACCACGGACTCCCAATTTCCTCGAAGACAGAGACAGTGCTTCATACTTGGTGATATATGTCTACAGTAGATCCGACTTAATCATTACCAAGGCCAGTCTGTTTTTAGAGTATCTGGTACTTCTGGTATTTTCAAGAAGTACAGTACACACGTTTTAGTAGGAAGGGCAACGTATTTTGCATGCGTTTTACTCTCTTAATTTTCATTCGGCAATTTTAATTCAATTTGAGTTTAATTTCAATTGTGCAAAGCTTGCAGGATGGTGGGGGATTTTCACAATAGCCAGGTTTAACGTTGACAACTGTATTCTGTCATGTTAGCCGTCCTCTGCTAGCGGGATTGCTGCCTGTTGGGCCAAGCAGCTGCAAACTACTGAAGGGCAACTGTGTGACAGCTAAGAGGTGGGTGCGCGCAGAGAAGGAGTTGTGTCCCATATAAAGTCAGCGTAGCCTTTGTTTTGGCATTCTTGGGACAGAAGATGCAACGGAATCCAGATTCAGCACAGCTGTGGATAACCATAAAAATAATCTTAACCCCACCTTCCTTGTGTATAATGAGATATAAACTGGCTTAGGCCGGAGGATAGTCTGAAGCGCTCTTAAGCAGGAAAAAAAAATTCCCTCATTGTATGCCCTGAGCGATAGCTCGAGAAGAGTTTAAGGTGACGCCCGGACGTGTCTCCTCCTCTCTGTTGGCAGGGATCTTTGGACAGCGATTGGAGGACACCGTGCAGTATGAGAGGAAGTACGGCCAGCGCTTGGCCCCACTGCTGGTGGAACAGTGTGTGGATTTTATTCGAGAGCGAGGTCTTACAGAGGAGGGGCTCTTTCGGATGCCTGGCCAAGCCAACCTTGTCAAAGATCTGCAGGACTCTTTTGACTGTGGAGAGAAACCCCTTTTTGACAGGTGAGTTGACATAACCAAGTTCAGGTTGATTTATCTGTGGTGTGTAAAATCTAGCAGGAATGGCCTTGCGGTCACTGTCTTAGTTTACATGTTCTTTCCACGCCATCGTTCTCTTCGTTTAAAGTGCCTCTGGGGCTTTCTCCTGCATGGCGTTGGGTGTGGAAGCCTTCATTCGGCTAAGTGCTTGAGCAGGGGGAGAAATGGAGCCCATTGATCTAGATGGGGCTACTCCAGTGTTTCAGCTTAAGCACATGTTGAATGAAACGCATTGCTAGATTTGGGTGCAGCATACTCAGCAGTTAGTGAGATCCCGCTGCAGAAATGGATGTGACAGAGGTGAACTAGGTGTTCTGCTGATTTTTTTAGATGTCGCATTCTCCCTTGCCGCAACCACGGCAGGTCTGCCGGCGGGCAATATCTCGACTCTTCCTCTTCCTTTGTCACCAAGTTTAGGAGTAGTCACCACCATCTCACACGTCTCCCTTGGCTGTTATGCGTGCAATGTATAGAATTGGTCAGCAATTTCTGACCCCAGAATTCTTGACCAAAATGGTTTGGGGTTTTTGTCCACAATTCCAGCAACTGAAACGGACCATTTATTTCAAAACGGAATAGATCTTTTTGATTTTTCAATAAAACTCGAGTCAAGTATTTCTGAAATAAAAATGACAATGTTCCATTTTTCTTCCCAGTATAAAAGTGTTGATGTAATCACTCTTTGACACGTTGGCTGCACTTTTGTCCTACCGACCATGCCAATGTCGGGGAGCAGCAAGGGCCAGCTGCTCCGCAAAGCAAGGTGAGCCAGGAGCCCAGTGTGGTAACAAGGCTGGCAGAGGCAGTGGCACAGTCCGGTGATCACCAGGCGAGTTCATAGTGGTGAGGTAGGTCCAAGAGCAGACTAGGTAATCTGTCCGTGAGTCAGGGTCCAGATCAGGAGGGTCTGTAGCCAGGCATGGACATGACTGTGAGGCAGTGGGAGTTGTAGCTCAGACACGGGATAAATGGTAGAGGCTCAGCCTAATACCGGTTCCCACGGCAAGAGTGTCAGCCCTGGCTCAGAGCGCTCTGTCCGAGGTCAGCAAGGGAAGCAGGGAAGCTCTCAGCTGCGCCATCTGTACGTTGGCCCTGAGCCCAGGCGGTCAAACCATCAGGAGGATGGATGCTCCCGGGGCCCTTGCAGCCAAATCCTGTCCATACTCTGTAACTCACATTTCCTCCTCTCTGTCATATCTACACGCTACCCAGAGTGAAGGTTGGCATTGTGCTAACCTAAACAGTGCTTGGAGAAATGGGTCTTGAACTCCAGGATCCAAGGCCACTGTGTAGATCTGGCCCAGTTTCTATCACAGGTCCGAAGTGGGATCAGATCTGGGATCTTGACTTGGAGACCTGGCTTCGTTTCTTGCTGGAACTCACTAGCACTGCTTTCCCAGGTGATGCAGGCAGGATTTGGTACATTGCTGGCACATTAACCTAGGGGGTGACTTCCCCTGGACCTGCAGCCGGTCTCAACATTGCTAATAGCAACCCTGCCTACCGCTGCAGGAAGAGCTGGTGCTGTCCTGCATGGGCAACACAGTGTTTGGTCTCACCCTGGGAAGTATGTCCTTAGAGTTTATTTGGAACATTCTTCTAATTCTTCCCTTCCCTCAGCTTCCCAGACCACCCATTCTCCTTTCTTTGATTCTTAACCACAGTCAGTATTTGCTCCCTAAATGGAAGTGTCAAATATTTAGAGATATTTTAATGAAAAAATAAAGTTCAAAGTCGTCAAATTGTCTCACTTCATCTTTTCTTAAAGAAAATCTTTGTCTTTTTAACTGAACGTCTGGGTGTTCTAGTTCAGAATTAGAATTATCTTGATTCGTGTGGAAGTGGACAAAGCTATTTTGGAAAACGCTCGTATTCTGAAACAGGAGTATTTATGGAATAAATTAATCAGAATGACAGTTTCATGTTTTACCTTGGTCTAATCATGCCGACTTCATTGTCATGAAGACAAGCCAAGCCTGCCCACAGCATTTTTAAAGCAGAAAGCACCTTTATCTCCATAGGCATTTGCACGGGCTAAACAATCAGTGCTAGGCCTCGCCTTGAACAGAGGCAGCAAAGATCTACATGAAGGAACGCCTGCTTTTTGGGTAGTTGATTGGAAATGTGATAACTGAAGGTTCAGTACAGAATTAAAGGAGGCAAGCCCGGGGTATTCGAGTAGTGTGACAGTTGAGGGTCCCCCAGTCATTGCCTTTCTCTGTTTCCACCGTGTCCACTGGGACTTGTAGGCCCAGCTTTCTGGTGTTTGATATGTGTAGTCACAGATAGTGACACGGGAGAGGCAGTTCCACCGTGGCTAAGTGAAATGCTTCTACTAGCAAGCATAATTTTCTCTCTGTGTAACTAAAACTATCCACGTATGGCCTGGAATACCTGGGCCGTCACAAATATTTTCTGCAAGTCTGAAATCCATATGCTTGNAGTTCCACCCTGGCTAAGTGAAATGCTTCTACTAGCAAGCATAATTTTCTCTCTGTGTAACTAAAACTATCCACGTATGGCCTGGAATACCTGGGCCGTCACAAATATTTTCTGCAAGTCTGAAATCCATATGCTTGTTTCCAAATCAGGTGCAGTGAAAGGAATATCCTTTTTTTTCCCTAGTTGCAGTCAGTGCTTTTAGATGTCTTTTGTATCTACAGTGATCTTCCCAAGGCTAGAGCCTGCCTACCCCATGGTGAATCGGATCTCTGTGATGACCGGTAATTAAAATATTTATTTTTAAAAGGCCTGCTTTTCCAATTTGGGTTTTAAATGCATATCTGTGTTCTCATGAAAGGCCGGGTGTTGCTGTTTTGGAAGCACCTACAGCAGTCTGCTCCTATCACGCTTCTGTGCCACTGAAAGTTTGGCTGGATTTCATGTGGCCTTGTGGATGAAACAGTAACTGCAGCCAGTGAAAGTGAAGCTGTAGTCTGGGCTCTGCTTCTGAGTGATGGTCGCATATACCATCCGTGCCTGAAACTCCACACGAAAGAAAAGAAAAAAAGAATAAGGGTACGGACCTCACTTGTAAAGCGTTTATCATCAACTGAAGAAAACCATTGTGAAACTTCGGTGTTTTCAAATATGATGGAGCTGTGACTAGGAGTAGTGTTATCAGGGTTGGTAGCAAGTGGGAGCTGCTGGCAGCTTCCTATTGTATTTTTTTCCTGGTTTGTTTTAGCTGTGNTCGGTGTTTTCAAATATGACGGAGCTGTGACTAGGAGTAGTGTTATCAGGGTTGGTAGCAAGTGGGAGCTGCTGGCAGCTTCCTATTGTATTTTTTTCCTGGTTTGTTTTAGCTGTGTGTTCCAAAAATGCTTACAAACATACTAAGCAGAAGAGATTCAGCTTTTAGATAAGAGATGAGGATTTGAAGCTCTGTTGCCCCGTTGTTACTGATGTGTTTTTCTCGGGGTTCTTTAAAGACGGTCAGGGCAATGGTGGGTAGTGAGGAGCTGGTGACAGAATCCATTTATACTTCCAGGGGTCAAAGCGTTTGATGAGGTCACCTGCAAAGATTGGCAAAGTTGTACAACAGGACACTTGGCATGAGGGAGAGGTATCGTCATACATAAAAGCTGGGTAGGAAATGCAAAGGGAAGAACAGGTGCATCTTCATCATGGGATCTGACACCTCAACCCAACTTAAAGGAGAGAGGAGTGGAAAAAGAAGTTCCTGGAGCAGGAGAGAAAATAAAAGCCAGCATAACAGATGGGCTAGGAAATGCCAGATACCCCAGCCTGGGGGAGGAGATGTGACCCACAAGCCAGGCAGCCATGCTAAATGGCAGTAGAGGGCCTAGAGGAAATACAGCTTCCTCCCTTCTTTTCTGAAGGATTGGTTGACCAGGGCACTTGGGAGCCTGGCCCCTCAGACACAGGTGGGTGCTGGCTCGGCCGAATATCGGAAGGAGGGATCAGTGAGAGGATCGTAGGTTACGTTTGATCGCACAAGGATGCAGAGCTCCGTTTTCAGGGCGATGTGATCGCTGTGCACTTGCCTGGACTGTATTGCTCACGTTCCTGAGAACCACAGCTCCACCCTACCTTAAGCAGTGTCGTGGACATATCCCTTCCACTGCCCGTTTTGCCTGAGACGCATTTATGTCTTGAAAAATGGGAGGTTTCCCTTGTTCCCAGGTAGGCCTTCCTGTCTAGTACAAACATGTTGCAGAACAGCTTCCTTCCGTGCGCCTACTTTGTCCCTGTCCCTAAGAGGGACCTGGATGCATACTCAGTGAAAGGCATCAAGCTTTGAGGTAGTGTGGATTTCTAAATTTCCTTCCCTCTTCTCTATTGCAGCAACACAGATGTTCACACTGTGGCGTCCCTCCTGAAGCTTTACCTTCGAGAGCTGCCAGAGCCTGTCATCCCCTTTGCCAAATATGAAGACTTTCTTTCTTGCGGACAGCTACTCTCGAAAGATGAAGGAGAGGTCAGTGATCCTTCTAATCTGCCTCCTCCTACCTCAAAGGTTGTTCCCAAGACTCAATGTAGTCCAGCTTTCTTCTCGTCACTCTTCAGTCCTGATATAAGTCGATGAAGTTCCTGGGAACCTTCCCCTGAATTTTCCTGAAGCTGTGAGTTGGGCATTAGTATCACAGGCTCCTGCTTGAAGCAGGGGCTTTTTTGAAGTCAAGTCTTGTAGCCTGGTGCTTCTTTCTTCTAACAAAGCTGTTTTGCAGCATAATCAGCAAGAGATGGAAGGTAGAATATCTAGGTTTCTTTCCCAGCCTTGCTGTTGACTCATCAGCAAGCTGTATGAAGTCACTCCCTTTTTCTGTGTTTTCAGTGTCACGTATCAGAACAGCANATGAAGTTCCTGGGAACCTTCCCCTGAATTTTCCTGAAGCTGTGAGTTGGGCATTAATATCACAGGCTCCTGCTTGAAGCAGGAGCTTTTTTGAAGTCCAGTCTTGTAGCCTGGTGCTTCTTTCTTCTAACAAAGCTGTTTTGCAGCGTAATCAGCAAGAGATGGAAGGTAGAATATCTAGGTTTCTTTCCCAGCCTTGCTGTTGACTCATCAGCAAGCTGTATGAAGTCACTCCCTTTTTCTGTGTTTTCAGTGTCACGTATCAGAACAGCACGTTCTGCTTCCCGAAGTTTTGGTGCATGAGATGTTGATCAGTGTGATCGTCTTTGTATTTCTTAGAGGAAAGGCACTACAAAAGGGCAGGCTGTGATATTATCCCAAAATGGGGGAAATAAAGCTGTGAATACTTTGCCAGAACCTTCTTACGATGTTCCTCTCTTTGGTTTCCGAGCAAGGGAAGGGGCTGACAAAAGCCTCCAAGTCTGTGGCAATCATGGAAATTTTGATTCACTGCTTGGGAGGAGCGTGTTAATTGACAATTTGATTGATTGATCTGTTTCATCCATAGTGTTCCTCTTGTGGTGGTGCCTGAGCTCTTCGCATGACTCCAGAGGCACGTTGGATCTGGTCTAATGCAGGTGGAACTGTGCCACCTTCTAAAACAGAGGTTTAAAGAAGCTGTAAGTGTTGTTACTAGTGTCAGCTAAAGAAGCAAAGGCCTGAGGGCTTCTAAGTCGCATTCCACAGTTCTGTCCCTTTTCTGTGTGTGGCCTCAAGAGTATGCTCACATGTTTGTCTCTGGTGGGGACTGTAAAAACTCTTCTTTCCTCAAAGCCTGTGGTTCACCTGTAGTTCGGGTGGCAGAAGGCTCTGGGGAGATTCACGATGCCCATAGGAAGATGCTTGTTCGCACGCATCAAATGTAGCGTATCTGGTAATGTCAGTTTTTTACAGATAAATGGCAAGTTTGCTACTGTCTGTACTCACGTGATGTATCCTCTAGCCAACTCTGAGAGAACGCATTTCTATGCGTTGCTCAGCACGTTACCACACACGGATGTGCATTTGCATCCTGGACACAGCCACGTGAGTGTGCCAGTGCACTCGTGTTATCCTTTAATACATCTGCTACCTCCAAACCTGCTCATTTCCTACCGTATCCTCAGCCAACTCGGGCGTCTCTGCAGGGTGCTGTGTTACAGACAGCGCAACGGTTGATTTCACAAGAAACAGCAGCATTTCTGAGGCGGTGGAGCTGGTTTCGTTTTGCTCGTGAGATGTGCAGACTGGGAAGTTTTGGATGCATTAAGCACTGTTGCACAAGAATAGAGACACTGCCAAGTTGGGCAAACGTAGCCGTTGCTCAGCTTATTAACTACGTAGTTTGCGTGATTTTGCCTGCACAGGCCGCAGCGGTTTGGGAAGGAACATCTGTGTTGGCTTTGTTGGGAGCAAGGCCAGACTCAAATGACGGGTAGTGCAGTATGCTCTTTGGATTCGAAAGGTGCTGAGGAGCACTGGATAGCCAAAATGAAAGCTTGTAAAATATGCTACTGCTGATAGCACAAAGTTGTCTTCTTGAGCTGCTGTTGTAAACATAACCTGTTTTTTGGGTCAGGAAAATCTGGAGCCTCAACAAGGGCTGTTTACTTTTTTCAGGAGTGAAGGTGGGGTGCGCACGCACACACACACACACACACACCCCCCAAGGGTGGAGAGGCTGTACGTGCGCGGTCGCGCGTGGAGCAGGAGGTAGCACAAAGTCATACCCAGCCCGTAGGGCCTGACTCGCCTCTCACGTGGAAAGTCCCCCTGCTAAAAAATGTGGTTTCAGTGAAACCGTAACTTTTTAGCACAAAACGGTAAGTAGGGCATTTCAAAATCAAACATTTCATTTTGAAAAAGTATTTGGAAACAAAAAGCAACCTGTTGTTTTAATTTGAAGTGCTATTTTGTATTCATTTTTCACGTGGAAGTTCTGAGTGAGACTTTTAGACTCAAAATATCATTTTCTTTGGTTTTGTATACCCACACCCCAATAAAACCGGAATTATTTCAGGCAAAATAGCCGTTCAGAGAAAATTGCTGGCACCTCATGCTGCTGCATTGTGACCACAGATAGGAACCGTTATGATGTTAGCTTGGCGTAATCTCCATCTGCAGCAAAAAACACTCTTAACACTGTCCTAAGATTTCCATTTTTCATTCAGATTGCCGTTGTCTTCATTCTGCACCAAACTAATCTCTGGTGCGGGAATGCGAACAGGAACGCGACAGAGGCCTCGGGTTGTGCAGAGGCCTCGGGTTGTGCAGAGGCCTCTGGGTCCCTCAGCAGGACGGCAGCGTTAAAAAAGATGTGATCCCAACTGGTTGGGAGGAGGGATTGAAAGCGGAAAACAATTTTTAGAGTAAGAATGAATGAAAGATCTTCAGACCTCTAAAACCACATTTGAGTCTGAGCTGACTTGACACGGTAGTATTTCAGCCTTCGCTGCTGCCCGTACTCTGGAGATGCACACGGCAGTTCAGTGGGCTGAGCGTGTGGCTCTGAGTTTTTAAAGAGGGGTCTGAATTTGGCTGAACATCTGAAGTGTTGCTAGTTTTCCAGCCCGACTAGAAGCTCCCAGATCCGTTACACACGTTGCAAAATCCTTGGTTTTGGGATCGCTCCTTGGAAAGCACGCAGCTGTGGTAAATTAGACACACAGCATTTTCACGGAGGTAAGATGAAAGTTATTACAGCAGAATACCTCGATGAATGACAGTGCGGTGCCTTTTTTGCTTGCTAGGCTGCACCCATAAGCCCGATCAGTGCTGCTTGTTCACAGCGCGGCGGTTTCTAGCTTGCGTTTTCCTGTACGCGTTCGCTGCGGTGTTACTCGGCTCAGCCTTCCGCCGTCCGTCGGCCAGGTGGGCGGTGGGTACAAACCTGTGGCAGAGCTGCTGAGCGCGGCAGCGGGAGAGAAACGGTTTTTTAACTCAGCAAGCGTTGTTTGTACCTTGGCGAATACGAAGATGCTCTCTGTGTAATACTACGTTTGTGATTCCTGACGACAGAGCATGGATGATAAACTTTTAGAACCCTTTTTTTTTCCTTTCAGGTAGCATTTCGCACCTTTAGGTCACGTTTTCAGCTGTTCACAACTGCCTGCAGTTGCTGTTCCAAAGCCCCCTCTTGCATCCAGTGGAGCCATGGTATTTTAATTCAGAGCACTTGAAATACAGTGCCAAATACCATCCCGATTTCTGTATTTGAAATAAATCGGGTTACAGAGCAAAATTCAAGCGGGAATTAAGTCTGTTAAGCTCGACTATGTCTAGTTGAAACTCCTCACTTGAAAGCTGGATGACCCGAACAACTGAATTTAACGTTCGTATCAGTAGCAGCTGTCCTTGATTCAAATGTTTTCTGAAGTTTAAAAAGGAGGATTGAGATTTTCAAAACGGACTGGTCCTTTATTGGTGTCTCCATTGTTGTCACTGTTAAACACACGTGATTTTTAAGCTAAGGAATTAAAAAGGACTTACTGCTTTTAAGAATTCTTTTAAGTTTCAGGTTTTTATTGCAGGACTTTTTTTTTTGTGCTGGCACATATAGAATTAAAAGTATCTATACATTCAGGACGTTAAGGATGGAGGCAGGAATAAAGACTGCTCTCTGGATCTTTCTGACTTGTCTGGACCAGAGAAATGAGGAAGATCTTGCAAGAAGTTGGCCAACAGAATTCCCTCCCTAACAGTCCTTAATAAATGGAGGAAAGTTTGAAATGAATGTCCAAATTCACTTCTTTGGCTTGGCACCAACTGTTACTAGAATTTCTCCATCATTAGTTAGCATCGATCGCTCTTCCCAAATGTGTTTGAATCTCTGTTTTCCCACAAAAGGTTTAGTTGTCTCAAAAAACATAAGAAAATCTGTAGGGCAACTGCAGCACAGCAAGGAACGAGCAAACGATGCTTGGGACTGTGGAAGGACAATAGCCTTCTGAGTCAGAGGTTTTCATTAGATGATTTAAGTAGCTTCAGGGTTTAAAGTCATTCCTCCAGCAGATGTCTCATCTTACATTTTAGTGTAAAAAAAAAAAAGAAATTTTATGAGGGAGTATGTCACAGCTCAGAATGACTGCAAATGGAAGTAAGTAATTAAAAAGGAGGTAGTCGAATTGGAATGTCGTTTAGGTTTTTAAAGAAAAAACTCTCCTCTGCTCAGTTGAGCATTGCTGCAATGTAATTATACTACACTCAGTGCCTCAAAGTTTCAAATAGGCGAGGTGCTGAAAAGGCACGTTTGCTAGTACTTTTATGCCAATGCCAGTGGGTAGACTTTGCAGACTAGCAGGCCTCGCTAATCAAAGGCTTCTACATCAACCATTAAAGTTAGCAGGAGGATTTCCACTGATTTTGAGAACTGAATCAAGTTCTGAACATTGGGTTTTTGGGAAGACGCAGCACACTGGATGACACCTCTTTTAAAGCAAAGCTTCCTTGTGTTATCATCTGTCGTTCACGGTTTTGACTCTGGAAAGAGGACTTTGTAGTACTGAAGTCAGTCACGTCCGCTTTGCATCATTTATATTAATAGCTCTCCTTCTCGTTTTTTCCTGTCCCTCAGGGTACCCAGGAACTGGTTAAACAGGTGAAGAATTTGCCCCAAGCCAACTACAACCTCCTCAAATACATATGCAAGTAAGTGAAATTAATTAACACTTGGAAAAGTCATTGAGTTTTGCGAGGCTCAGTCTTACATGCAAAAAATTTACTCTAAAATTATGAATATTCAAACATCACTTGCATGTAAGTTACTGTTCCTACAAAACACACGGAGGTGAATGTGCAGCCTTCCTGGAGGAAGCTCTTGGTTTGTTTCTGTCATCGAAGAGTATCAGCCAAGCAAACTGGTGTCACCCACAGCCTTGGCAGGCAGCTCGAATGGTATTAACATACTGTATTGTTTATTTCACAAGCACTTAAAGACCCATAAAGAAAGGCATTTTTTCCAGGTACTGTACGCTTGGAAGATTTATGACACAAGCTGAGTAGATGCAGTCAGAATAGGCAGTCTGGCCTCGGCTCCGGCTTGGGAGTGGGGCTGGGAGTGTCGTCTCTTGGAGTACGAGGGACTCCGCGGCCTTGTCTTCCCTCATCTCCCTGCTGACTCTCCTCGTTTTTGCAAAGAGGACTCGAATGTGTTTTGGGAGCTGGAATGGGCTGTTACCCTAGATACAACGTAGTGAACTTTATGTTGTATTCTAGTCTCTGTAGGAGTTAGTCCCTTTATGACCAGTGGGATTTGCACATCTGGAGCAGGCGGTAGAAACGAACACTGACGTGAAGCCCACACTTGTTCTACCCAAGTGTACAGACAACATAGAACGCCTACAGTCTGAGAACTGACTGACTTACTATTCCTCTCCTCCTTTGATTTTTTCTGGGGGGGCTTTTCAAGGTTCCTTGATGAAGTTCAGGCTCACTCCAGCATTAACAAGATGAGTGTACAGAACCTGGCTACAGTATTTGGACCAAATATATTACGACCCAAAATGGAAGATCCAGTGACCATGATGGAAGGTAGGTACTACTCTTTTGAGAGAACACACCACCTGTGTTTTCAAACTGTGAGAGTATGCTGAAAGTCACACGTTTGTTGGTGGCTGTGTCGCTTGACTGCACAGGCAGCAACAAGTCAAGCAATGCCTTTCATCAGTGCCTGTGAGGGGGTGTACCAGTTGGCCTTGTTATCCCACTTACCACCGGCCTGGGAGTGTCTTTCCTCTCCACTACACAGAGATGCCTTTGTCTTGTTCTGAGTTGTCACACGAGGCTCTCTTTGAACCCACTGCTAAAGTGAAAGCTCAGATGTCCTTCAGAAGGACCATGTTTAAGTACCAAACTTATTACTGCTGTTGGTGCATTGGGTGGTTAGGCAACTCCTGTAAAGGACATTCAGTCCCCAATTGAAAGAGGTACTGTAGTTTTTGCTGTGCCACAGAGCTATAAGTAGGTGTCTTAGAAGTGTTGTCTTCTAAGCAGGCTGTGTATGGGTCAGAACTTCACAGAAACCAAGGAGTAAGTTGAAAATCGCCGTTAATTTTGGATGTAAAAATCTGAAGTTTGAAAATTGTCTACCTTCAAATGTGTCAGGAAATGCCCAGGGCGTATGATCTCCGGCTAGCTGACGCTAGGGTTGGGGTACAGCACCTCTCCCAGGTGGCACTGTGCTCCACAGCTACTGTGGTGCAAGTTTTAGCAGGGTCTTTGCATCAAGTTCTGTGGGATCTTGGTGAGCCTGCAAAAAGATGTGATGGATTTGTCCAACGTTAGGCACCAGTGGAGATGCTGCGCCCAGGGTGTCTGAACTCAGCCCTGGCGCTGCTCCCTAGCTGCTGGGGACAGCTGACGTGGTGTTCTGTGACGGAAGCCTTCACGGGATGTCAGCATTATTACACCTTAGCAGCAGAAGTGCCTTTAGCTCTGCACAAGTGACCTCGGAAAGGCACTGCAGGTACGTGGCCCACGGCTGGCAACCCACTATAAGGTAACAAGCCAGCTTCAGAGCGTGGCCTGACATACAGTAGTTGTTCAGGGACTCCAAGCCTGCCACACAGGTGTGGGCCGTATTATTGAGGGTAGCTTTGAGACCCCCTCAAAGGGAGGAAGGTACAAAAACGTGGGGAGGAGAAAAAGGGAGTGCAGGAGCAGATGCTGGGTTATTCAGCATTACAAAGGCGGCGATAGCTGAAAACTCAATCCTTTGTGTGATGCTGTGACTTCCCCTAGTGGCCAGCGGGCCAGCGTTGATCGGTGTCTCACAGCCTTGGCCAGCAACGTGCTTGTTGTTCAGTTGGTACAGATGACAAGTGTGCGTTCAGTTCACCTCAGGCATTTCATTATGCGGTTCAGGGGTGGCAGAGGTGGCTTGTACTGTGTGTAGGTGCACAGGTGCCACAGATGCTGTGGGCTCATGATCTCTCCGAATCATCATCTGAAAATACAACGGTGGTGTGACCTGGAATTCTGTATTACCACAGAGCCGGACTGTAGAAGAATGGGGCTCCAGCGACAGGATTTTTAGACTTAATCATTATACTCATAAGCAACAGCACTGGCAACGTTTTGTTGTATTGTTAGTTGAGAAGGTTGGTTAAGTAGAAATAATGGAGAAGTAGGAAGACAATAACATTTTTCGAGCTTCAGGGTAATACGGATTTGCTAAATCAACTGATACGGAAAAATACTGCTGCCCATTCTTAACAAAAAGCACTTTAGTTGTGTTTCTCATCAAACTTAAGTCATGAATTTGAAATAGAAATGTCTGAAGTTTGACAGCTAAATTGTTAGGAGCGACCTTGTCTCCAGAGAGGTTTATTTCTGTCCCCACACTCACAGACATAAAATAGAACTTGTAGGTGAGCTTAGTACTTCTTGCTATCAGGCAACAACCTCATTATTAAATTCAGGCTCTTTCTCAGTACACTAGGAGTGCCGCAGAAGGCCCGAGCTGAAATTCCTAGCTCTTCAGTAAACACTAGCTCTGGGCCTGTTAAGACTGTGAAGCTGGGCACAGCATAGTTGTGGAAAGCTGCTGGGTTTGCAAGCTGGACAGAGAGGTGCTCCGTGCCACGGTAGTGCGTTCAGGATCCAGCACGCATCTCTGCACAGGGCTACGCTGGTCCGCGTGGATGCACGTGCTGGGAGCGATGCTGGCTCTCGACCCCATGCCTTGGTGTGGTACAGACATGCCCTGTTTTCCAGGTGACCGCCTCCTCTGTCATCCCTTAAAAGGTGTCCTGAAGCAGGCCAATTTATTAATCATTGCTACGGATCATTTGTATTCTGCTAGTCAGCTACGTTCATGAGCTGGACTGACACCTGCAACCTTCACAGTCCCCATTTCCAGCACTGGGAACTGTTGGGGCCTCTTGCAGCCCTGTCCAGAAAGGCCCAGAGCAGTTTGTGCGGCGCCGCTGCGGTGCACGGTGGCCACGGGGCTGCCTCACGAGGGTCTCGCAGACAGGGAGCTAGTGTCTGAGGTCTTCCGTGGCTCATCAACTGCTTGCCTTTGTGCTCTCCCCACAGGCACCTCGCTAGTTCAGCACCTGATGACAGTGCTGATAAGCGAACAGGGGCGAATCTTTGCTGTTCCTCAGGCAGATGCGCCAGGGAGCCAGCTGGAAATCAGACCTGTGCGTCAGCGCAGTACCGTAGAGTGGATCTCCGAGGAGGACGGGGAGGACAGCAGGTCAGAGAGCTGCATTCCCAGCCCTGCTGATTTGCCTTCTAGCAACGCGGTGGCACTAGAGGCCACTGCTGGACCTATGGTCAAACACGCTCCTTTGGAGCACAGTGGAAAATTGACTCAGCCTGCCACCAGCCCCAACAAAAGAGTGCAGACGCTGCCTCCGTGGAAATACTCCTTCCGCCAGCAGGGAGCCCGGTCCGTGAGTCCAAAGCTGGGTAGCTCGTCCTTAGATATCCCCAACCTCTCCTCCGGTGGGAACTGGTTGATGAATGGACTGTACTCTCTGCGAGGCCATCGCCGGACAGCGTCTGGGGAACGAGTTAAAGACTCGTGTTCTTCTCAGAGACTCTCCACTTACGACAACGTCCCTTCGTGCAGCCTCTCCCTTAGCACACACAGTATGGCGAGCACCACATGGTCTACGTCATCGTGCGAGATCTCCGTGGTGGACTCGGTCAGCAGCTGCCCGGCCTGCAGGGCCAGCGACTCCTCTGCTTTAAGCTCTCTCAAGACCGAGTGGGTGACTCGGGGCTCGCTGTCTCAGAGCGAGGCCAGGACTGCAGATCTGGAGAACAGCATGGACACGTTTGAACCGTGCAGCAGCAGCGGCAGCGAACAGAGCAACCCGGCTACAGCTTCCAGAGACTCTGTCAAATGCTCTAGGGCCTTACAGAGCTTGGTGGTGGAGCTAAAGACAGAACTGAGCAAACAGAGGACTGAGTACGAGACTAGTATCAAAAGGTAATGTCATCTGCAGGGGGACGAGGAAGCCTTCTGTCAGCATTCCCTGCCTGAACTTGGGTGTGGGCTGCCAAGCGTATTGGGTTCTCACACCTGGAGTTTGGGTCTGGGAGACAGATTTGGTTCTGCTCTTTCCTCACTGCTCTCTGAATCTAACTTTTCTCTCTCTGATCTAAGAGAGGATTTAAAAAAAGGGATTTCTGTCACACGGGCAATGCTGATATTTCACGTTCTGTGTTTTCACTGGAAATCAGAATTGCACGGGTCGTGCCAAAGTCTGCTCTTTGTCAGTGTCCTGGGAGAAACAGCGAAGCAAATCAATTTACACCAGATCAGTCTGAAACTGAGGGCTTCTTGCTGCTTCTCCCAACAGAAACATTTTTCAGAAAACTGGTTTTGACTCTTTTCCCAGGGGTGCGGTGGTGGTGGTGGTGGTGGTGGGACTGCATCTCATTTACAATTTTTTCAGCAGCCCTTTTGTGTGGAACTTCTAGAAACCTTGCTTTTGGTTTTGCTGTACTTGTGGTAGTCCATTGCTCACTTGGCCAGCTACTGACTCAGAGCAGCAGCAAGGTGCTGCTTGCACAGCGGATACGCGAACTGTGCGGCTCTTTGCCCACTCCGATGTTTGCCGCAGCTGCTGGTGCTGTACTTGTAGATCTGCGGTCAGAGAAATTCCTTCCGCTTTTCAGGGGAGGGCTGTGTGTGAGGGCAGGGGCTGTCGGAAGTAGAAAGTANACTCAGAGCAGCAGCAAGGTGCTGCTTGCACAGCGGATACGCGAACTGTGCGGCTCTTTGCCCACTCCGATGTTTGCCGCAGCTGCTGGTGCTGTACTTGTAGATCTGCGGTCAGAGAAATTCCTTCCGCTTTTCAGGGGAGGGCTGTGTGTGAGGGCAGGGGCTTTCGGAAGTAGAAAGTATTAATAACTAGGCGGTCATAGTTATTAATTTGCATGAATGAGTATATTAGGTTTTACGAGTGCAAGTGCTTAATATAGTGACTTTCAGACAAGTACTCTGGGAAATATGCACACGAAATAGTGTGGCTTAAAGGAATTAGTTATGGTCTAATACACAGCCACGCACAAAGCTGTACGCCACGTTACAATACAGAAGAACCATCATTGGCCCGGGCTCTGCAGCACCGGCACTTTGCACTGCAGAAGGGCTGCAGTCCTAGCTCTTACCAATAGTCGAGTTCTCAGCTTGCTGTGTGTGTTGTTAGCGTTCTGCTCCTTCAATTATTAAAGCTCCGGTAGCATTTACACGCCTCAATTTCCAAGCAGTGTCCCTAACATAGTACCAGAAGCACGTAGACCTGTTGGTAGGGGTTGTATAGAACAGCTTCAGGGTACAGGTGACTCTTTTTGTTAATTTTGCAAAAATGTATCTGAACGGCGATCTCTTCCAGTAGGCCAGCGGCTAAGGTGGGAATTTCACTTGCAACCTTCCTGCTGTGTTTTATGATTTCCTATGGTGGTGGCTTGCCAGCCTCGGCAGCTTTTCCGTCTCTTGCGTTGTACTGCCTTGGTACGTGAGGCTGGAAGGAGATGCAGGCCACGTAGCAGTTTCAGTTCCCACCTCCCATCACAGAGTGGGGAAAAAAGCTGACCCCTGCCTCGGTGTGTTCCAGGTGGAAGAGCTGATGAGAACACCACCAGTTGCCAACATGGTGTGTTGGAAAAGGTCTGTGAATTCGGAAAGGCACTG
>VZSC01011153.1:0-54167 GCA_013398225.1 Steatornis caripensis
ACAGGCCAAAGTCTGCCCTCCGGAAGTCCAAGGTAGCTGTTCTGCTGACCCCAGTCCTTACTTCTCCAAGAATCAAAAACTCTTATCATTTCATGATCGCTATGCCCAAGATGGCCTCCAACCATCACATCACCCTTCTCTGTTTGTGAACAACAGGTTCAGTGGGGCACCTTCCCTAGACGGCTCCCTCACCTGCTGTGTGAGGAAGTTACCTTCCACAGACTCCAGAAATCTCCTAGACTGTTTCCTCTGTGCTGTATTGTATTTCTAGCAGACATCTTGTAAGCTGAAGTCCTCCACGAGAATAAGGGCTAGTGATTGTGATACTTGTCCCAGCTACTTATAGAATATTTCATTTTCCTCTTCATCCTGGTTGGGTGGTCTATAACACTTCCACCATATCTGCCTTTTTGGTCTTCTCCCTGATTCTTACCCATAAACACTTAACCCTATCATCACCATCCTCAAGCTCTAGACAATCAAAACACCCCCTAACATACAGGGCCACCACACTGCCTCTCCCTCCTTGCCTATCCCTTCCTAATAGTTTATAGCCATCCATTGCAGCACTCCAGTTGCGCAAGTCATCTCACATGTTTCCGTGATGGAAACTGTATCATAGTATTCCTGCTGCAAAATGGCTTCCAGCTCCTCCTGCTTGTTGCTGATGCTGTGTGCATCGGTGTAGATGCACTTCAGTTGGGCTACTGATCCAGCCAGCTTTTTGGGAGAAGCCCCAATTCCCACCAGACGATTCGCAGGCACTTCTGTCGTTTCTAACACATCAATACCTCTACTTCCACTGAGATGGCAGACTGAAGGACCTTGCTAGCACACCATCCCACAACCATTGGTGTGCCAGCCCCAGCCTTATCTCTAGCGAGCCTGATTTTATCCCTTTCCTCCTTCAAATTTAGTTTAATAAATGCGACTTCCACATAGAGGCTAATTATGAAATAAGCTTAAGCCAGATATTATTGCTGTTAAAATTACTCAGACTGAAAACTGTTTTGATATCACTTCAAAATTGCCTCTTCCTGCATGTGATTATTCCTACATAAGTCTATTACTTTCAACTTCTCTGCATGAAATTACACAAAGTTTATTTTAAGTTTTAGCCTCAATTTCTCAGACCACCTTTCACAGTAGTCATCCCTACCTGGTATGATCTGTGAGTTAATTAAGGGTATCCCTTCTTCTACTATTCACTTAAAGAAAGTATAAACCAGTAATTTGTTCAGGACAAGTCCTGGAAAAAAATCTCTCATATTTCCCTTTAGTTTGGACACAGACCACTGATAACTTCTAAGCACAGTTTTCCAACCAGTAGGAAACTGGGCTATAAATCCACTCTCTCATATAAAGTTAATGAAGCATACTATATAACTAGAAGGCTCTGGCTTCAGCTTGTAACCTTCTCAGGAAATTTATGTTCACTATTTTGAAAAAACTACAGTAATCATTAGCAATGCATTTTTTTAGAAGTTGAATAGTGTTTTCCAAACATTTCTGGATTGGGAACACAGGAAATCAGAATAACACTGTAATGTCCCACTGAAATCCCTTAAAGAGGAAGATCTATAAAACACCACAGAGGGTGTTTTGTTTCAAAAATTTCTCAAAGAAAGAAAGAATTTTAAGTGGCTAATACATGACAAAACTATCACTCTTCTTAGAGGTTGAAATTTAACATTCTTGGCCCTCCCATGCTCAGAACTGATTTTATATATATATATACATGTATGTATGTAAAAAAAACCCTCAAAGGATTGTCATTTTACCCAGTAAAACTTCATGGGGGTACTGGACACTCTATCCAAATAGTAAAAACTGATTCTAGCAAAATTCAGAATTGTGAGTTGAAAAAAATTACACAGGTTATATTCCAAGGGAAGGGATTCATTAGTAAGTATTTGGGTCTTATAAAGATATTTTAAATGCTCACGATTAACAGCACAGAACTTTATGTATCCTAATTGAAAACATATATCAGGTCCACCAAAGAGTATAGAACAAGAATAGGTAAAATTTGCACATTAGCTTTAATAATCCATAGCCAGAAGAAGTGCGGTTTTTTTGGGGTGGTTTTTGGTTTTGTGTGTGTTTTGGGGCAGGTTTTTTCGTAGTTTGTTTTTTTTTTTTTTTAAGAGTAACACCAACCCAAATCAGTTCAAATGCTGACTCCATGTACTTGTGTTACAAATTTAAAAAAATCAGTGCAAGATATTATTTTCTTAAATTGAACAAAATCCACAAGACTCTACCTTTTATAGGATATATAAATATACACATATAAATACAAATCTGTAAAAACAGGGTTTTCCTTATAACAAAAGTTATTAACACTAGTGCTATTCCCCCCCTTCAATATTTAGTTAAATATTTCATCCCTAGGATAACTTAAGACATAATAAAATAATAAAGACTCTGCTAAATACATTAGAAGTTGGAAGATGTATGTAGGATATAAATTTTTCTGCTTTTCTACCTTATCTGTAATGAAGTACACTAGATTTAAAATTAATTAGATCAAGACTTCGTAACACTAAAGAAACTCCAAGGAAATTCCTTCAAATAAGAACTTCTAAGGCATTCAGACCTTAGGTCAAAACACAAAGATTAAAAAAAAATTACATCTGAAAGACTTCAAAATACTGAATCTTTTAAAAACCTAACTGCTAGATGCTCTTTCTGGAGTTCTACTGCAGATTGTAGCCAGTCATTTTTTGTACTATTCAGACCCATCAACATGTATTTTCTAAAAATTAGAGGGAAAGGTCTGGACCATCTGAATCTTTTTGTACCAGATGCTTATTCCCCAGCTCAACGTTTTAATTTAATAGGCTGATTCAAAGTCTATACCTGAACTCTGTATGGACAAAGTTTTTTGTATGACTGTAGGAGAGAAACACTAGGTTGTGTTTTGTCCTCAGATGTTCAGCATAAAAGTCTCTCAGATCAATGTCATAAAATAAGAAACATTAAAAAAATGAAGAAAACAAAGCCCAACATACCTTCGCTGTACTACACATCATCTCCCCCAATTATTTATGCCAGTACAAACACGTATTTTATTGGGACATACAGCTCCTTTTCAGAACAATAAGAAAATCTCCAGATGTCATACATCTCCCTAAGTAGTATCAGAATTACACTTCTGTGTGCAGTCTTGATTTGACTTCAAGCACAATACCTGATCTCTAATGAAATAACTATACACTACTTTTTCCTCCAGGCAGCCTGATCAATTCAACATACACAATAATCTGCTAAATTTTTGATAGCTCATCATATGACTTAATGAGATTCTTTTAACACACATTTTTTTTAATATGTGTACTTATCTAGTTATTTTCAAAACTAGCAACTTCCAAATTTTTCCACTTGTACACTCACATAAGTAAGTTTGGAATTTTTAGATTCAGTGAACATCTGACAAAACCGACAAATAAAACAAAAAGCTTACTGTTTAGTTGATGAGGGGAGGTTATCTTAATCAAGTTGTGATGATAGCAACATCAATTATAATGTATTTACTCATCTTAAACACTTTAAATTACATTTTGGAATCCTTATGAATATATATATTGCTGGCTTTTTGAGTGGATCCCCCCACAAAAACCAGTGAGTATCCTAGAGAGTTCGGCATTAAACCAGGACGTCTTCTATTAAGTCAAGACTGTTCGGATAAGATAATTTATAGCACTTTTTTTAACACTTTACCTGCATTCCTTTCACTTCCTCTATTACACTGAAATTAGAAATAGGAAAAAAAAAAAGAAGTCAGAAGAATCTTAGAGTAGTACAGTTATTTTAACTGATATCTTTATTTACTTTGGTATATCTCACAAGTAGTCATTTTCTAAATAACCATTCAGTTTCCTTTAGGTTTCCTATGGTCTGAGCAGAAAAGCCACAAATACACGTAAAACTTACCTGATCATTCATTTCTTGTCATACCATTGCTGTTAAACACACTACAAGAACATAAGCTATAGCTACTTTGGCCTACATAAGAGGCTAAGACAGAGAATTCCTCTTGCAGTTATTAGTGGATTTAGTCTGTAAAGTTCTGCAGCAATGCTTAGGAGATGATGCACAAGGTATTACCAGGAGTGGAAAAGGAAAGCGAAATACAGTCCCTTTGCTGTCTCCATTAAATCCAGTCTTGTTCCCCAAGACTGAATCTCACTCCTCATCCCCTCAGTCTGTGGGGTTCACAACAGCTTCCGTGTTAACTACCACGGCACGCTACACAACTAGCTTTTTAGACAGATATTAGGAATACAGCAGCAAGGTGACTGTCGACAGTTATGTGAGAAACACTGAGATTTTGATGACATTTACTGTGGAGTTCTTATGGCGAGTTCAGGAAACGGAAAAAGAAACAACTGCTTGTTTAATGTAAGTACTCAGAATAAAGAAATACAGATCACATGCCCACAACAGTAATGGCTTTAGACTGACACAGACAGTGAGTGACGAGGCTGCAAAGATACTTCAATTTCTCTAGCATTATTTTACAGAAAAAAAGTTTAAAAGATGAAACCAGTTATCCCTTCAGAATTGAAAAGCTGAGTACCTGAGCCAAGATAAATTGATTCAATGCATGTTAACGTCAACGACAACATTCTGATGACATCCAAAACCACATGTCCCCATCAGACAGCATTTAAAAAAAAATGTATTTTTTTCCAGGTTTACCAGTGGTGCTAACCACTGCTAACTGGTCATCTATTTTAGTCTATCATCTCATCTGACAGTCTTAACCAATCTATCCTAAAACCCTATTTTAAAGCAGATGCCAACTTAATTGATTAATACCTCTTGCAAATACTATGTGGCACAGCAAGATTAGAATGTATTCCTATATATTCTATATTATAAAAAAAAGCAGAAATATTGCTATATTTTGACAGCCTAGTACAACTATATTATTAGATACCTTAAGCATTTCCTTCTTCCATGTTTTAATCTTCTCTGCTGTTACTTCCTCCCATTGTTTTGGTCCTAGAAATAATGAGAGATATCAATAGAAACGTAGTTTTTCTTATAACACTACCTACACTGAGACTCGTTCTAACAAACAAACATCTCGGAAGAACATATTACATAGTAACAAAACATTATCAAATCTGAACAGCCTTCAATACAATTGTCAAAACAAAAACTTTAAGGAAAACAATCCAAGAGGATTTTGTAATTTCAAGTTAATTGAGAAGTCACTCAAAAAAAAAAAAAAAAAGATCTCACGTGCTGAATCTAACAACACTGAGCTAAAATCCAAAGAGCATTGCAGCCCCAGATGCTATGAAGAGGGGGAAAAAGCAAATATTGTACTTTTAAATCCTATTTAACGCATACATACTACATGGTATTAAGATTACTTAAAGCCATAATTAAGACTTTACAGGACTGAGATCAATATTCATTCCACATTGAATAGAGATTACTAAACCAGAAGTACAGCCAAGCCTTTTTACAAATCCAAGACTGTGTATTACGGTGCTGTATGTATGTTTCCTCCCTCTTCCTCTCTCAATGGACGATATATATATTAAATGCCATAAAATGCAAATTTCCCAGTCTGTAAAAGCCTTTAAAAAAGTAAATCATATTTGGTGGAACAATTACATCAGGCTTGACACTCTGGTAGTACTTCATGCATACGTCGAGTAAGTTTTTATTTATGAGAACTGATATGGCAATTTACATGTCATAATCTTCAATTCATTGATGATAAAAGCTGGCAGAACATTCCATTTCCCAGTAAAGCTGGCAAGATACTAAGTCACAAGTCCCACTAAACCCCTGAGCAATGTATTTTAGAAGAACAGGTTTTTTTCACAATAAGCTGTCCATAAGCATTATCAACTCTACAACGGATCAACAGTTGTAATGAAACACTGAAAAATATGACATGGCATAGTGCGGTATAGATTTATGCCAACCACACGAACATTCAACGAAAAGTTAAAGAGACTATCTACCCAGTGCACCCTGACATTTGACATAACAGAAATGTATCACAGCAGCCTTCAGAACACTAAGCTGAGATGAAACTATACAATTCATTCATGCCTATCAACTTCCCGCATTCCTACGTTTCCTCTCTGTCTTCTCCAGTTTGATTCTGCTTCTTACAAGACATCCACATATGAACCATTTTTATCCTGAACGTTGCTAATAACTCCTTTCTGTTGTCTAAAACACAGCATGCAATGGACTAAAATGGTGCACATAAATAAACTCTCCAGGTATTATGTACATCAAAGTTTACATACAAAATGACACACCTAAATGGGCAAAATTCTATATCTCTTGCAGTTAAATGTTATATAACTGCCAACAGCTGCATGCTTCACTAAGTCTAAATATATAGCATGTAAATATTGATGCTTTAAGAAGTTCTTACCTTCAGGAGTATCGTAAGTGAGAGTTTCCATGGAAACAAGTAAATCATCTTCAAAAGGATGATTATACTAAATAAAAAGGACCATTAAAGATTTAAACAATGTTTTGAATATGCATTTTAAATACTGCTTTTACACAATTCTGATTTGTCCAAAACGTGAAATTATCAGTATGTTGGTTTATTGGCTAAAGTTAGAAGTCAGCAAGCTGGAAATATTACTTTCTAGAGGAAACATATATTTTAAGCATGCAAGTCAGTCATTCAGTTCTAAGGCATAAGCCAGTCACTGACAAAATCGGGGTTCAGAGAGTTTTCAAAAGAAGTGAAGTTACTCTGTTACAGAGTCTCTTCTAAAATTCCTCTGTAGTAACTGGAAGTAGTCACTTAGCCTAGATCTACATTCCATGACATCGAAAAATATCCAATATAATGCTAGATGAGAAAAATGTTCTAGAACCAGACTTAGCCTTACGCCCATACCTAGACATCAGCACAAAACATTCCCCTGAACAGCAAAGCTGACACCCCTGAATAAATGCATGCATCTCTGGACAAAAGTGTATGGTTCCCACATCTTTAGCACATAATGGCTCTAAAGTCAGGGGGATTCACGGAGGGAGTCTTACTGTAGTTTCACTGAAACACCCCATCCAGTGATAGTTAATTCCAGTCAAGGGCACTATGAAGACAACTCAGACTTAAATGTAAGTCACTTCTGTAATGCTAGCAATCCTGGATCTGAGTTTTACGGACATACCGAAGGAGCTGGCTCCTCACTAGCTTACTCATGCCAAGGCACAGGAGCCCACGGCTCAGCACAAACTGCAAAGGTGCATGAGGCCCTGGGTGACAGCCACCAGGCATAGGAGCTTGCGACATCACAACTAACTAACTGACAGAAATAATTACGTGTCAGTTACTGCAAATCAGTGCACAGAAAGAAAACTGAACCTGTCAGTACTGACACGCCAGGACTTAAGAGGTGGTCAGGAAGGAGAGGAGCGGACAGCGCTGTCACCGCGCCAGGCGAGGGCCGCGCCGCCCGGCAGCCTTCCCGAGGTGGTCGGAGGGACGCACACGGGCGGCCAGGCCCGGCCGAGCCACGCCACACGCCGTTTCGGCGACAGAAACCGTGAGCGGACCGCGCTCCTGAGACAGGCCGGAGCGAGGAAGGGCGGCGGCAGCCTGGAGGCCCCGCGGGATGGCACGAGCCTTCCCGGCGCTCCCACGCCCGGCTCAGCACAGCGGCGAGAGCCCCTGCCAGCGGCCCGTGCCCAACAGCCGGAGCTGCGCGCGAGCGCGGCCCTCACCCGCTCCAAGATGTTGTTCATGGAGGCCACGAAGCGGGCATTGCTCTGCCGCAGACGCGCGTTCAGGTCGAAGGCCATAGCGCGGGGGCTGCTCCCCTCCGCGGCGCCAGGGCACGACGGGCGCCGCGCACAACCCCGGCCCCAGCCACCGTCGCCTCCGCCAGGCACCTCCACGCCGCCCCACGCCAATTCAAATCGCGCACCACCTCCCTCCGTCACCCCTCCGCCCGACTTCCCACCTCTGATTGGGTCTCGCTCACGTCAGTCAAAGCGCCGCAGCCCATCCCGGTACGGCGTCGGGCGCCTTTCTCATTCTGATTGGCTGTTAGGGCTGCCGAGCGCCCATCCCCTTCTCACTGCTAACCGCCTCAGAGGCCGCCTATTGGGTGTGGCGGCGGTTGGGACGCGGTTACTGCTGCCGTGTGTTCCCGGGGGCGGCTGCCGCCGCAGCCCGCCGAGCCCTATGCTTGCCGGGGCCGGTGGCGGCAGCGGGCGTTGTGCTGCTTCCGCCGGCCGGGCGGGGAGCCGCGTCGCGCCTTCAGGCGGCTGGTGCCCGTTTCGGGACCTTGACCGGGACGGCTCTGCTTGCCCTCCAGGGTGCTGCACTGGCATAGGCAAAAAGCCGATATTTAAACATCCTGTGAAATAGGCCCTTTTTCGTTTGGTTGGGTTTTTTTTCCTCCCTTAAGCCAGCTTTTGCCGAGGCTCCCTAGGGCTGGGCTTCCAGCCGGGGAGTGGTGCAGGCCGCGGAGCTGCAGGCAGAGCTGTACAGACTATGACTGTGACCGCGAAAGTCGGCAAATTAATAAAAATCCCGGAGACCGAGGTTTTAGGCATCTGAAGCTTCCTTCATTCCTTTATTAGGAATAAAGCATTCCTTTATTAGTGCGCTACGGTGCACGGGGGATCCTTCCTTCCTAATGGCCACACTGGCTCACCTTGAGCCGCACAGCTCATACGTACTTAATACAGTTCCCCAAACTACTTTACATATGCATGGAATATCATGGAACTCACTAAATATTATAATGTTCTTTGCGGCTGTGCAGTTATACCTCCCGTGGGTTGCCCTAATGTTCTGAGGGTCGTTATTTCATCCCTCTTCCTCTCCCTGATGATGATGAAGAGACGCTCCTTCCTCTTCCTGTCTTTGTAGCAATCCTCCAAACTGCAAGGTCAGAGGTCTTCCCGGTAACTTGCACAGGCTGAACCAGGTCTTCTGTTACCTGTTTGCTCCTACAAGCTCTGCTTGTTCTAAAACAGACCACACAAACATGTCTCAGCAGGCCTAAACAATCCTCTGTATTGTGAAAGCACAGAGTTACAAAACACCCACGTGTAACTGTATCATAACCTTTCTGTTGGGTTTGGCAGAAATGGCCAGAGGAGTAAGGACTGGAGAAACTGAGGCTAAATGGCTGCCGCTGTCAGGCCCTTTCCGGTCAATCTCCAACTGGTCCCGTTGGGGTGCAGGCCTGAGGCCACTGAGGAGGAGGGCTGGAACCAGCACCGTGAAAAGTATTACCTGCCCACCGACACTGATATTTTGGATATCATCCCATTCCATGCTGGTATTCATCAAGCAACCGTTCCTTTTCTATAAATAAAGATTAAAACCCCCCAAAACTCTATTATCAACACATCCAAGTTCCCTGGAACATCCCATTACAAAATTTTTGTCATTTTGCCAAAATAAAGACATAGATTATAAAAGGAGCACCGAGAAAAAGACTTCTAAAGACCAAGCCATTTTTCATAATGGCCTTGTGTATAAAGCTGATTTTTATTTATCTACTTACTGTTTATTGGTTCAGTTGTAATAAATCTTGGTTTTTAAATCTTATTTATTTAAATCTTATTTTTTAAATGACAGAACTGAAGAAAAGTACATAATTTCATCCATTGTTAAGCATTCTTACTATTATTTGGTTGCGAAGTTTCCACAGCTGACAGGTTCTTCATTAAGGCCTTACCCTGTTTCTGGCAGTTCTTACCCTTTTTCTGGTTCTGCTTTAAGGCCTTACCCTTTTTCAAGGTATGATTTTTCTGCCACCACTGCATGAGCCCCTGTGCTCAGTAGTTAAAACAAGTGTGGGGTGAGCAAGCCGATTACAAGAGTAGTAAAGTACTGAGTTCGGTTAGCAGGAAGAGACAGGACTAGTGTGGCAAGTCAAAGGTGACAAACTAGATCCCACTCCTATGTTTGTCACTGTCCTCACGCTGGGATGAATGCAGGACAAATAATCTAAAAACCAGAATCTCACTGATGACCACCTAACTGCATATTCTTTATTTTCTTGACACTGACCTGGGAGTGTATTTGCAGAAGCTCCCATCACTTTCTTATTCACTTTGATGGAAGCTGTGCTTTGAATATAGAAAAGTTTATCTAAACTTCCTAAGATTAAAAAAAAAGTGTAAATACCCTGAATAAATCAGATGCTATGTATGTCAGACTGAGCTGACAAAATTGGTGGGCACTCAGTAGTTCAAACCAAGTTCCTATAATCTTTCCTTTCTGATGGGTAAAAGAGGAATAATACTACTACTTTTACTCCCCTGAATACAGGAAAAATAAATTCTGTGATACTTAGAACACGGTCAAATATTGGAATAGGTCAGAATATTAGTAGGATGCTTATTAGTGGACAAGTAAGCCTATATATGTCCAGGGCAAGCTTTTGATGATGTGTAGTAAAAAAGACCTGAAGGCCACACTTAAAGAAGGATAAAAGGAAGTGCTGGATAAGTAACTGCTCAGTTCTTTCCACACAGTACTATTCCCATGGAAAAAAATGCATGATAAAGTCTGGTTTTCACTCTAGGGTTTAGGGTCATCATGGACTTCATTGTATGGTTTTGTGATCCCCCTTGCAGTGCTTTGATAATTAAAGATTGAAATACAGTGCACACATTGGACGAGATTAATCACTTTCCTCTGGCATACCTTGGTTAGGAGTCACTCACTTTACAACCTTAATGTGTTCTAATTTCTTGATATGTAATTTTATACTAGAAATAATGAAAATAGCCACAGACTTACTTTATATTTGAGATAATCACTAACCTAGGAAAGTACGGGTATGTTCCTTTTATTTCAGTCTTGTTGATAGAAGATCAATCTTTCAGCCAATCTATCCAGTACTGAATTCATGCTACACTTCACTAGAGTGACAGGAGGACTCAACTGCAAAGAATTTCTTCTGCCACCCCTATGAGAAAATGAGAGTGGCATTCAGCAGATGTGCGTGAAAACTGTCATATAGCAGTAGTAACTGGTATATTTGGTAAGGTATAACAAAAAATTTCAAACTCCATGGCCTTAGGAATCACAAAGTCAACAAACGTTAGCTGATGCTTTTTTGCCCAGAGGATGCATTTATGCAAACTGCAAAGAAAAGTAGTGCATCAAAATGTAAACAATCAAAAGAAAGGAAAGGAAAACCCCTGAAGTTAAAACCTTGATGTTAAGGTCCCTATAGGAAACAGCGGCTGTCACTTTGTCTTGTGTGACCAGAGAATGGCCTGTCTTTTCTTAGTGCTCCTCTGTACTTCTTTTTGTGTCTGCTGCTTGCCATCCCTTGCTTAATTATTGAGATTGTAAATTAACAGGGACCACCCATTTGTCTTGTGTTTATGGAGCACCTAGGGTAATGAAGTCCTTGTCTTAAGTTCTACTCCAATAAAGATACTTAATAAATCATTAAAACTATTTCTGAAGTCACAAATAAGCTGAGTACTGGTTTGCACTCCTCATTTGATTGGGAGTGGCTGAGTTGTAAAGGTGTGATTGTGCTACGTGCCATGAGGAAGGTCTTGGACAGTACCAGCAGAGAGATGAAAACATCCTGATCCTGCAGCCAGTACACAGCCAGACTTCTGAGGCTTTGCCCTTAGATAGGTTCTCACTCTTGCTCTGCCACTGGGAAAAGGTGTGCTGTTATCAGCAGGAAATTTCCTATGGTATGAAGACAGCCGGCATCTTTTTAGTCTTATGATTAAGTAAACCACGAACATTATGCCATTTTTTTTCTCTAAAAGGCGATATTGTTAAATAATATGACGCAGAAACACAGACATTTGAAGAAGAAAACTTCTTGTATAGTGCTTGAAGCTCGTCGTGTGTTCTGTCCGAGCTCCACAGCTTCTGCAATTCTGTTGAGCAGGTCTATACAGAAATGTTTGACAAAAGCTTTAACCTCAACTTCTCTTTGATTAGTTTGGCTTATAGAAGAATAATTTTGTGGGACTGAGTTGTGTGGGCCATTGCTTCCCCCACGGTACACTGCCATAGGTAATTGTTTTATTCATGGTGTTTATTCATGTTTGGAGAGGGCTGTGTCCTCTCTAGCTCATCAGTTAGCCCAGCCTCGAGCTGTATTTTATCCCTTTAATCTTTTTATCACTTTGTTATAAATCAAAACATCTGCACTGAATGTTCATTTTTACTATTCTGCTCTGAACTCTCTCCAGTCAGTCAATATCTTTAGTGTGTAGGCATCTGCAATAGTAAATCATTTTCTGGAAGCAACCTCTGAAGAACCATATAAAAAGCAATTTACACATCTATTCTCTGTAAATGTTGATCTTCAGATACAGCCAAAACATCACATTGACTATTGAAATGACAAACTCATCCCTCTTCAGTATATTTCTTCCGGATTGCACGCTGCTCTCACTCTTTGTACAAGGGACTATGAAAGCATAAAATAACTGCTCTTTTCCAGAAACCCTTGCCAGCTCATCTTGTGTCAACTCAGTGAACATAATTAGAGGTTCAGAGGCTGCAAAAAACCACTGAGAAGTGTGGAGGGGGGAGTAGCTGTAGGCATGCAGAAGAGCTGCCTGCCTGTGGAAAAGGGAGCGTGAGCATCCTGGGAGAACACCACAGTAAATCAGTCAGCACAGGCCAGGTGCTGCAGCAGGCGCTGGTGCGCCACTGCCTCTGCGAGGAGCCCTGCCTTCCCTGTTCTCCTGGAGGTAGGATGGAAAATGGTATTTTAGGACTCCTTACTCACAACTCTATCCAAAGTTGCAAATTTTTTCCTTTACATAAGGCAGTCCCTGCATGAGAGTCTATTAAACAGGCAACTGCTTCCAAACTTTATCATAATTAAACACACCCTACCACTCCATGACTCTGCTTATATGAAACAGAAAAGAAAACAAAACAAGAAAACCCAGCCACAGTTGGCCATCAGGAAGCCATCAAGAATCTTGCCCATCAAGACAACTACTTTGCTGAGCTCCCAAACACAGCACTGGGCTGAGTAACATTATTTAGCTCCCTACTTCTGAACATTGGGTGCAGGTGTGCTGGAAGGGAATTGGAGCAGGCTCTAAGGCTGCCCTTGCTGGGTCGCTCATTCTCTGAATGCCTAGTCGTTCAAGAGCATATTTAATTTTGTGGGGGAGTAATTTAATTAGTTCCAGTCTAATCAGTCCTCTGCCAGAATGGGACTTCGCAATTTCCATTATTTTCCTGGTGTACTGGGTCTGGCCTGGGTAGAGCTAACTTTATTCATAGCAGCCCTGTAGTGCTGTGTTTTGGGTTTGTGGCTAAAACAGTGTAGGTAAGACATTAATTATGTGACTGTTGCTGAACAGTGCTTGCAAGCACAAGGCTTTCTCTTTTATCCAACTCTGCTCCCTCCCTCCCGCCAGTGAGTATGGGTAGGCTGGGGCTGTGCAAGAAGCTGGGAGGGGACACAGCAGGACAGCTGACCCAAGCTGACCAAAGGGATATTCCATACCATACGACGTTATGCTCGGCAATAAAAGCTGGGCTAGAGGAAGAAGAAGGAGAAGTTTTTTGATTCGTCCTTGCTGACCATTGCTTGGAGACCTCTGCTTGTGGGAAGTAGTGAGTCATTGCCCTTGCATCACTTGTTTTTTGCAGGGTTCCCCCCACTCCCACTCCCTCCCGCTCTTTCTTTCATCTCCTCAACTGTCTTTATCTTGACTCACAAGTTTTCTTGCATTCACTCCTCCTGTTCTCTCCTCTGTCCCACTGGGGTGTGTGTGGGTTCTTGGCTGCCGGCAGGACTCAACTCATAGCACCTGGTTACTTTTGAAGCCCTCTGGTCACTGTAACATTTCCAAGTGTAAGCTCATTTATAAAGGCAGGTCTCTGAATAGAGGGACAAGCAATTACTGGGACAGGCATTACCTTGAAATGGTCAATCCTCTTTTCTATCACATATGGAAATGGAGAAATGAGAACAAAATGTTTTTGTCATTGAGGACTCAGGGCGCAAAAGTGAGGAATCAGACCTAGTAGGATTGTACTACCATTGAAGCAAAGAATGAGAATTTTCTTGAAAAGGTATGAGCAATTCTTCCCCCTTTCACTATTTATCACTTTCCCCAGTTTCTCGGCATCAACTGAAGCAGCCTGGATTGACTTTTGTTTCAAACCCTTTGCTCTCTCTGGCATTTTGTAGAAGTAGCTCCTGCCTGGATTGGCAAAGAACTGAATGTCACCAATGTGCTTAAAGAATGCCACAACTCCACCGACAGGTCATGCCTCTCTTGCATAGATGTCAAACTATTTCACAAAACATAGTAAGAATTATTATTCTTGCTTGATAGATAGAAAACCCAAGTCACAGAGCTAAGAGAAGTGCCCAAGGTTATGCACATGCCATCAGCAGACCAGTGAATAGGCAGTAGGCACATCCTAAGTTCCAGCATCCCTCTGCTTGACCATATTAACATCTAAATAGTGGTAGCAAATTCCCCTGAGCGCTTTCACACACAGCAGGATGGAAGGCTCAGGGTCTGTCCCCACTATGCTAGTCCTCCTGAAGAATGCATGACTACCTGCTGTGTCCCTTTAGGTCTTCCTTTGAAAGAAAGGAAGCAACCGTTCTGCATGACCTGATCCGTTCCTGCCGGCTTGCACAAGTGAACAATTGCAGTTGGATACATTGGAGGTGATATCAAAGCATATTCATCTGTAACAGGCCACTAAAAGATGTGCTATAATCAGCACGGCTACCTAACCTCTGTCCTACATGAGCAGATTAAATTGTTCTAAAATGTTTGAACACAGCACTCATTGTGATCAATGTCATTCTGTTGATCAGATCAGTGGGAGTGAAAAATAAAACCACATTTGCTCAACAACAAATATTGGCAGCGCTTCTGAAATGGGCCAAGGGCTTATTGAAAAGAATATTGATTGAGCCAAGAAAACATCAAGCAGTTATAAAAGTTTAATCATATTCTCATTCAAGCCTGCCTTCACTGCCAGGAATTAAAATTCTCCTGTCTCCTGAGGGCAGAAGATGCATTTCCATAATGTTCTGTAACTTCCAACACTCTGCATCTGCACCAAATGGTGGAATTATTCATTGCAAATGATTTAGCTGAGATACATAGCCCTTTCTACTGTAAGCGTACAAATTATGCATAAACAAACTGTGATTTTTTCAATGTTTCTCATTTGCAATTGTTTAACAAAGAGCTGGACAAACCAGAGTTAGCCCGCAAGGTGTTTTTGAAGTGGTCAAAATAAATATTTGGTCTGCATGATTCAACAACATATGCCTGGTCGCTCTAACCAGATGAAATTATAATGGTTCCTCAGCTAGAAAGGATTAGTTTCATTAAAAGGAGGTGTCCATGTCCTTATTAGAAATCTGCTCATAAAAATTTGCAATTGCCTGAGAGAACCGCTGTATCCAGAGAGTGAAAGGCCATTTTCAGAATGGCATATTTTGGCAGAAGTGCTGTGGCAGTGTTTGGTTCTAGACGCTGATTGTGCTTTACGAGCATGGAAGAAATTAGTGCTTGCCAGGCGGAAACAGGAAGTGGTTTTCCTGGGCTGCAGTTGTGAAGATTTGCACCTTTCTGAGCTAGACTCGCTGCTATAGAGAGCAAAAAAAGAAAAAAAACAGGGCTGTGCCTGAGCTAGTATTTCCCCTCTTTCAACCCTCTGCTCCTCTTACATCTGAGGGAAGCTTTATGGAAGTCAAGTGTTGGTAGGTCTGTCATGCAAGGGGAAATTCGGGTGTGACAGGGGCAGCATTATCTCAGCTGGCTTCTAAATACCTGGGTCTGTAATATCAGCAGAAGCAGTAGGGTTATGCAGGGCATGAACTCCCCCTGTACACACCCGAGAGCCTTCAAACATGCTGCTGTATTCTCAAGGATTTGTGTATAGCAGGTACCTGGCTAAATCATAGTTACATGGCACGTATGCCTACGTGTTGAACAATTCACTTATACCCTACTCAAAATAAGGTGTGGTGGGCATCCTTCCCCCATGACAAAGCTCATAAGAATTAACCGCTACAAATGGGGTCAGTGGGCAGCATAGCTTTACAGATGTGTACTGCTTGTCTCAAACCTCTGGCTTCTGGCCACTGTGGATTGCGAAGCGAGGAGTTAAACCCGTCTGAACATGTAGGCTTCCGTTTTCTTTGGGTGGTTTATTGCTTCTGAGGCGCAAAGGGTAGTTGCATTGGTGTGTGGAGTTCTGAATTTCTGAACTTTTTGCCCCCTGCCTGTTTTCTGTGGGCTCTCTTCAAGGAAGTGGGAAGAAATTTTATACACAAGACTTGAAAATGAAAACAAGGTCTATGTGAAGTTGGCTGAAGGATTGGGTTGCAGAAGAGAAGTCAAAGGAGATGGATAAAGACTTGGTAGCAAAGTGCTGAGTAGAAAATAAAAAATTGTGATGCATTGATGGGTGTAGCTTGTGTGGAGGTAGGTACATATAGGAGCAAAGAGGAACAGGGAAAGCCTGGAAAATTTTCTTCAACCATCAACAGATGCACACAGTGTGGATGCTTGGAGGCCCTTTTCTCAGGACAGTACGGAGGAACTACATCACCTCACATGAAAAAAATACATCAGGAAGATTTAGACTTTTCCCAATTTATCTGGGAAGGAAACAAAGAGACGAGTGCAGAGCACTTGGCTCTGCACAGCTATTGTGTCCTGAGGCACCTGTGGCACCTGAGGCACCACGTGTCCAATCTGGTGTCTAAGACTCATGGATTTGTAGTAGAGTACCGCTAGCTCGTGCAACACCTGCTAAACAAGCCAGGACAGGGCTTCCTAATGGCACCTATGCTTAAAAATACACTGTTCAAAGACACANCAGCTCTGCACAGCTATTGTGTCCTGAGGCACCCGTGGCACCTGAGGCACCACGTGTCCCATCTGGTGTCTAAGACTCATGGATTTGTAGTAGAGTACCGCTAGCTCGTGCAACACCTGCTAAACAAGCCAGGACAGGGCTTCCTAATGGCACCTATGCTTAAAAATACACTGTTCAAAGACACATTCCCAGTCAACACTATTATGCTTTAGTCCTTTACATATCATCCAGCGCTCCTAGCTAACCTGTGCTTGTTGCATGACTCTGAGCTGTATGTGTGTTCGTCAGGTTACTTTGACAAACGGAACGCTGTGCTCCCCATCACTTAATCCAGTACTTGGAGTGTCACACATCACCACGCTCAGTAAAACTGAAAGTTTAGGTCTACCTTTTGGCACAATATGCCCAAATAATTTAGAAAGAAAAAGACGGTATTGCTTTGCACTGATTTTCTGCCTGACTCCTATGTTGCATGAGGTTAACATTTATTTGCTTAGAAATTTCCCTGCATTTAGAGAAGGTCTGGTAAGGCAGACACAGACCTATACTGCGCGATAGGGGTAAGACCATCTCAACAAGGACATGGGTGCTGGGAGGGAGCAAAGGAGCTGCTTAGTCAAGGGCTTGTGTCTCTTGCTTATGTGTTTTGAAAGTGATACCATACAGAGATAAGCAGCATGTGGGAAAACAAAAACTGATCAGGAATCATGTACAGATATAGATTAAGATTACTTTTACAGTGGAAATTAGAGCTGTATTTAAATAGCTTGCTGTATCTGGTCACCACACTACTACAGAGGTTATAGTGAAATTGATTCTCAACAAAACCTCCTTAGAGAAAAATCTGTGTTTATTCGTGCTTCTCTATCTTGGTATCGCAGAAACATGTGGAGATAGATCTGTAGCCAAACACTAATCTCATAAACTCCACAAACACTAACTAACACCATCTGTGGCAATTTTTACTGCAAATTATCACAACATGTGAAATGCTTCTCTCAGTCTGATAAGCAGAGCCTTGTCATGGGAATAGTGTCACAAGGCCTCCTTGCACCGTGGCTCTCATTTCCAGATGTGTCTGGTTTAGATATATGGGAAAAGATGCTTTATTATATCTCTCCAGTAAACAGGAAAGTTCATCTTCTACAATGCACCTTAAATGTCAATGCAACGCAGAAATGAAAGAAATCAAAATGAGCAGCAGGAGTAGCACATCTATGAGTAAACAGTTTCCTCCAGTACAAAGCTACGCCGCAGATACTGGAAAGCCATTTTTATCTGTCCTGTCCTGCTTGTTCTCAGGTTCTGATTCCCTTTCCCTTGATCTTCCAGTAGCACGTTGGGCAAGCAGAAAAAACATAAGGAATTTACAGGGAAAAAATTTGTAGTTCAGCCACCGGCAGACCAAAACAGTGGGAACAGGAAAGTAAGACATGGAAAAATGACCCATCATACTCCATTCGCATCTAGTTTGCTTGCTCTTCACATAAAATATTGCTTCCTGCCAGCAGCAGACTGTCTTACCTCAAAGATACTTTGCCATTTCCACTTTCAGGAAAAACTCTTGGGGCAAAGAGGATTTTGCTTTGAGAATTTCTCTTCCATCTGAAATAATGATATAGTTTAGTTGTTGAACCATTTCCCCCTAACTTTTGTACCTGCAAGACAGTAATTTCTTACGTGACCACCCTCGCTTCTGTCTTTCTTGAGAACAATGGTTGGCATTTCCCTTTAATCCTGGAAATAACTTCTTGCCTATTGTGCACATCTGGCTTCTATTCGGAGACCTGGCAGCATTTGTCACTTTTCTGGACAGGAGACAGAGAAGGTGACAGCAGAACACATCCTGTACCTAAGTGGACAAAAATGCGCTTCTCCAACAATCAAACTCACCAGGAAATACCAAGTTAAGATTTGTAATGATGTTTTCCAGAGGCATTTACTAACATTGGCAGGCAGAACACAAATTTTGGAGCTTCCCTTTTTTTGGGGAGCAGCACCATGCCTTTATTTTGCTTGATTATTTCTATCAGCTTCTTTAGATGGTAGTTCCAATTACTGACTTGCCACTACAAGAGCTTCCTCTTTCCACTGAATAGCTAAGGAAAGTCAGGTCCTAACTGGGATGCTTGGGAATCTCACCAGCTTAGATACTTGGAAAAAAATTGACTGGTAATTAAAAAGCCTGGATTTTTTGTGTATTTGTTTTCTCTGTAGACTTTGAAGTTCTAGGGAAGAGCCCAAACTTTCTTGGAAAACTGAAAAATTGTTCTGCTTGGAGGTAGTTCTGGTCATAAGTTACAGTTTGTGTTTTGCAGGCTGTTTGATGTTCTCTGTTTATGGAATGTTATTGGAAGTCATTGCATTACTTAGGAGATGACTAAATTATTAGGATCTTCACCAGAAGTTGATTGCTAGCTGACACTGCCATTAGAGGCCGAGCTGGTGAACAGGATATCAAAGGGAAGACTGACCTACTTAAAAAATAAATGAGGGCAAGGGAATAAAGATCCTGTTTTGATATAAGCACCATTAGTATAATAAAGGAACAACGAAAGAATAAAAACCTGTTTAATTGCAAATGTTCAACTTTTCCTTCTAAGTGTTAGCAGCTCTTTAAAAGTAAGCTGTTCTAAATCTGAGGGGATTTGAAATCCTCCAGGATAGACGCAGTTTATCAAATATTTGTAATTTAAATAAAAAGAGGAAGAAAAGTGCAAACTCTTCCCATATTGTCCAGAACCATTAAAGCTATGTGCCAGAGGTATGCTGCCAGTGTAAAAAAACCACATCATTTTTATTGCTTTGGGGACAGGGATGGAAGGAACATGTGAGCGGATGCTACGAATGAAAAGCTATGCCTGAAGCCTGATAGGAGTTTAGTTTCTTTTGATACACTCAAAACTGTGTCAGCCCTTTCCCTGAATATTTATTTCGTTTTTAAGAGGAAAATGATCATGATGCTAATACATTACTCATTTTTTAAAAAAGTGTCTTCAAAATACTTACTTGCTTCCTTCCCTACACCTTTCTGCAGTAGCCCACAGAAATACTGTGCTGCGTGAAAGTTTAATAATAGATTCTGACTAAATCAAGCATTTGATATATTCTTTAGATGTTAATGTGAAGAAATTCTGTTTCGGTTTGCAATCACTTGACTTATATGGGACCACAAACAGTCCGTAAGTCCACATTCATTTATTGTTCTGAGTGTACTTTGTGTTTTCAAAGAAAGATGGAGTTTAAAAGATCTGTAATTGCCACATATATTCAAAAAGCCAGAAGACTAGATGGCTCATGGGATAGGAGGATGGAATACCAACTGTTTTCTCTTTAGATCAGACTCAGTTGTGAAAAACAGTGCTTGAGAGTCATTGCCATTCAGAGAGTGTTTAGTGACCTCTGAAGGAAGAAATTGCTGTGCATCCTAAAAAACCAGTTCACAGCATGCTAAATTCTGGATGCCAACACACCTGTTGGTACCTTTACTAACTTGAACAACTAATGAAAATAGTAAGGAGAAAAACAACAAAAGGTACATTTGTTTTGCTGGGCTGTTGAACAACCTATGTGAAGAAAGAGAAGACATCTTGAGTGCTTAATTCCTGTGGTATTTGAGAAATAAAGTGCAATAGCAGTAGTGCCCCAACACTATCCTCAGGTAGAAAAAACTGCTGGTGCAGATTATCGCTGTTTCAAATTCCTTATTTGTAACATTAATAATTGATTCTTTCTGATTGCTAGACAATCTCAGAAGGCAATTGTTTTTTGCACCTTTGTGCAGGAGATGATAGGTGTACAGGGCAGTGTGTATGATGTTTTTTGGGCTCTTCCTTCAACAGTGGAAACATCGTTGGAAAAGTTTTCTAATTCAACTTGGGCAGTGGGGAGAGCCAAATCTCAGACAAGAGTCTCAGATGAAATGCTACATACCTTCTGTGTAAGGTTTCATTGAGCACTTGTAGAAGCAGTTGAGCTGTGAAGCATTGTCTGAGGCACAGAACAGTCAGAACACGAACGTTCTTCTTCGTAGCCTTAGTCTCTTCTCCATACTTTGACATTTGGACTTTCCTCTAGAGCATGTCCCTTAGGGCACCATGATGTCTCTTTCATGGGGCCTGATCTCGTCTACCTCCTCTCTCTCTTCAGCTTTCTTTCCCTGCTTCTTCTTCCCCATGGTGGTTTTGGGTCCTCTGTGACTCACTCCCATCCGTCCTCCCAGTCTCTCTGGTATTCTGCATGGGATGTAGGTTAGTCTACGTTTTTTGTAAGCTGCGCAGCTTTAAATGAGATGAGAAGTTCAGGCCTTACTAAAAGCAACTAGACATTTAAACCAGAGCCAATAGTATTTGATGGTTTAGCAACTCGAAAGCTAGTATTTGATTACCATGGTGTTTGTAAACACAGTAACAACTGTGTAATGAGCTGTCTTAAACTCTCTTACAGTTTTACTGTTAGAGGAGGTGGAAATAAAAATTAAGTATTGATAGACAAAATCTTTAAAAACTATTTGCTTGGTCAATTAAGTAACCTTTGATGACTGAACCTTCTCTCACATGTCTGCTGTAAGGCAAAAATTAGTGCAGGGCTAAGAATAAGTTGTCACTTTTCAAGTTGATCCATATACCTTCTTTCAAAGCTGGAGGTTTGTCGTCCTCTTTGTGTCCCAGTAGGGCTGTAGAAATAAAAATTTCCCTGCGTGGTACATGTACTACCTAAGAAGCGTCTCCTTTCCTAATCTTTAGGTCAGAAGAAGTTGTTAGGCTACAGGAGAGTAAAGCAAGGGTTCACCAAAGCTTGGTTATTAATGTAGAAACTCTGGTAATGCAAACAGGTTGGGCAGGGACTGGAGAAAAGAGCCTGTTCCAGCCAGATGTGGGGCATTATGCTTGTTATTTCAGACAGAGCTCTTACAACCTCAAGTCAGGTAGGTTTTGCCATGTTAAAATGGGATACTTGAGCTGTTTTCTCCCTCAGCTTTCTAATAAGGGCAGGTCAAAAAGTACGGTATACAGCTACAAGTATTTCCTATTTTTTGAATATTCAAAAAAATTTTTGAATATTTGAGTATTTAGTGGAAGTTTTTAAAATGGTGTTTTAAAACCCCTCCCTGATATCTTCAGCAATTTCTATAATTTTCCACGTGGACAATCTTGAGCCACTATCAAGTAAGTGGACATACGTCCTTGCACACAGGGAACCCAAGCTTTGAATATTTATTTGAATATTTAGCTGTTATGGTCTGTATGGTACAGCTAATCTTACATAAGGTCAAAAATGAAATGTGGCCCTGAGATCTTTTCCACACCACAGCAAGCTATCCTCCCACTTTGTCAGGGATGCATAACTGTGGCATAAGGTTTAATCATGCCTCTTAATGCTTAAGCAATTTTGTATCTACAAGAGAAGGCAATTTGCTTGTGGCCTTGAATTCCCAGATTCTCAGAAGAAAAAGTATCTATTTTTTTTCCTAGCATATTGAGCTACGGGAAAAGAAAAGAAGGTAATTTTAGGACAATTAAGAATTGTTTGAAAAAGGGGACTGTCACACTAATTACCTTTAGCTGTTTGGATGCAATAAAAAGAACACGAAGTCGTAAGGATTTCTTAACAGTAAAAGAGCTTGTATTGGAAGAGAAACTACCCATTACCCTGTTGATTGGCAAAGCTCACCCAGCTGCAAAGACTGAATTTGAAACCTGTGATTCTTTCCAAGGTGAAAACGGTGACAAAATCATTAGCCATTCTCAGTAGGCATCTATCTTAATTAAAACCTACCCCCCTGTGATGATGATATAGACAGCCCAGCTTCTCCAGACACTCACAGCTGGCATCTGCATCAATCTTGTTGACAAAGACACTTCTTGAGAACATGTGCTGTAATGGTTTTTCTCTCCCACACAGGGCTCTGAAGCTAAAGCAACCCCCAGGATCAGCTCAGCACTGTCCCTTAACTGCTCATGTATTTGCTAAGGGGGATAACATAACATGAGCTAACATTAGGCTTTTTTTTTCCTTTTCTGCTGTCTGTTAAACTATCAATAAGCATTCTGATAGTCAGGTCAACGTACAATATCTATACCTTCATTACGACAAAGCACCTCCAGCACCACAAGCTGTACCTTCATGTTGGTTTAGAACAAGACTTTGGGGAGTCACGCTTGAGAGTTTTTCCATATGCCACCTGATTTCACTGATGATACACTTCATGACCAGCTGACAAATTTAGAAGAATGAGACCAATAGAAAACTATGGCCATAATGCATTTATCTCAAGAAGCTGTGTATCAAATGGTGCTTAAGTAGTTAAAGGAAATTTATGTTAATCAACATATAAAAAAATTGTTAGACTCTTATGACTAGTCCCAAACATATGTGTAGTTACTGTAGGTAAATATTTTTGGAAATGATGTGCCAGAGCATTTACATCAAGCGGAAAAGATGCCTGCTTCTTAATTACACAGGTTTCTGCTAAATGATTTTAGATTAAACTGTGAAAAATGAGCATGTCAGCTACTCCTTTAAAATTTAGTTCAACAAAAAATGGCTAAGAATTTCCTTACATACATAATTCTTTTAATACAACACAACACTCCTCGTGAATTTATAATTCACTTCATATAATTACAGTTACACAGAAAAATTAGACAAGTTTAAATGGAAATACTCTCTTTAAAATCTCTTTATAAAAAAAAGAGTCTGTGTACATAGATAGTAGTCATTTTTTCAAAGTTCACAATGTCGTTCGTTAGTTTAAAAGCAGAAATCCAAAACACAGCTGTACCCATACACTCCCATTGCTCAGATGGGGCCATTTTATTTTAGATATTTTAAAGCCAATTCTGAAGGACACCACCCTCGTAGGATCTAAATGCAAAAGCATTAGATTAAGAAAATGGATTTTTTGAAGTCTGGGTGTGAGAAAACTAATACTGACAATGACACATTAATGTGTCAATGATGAATAAATACAAGAACTTAAAATTTCAACCACCAGCAATCTCATACATCATTCTCTTTTTTTTTTTTTTGAAGGATATAAAAGATTCAAATGTCAGAACTATAATGTCAGAACTGTTTATAATGTCAAGTGCGGCATGTTGCATACTCTTAGTATATTCCATTGATCAAAGCAGAACCTGGGATAATAATTGCAGTTGATGGAGCACATTTCTTGTGCAAATGGACATGGATTTGGAGTGAATGTGGGAAAAAAACATTTTCATATCGAAGTCTTAGTAATTGTTTTGTTCAACCTGCACCGATCTGAGCACAAATTATTTTGAATAAAGCTGATGCTTCTAGCAGTAACTAATATTAGTGTGATGCCTGCAGGGCACTGTCAGCCAAGGAGAACTTATGATAGAATGTAGTAATTTGATAAAACTTGCAGACTTGAGAGAGAATCAATCCCAACAGAACCAGAGAGAACTATAATTTTCCCTTTGCAGACAGTTCATGCAGTTCTGTTTCAGCTTGTAGAATTAATCTTGTTATTTATAAAGTAAGGTTGAGTTGTTTTTAGCTTGGTTTCCTAAGAAAATGAGGCATATGTGATCATGCCATCTGTGAATGCCTTCCCCGTGCTCCTAGCAACTACCGTGTTCCGAAACAATTGCAACCCAGTTTGAAAGAAGGAAGAAGTCTCAAAGAGAGTAAATTGCTAAAAGCTTTCACCCAGGTATCTGAGCAGGGCAAAGATACCTAAATTAGTACTCCCTGTCAGGGAAAGGCAGGAAGAATTCAGCTGTTAAACAGTCTGTTTGGCAGAAGCCAGCAGCCTCATCAGCAGGAATTAGTCAAGATACCTCTTACCTTTTGTCTCATGCAGCCGTGGCAAAGAGCCCAGTGAAAATGAGTTGGTTTGAAAAGGAAGACATAGAAGTCAAAGGGCAGAAATCTCTTCGAAAACAGAGTGCTTACAAAATGATTTGGTTTTAGCTATTCTTTGAACTTCCAATTTTACTCTACAAAGATATCAAAATTTCATTCCAGCACTTCTATAAAAGGTTAATTTGAACGAACAGGAGCTGAACACTGCCAAAACCATCAAAACATCACATTATTTTAATTTACAGATGTAATAAAATAAAGAGTGGTAGACAGCCTATTAAGGAGGATGTACATCTCAGGAATATTAAGCTGACTGAGGTGTTTTCCAGAGAACCTACTCCAAATTTGAGTACCTATTAGAGCAAATGCTCAGTTAATGGAAACCAGGCTTCATTCTTAATTGATCCAGCTAGAACCCTACAATTTTATATCCACACTTTAGATAGTAGGTTAAAAATCCTGTACTTAAAAAAAGAAATTTATTAACTCTGCGTCTTCTAGAAAGGTTGCATTTTGCAGTATTTTCATTGTTTTATTGATTACTCTAACCAGTGCTCATAGAGACCAGATAAGTTGTTTGTACTGCATCAAATATCTTTTCTGTTGTATGTGGGTGAGGGAAAGAATAAAGAAAAGAAAAGGAGAGAGATGGAGTCAAGAGTGAAAATTTCCACTCCTGGAGCAGGCTGCTTGGTATTGCCTAGGCAGGCTTTGATGACGTCAAGCTCTCTTGATGTATCAAATAATATCTTCCTTGAAATGATGACACAGATGCCGTATCTGTCACTGGATCCTTCAGATGCTGTGTCTCCTGCTGCTCTGTATGGCTTTGAGTACGTTGGAAAGGTCAAAACTTTTAGTAATCAATTCCGTTAGGTCCTCGTCTTTTTCCACACCATTGATAAATTCTTCTAAAGTCAGTTCTCCTAAAAGGAAATCAGATACTCCTTAGGAATCGAGGAACCCAGCAATCACTCTTAGCCCAACAGAAGGCCATTCATGCCAGATTGAGTCCCTCAGGAAGGTTCCCGTTTTCTGCTGATAGGCAAATGTGGGCAGAATATTTTCTGATGTCCTCCTGCTTTTCCTCAGATCCTAGAACTCAGGCTTGCTTTTTTCTGTTACAAGAGGTCAAACACACCTTTCACAGAAGTCTAAGATGACTATGAGTGCTCAGTATCTATGGTGACAGAAACATGTGAAAAAGGGCGCTCATGAAGCCTGTATCAAGACTGAATTTAGACGTATGGACCAATTCTCACTGAGCTAACTGGAATTTATCTTATAGCTGGTTTTAGCAGAGATTAGGGCATAATTTGCTGAGGATTGCCAGGCATAGTCCCTGTGTTGACTACTAGGATTATTTCGAGCCACAATAAAAGTGTAGTAAGAAAATCAGTTAAGAGGTTTGACTACATTCTTCCAAGCAACTGAAATGGTATTTAAAGCGTGATTTTTTTGGCTCATGTCAAAATCAGGTAATACTTTAGGAGTTGCAAGACAACTATAAAATCTCTTTAATTGAGGAGCAAGAATATTGTTTAGCATTCTTCCTCTTTTCCTTGTCTCTTCCCTGTCAGCAAAGGCAAAGGCCAGTCCTAGGCATGTGTCTGCTTGCATGGTGCGCAGGGGTATACACAATTCTCTGTTTAGAAGTTATTCCAGTGATACTGTTTTTCTCTGAAACAGGAAACAGAACTTGGTTTAATAGGAAGAGCTTGATTCTTTCCTCTGAGAACGGTATAAAGTTCCTTGTTAAAATCACAACAATGCATGATTTCTCACTGACACAAGAAATGACAAGAGGCCAGGCAAAGAGGAAGATAGCTGGATGATTTAGGGCCCCAGGGTGCAGTAGAGCAGCAATTCAAGTTGCTTGTACTTCTGGTGAATGAAAGCTAGATGACTTTTGGCTATTTTCAGATTTAAGTACTCCCTGGAGTTTTTTGTGTTTTGTTTTTTTTTTTTCATGGCAACCTCGAAAACTTCATCTGATGTGAAAAAGGAAAATGATCAGCATTTGAAAAATGTGAATACCACTTTCTACCCGTGGGCAGCAAAGGCTGCTTCCACTTTAGTCATATGGGTCCTCACTACACTTGTGAGCAGGCTCATAGACACACTTTTGAAGTGGAAAGACATCATTTGACAAAAGTCCTGGCTTTTAGGCTTCGGTGAGAGTAGCAAGACCTTCTCCAGGGGCAGGCATGCAGTGCCCTGAGGATGTTCGTGCCTCCTCTTTCAACCCCAGTGCCCTTTTATAATCATCCTGGGAGCAGAGACAGAACAAGCCATGTCTGTACACTTGTCTGCATCCTCCTGCTTTGCCATGCATCCACTCACTTTCTCCTATCTCTTCTATCCCAGGCACTCCTCTTACTTCTGATCTCCTTCCCTCTGTGTTGTCTTTGACTGAGGTCTTTGGTTGGATGGGGTTCCTGGACTCATCAGATGGACACACTGCATCATTTTCCTGCCTGTGCAGGTCAACTGGTCTTGAATTCCCCCCTCTTGATCTCGGGCTATATATTTCAAAGTGCCAGTACCAGTGTGCGAGCATACAAAACCCACTTCCGTTGACAGTGAGGTGGGGTTACACTGGCGTGCTGAGACTGATGGCGACAGTGACGGGTCTTGGATTTCCTTGAGCTAATGAAAATAAGTTGCAAAGCCGTCAGGAGATTTGTTTCAAGAATTGCTTGGCATTATTTCTTGTATTTTAATGTGAGGAAGGACATTGCAACTTGTTTGTCTATTTGCCCTTTTGTTTAATAAGAAGCTACAAGGAAGTAGCATAATTTAAACTAAACTTGGTAAAATTTGCCCCATTCATCAGGTGGAGCTAGTCCTGATGCTTTGCAGCTATTTAGAAGATACCTAGCTATGGAAAGCAGTTTGAAATAGGAGTATTATGAAGATAATTCTGAATAATTCATGGTCTGGCATTTCATTGCTGAAACGTAAGACACAAAGTTATTTTTTCAGCTGATGGTCTAGCTCAGATACAGTTATTATTTGCAGTAAACATATGGTCAAAGTAGGGACCAAAGTATGAATAATCATAGAATTTGGGTTAGATTCTAGAATACGAGTATACGTTATTTGCAGGCCTTTAGTAATTTGCCTTCACCCTAAAGATGGGCCAAGCAGGTGGCGAAAAAAATCCTGTACAAGTTATTCAAATGCATCACAAAATCACTGTTTTTAATCTGATTATATATGGCAAACAGCTTTTATAAAAGTAACCTTAACACACCAAATAAGACCAGAAAAATGAACAAAAAATTGCCTGGAATTCCTGTCTGGGATCTGATTTTGCTTTGCAATGCTTTCCTAATATTCCTCATTTGTCAGTGATTGCAGTAATTGTTATGAAATGTCATTGCCAGTGGAAGGAGGATCTTCATGGTTAGAAGTATGAGGGAAGACATTCATATGAGACCGGTTTTCTATTAGAAACAACTCTGAAGTAGTGAGTGAAAGTTTTAGTTTCCAAATGCAAGTCCAGTTGGCTTAATCTATCTAGCTTGGGAAAAAAACAGTAGCAGGTGTCTTAGCATGTGCTAACAATCAGCCTTCAAGCGACATCCAATATATATGTTGTCCAATCTTTAGAATATGCTAGAGCCTGTGCAACCATGCATCTTGATTGGTTTTCTTATTCATTTTGTATAGATTAAGCCAACACAAATAGACTAAAAATATACCTAAATCACACTTTCCTTTTGCTGTGCAACCAGAGTACTGGCATATTGGATGAAGAGTGCAAGACCTCCATGTATTAGCCCCTGCTGCATGCAATTCCTGCATGTCAGCTTAGTAGAGTCAGTTGATTTACATTTCACTGTAAAGCTGAAGTAATATGAGTAAAGAACAGATCCAGGCTTTCAGTTCATCTAAAGCACTCAGTTCTTCAGTAGCATGTTAAACTTGCCTCTTGATCCCATACTTCCTGATGGGGGAAGATCCCTGCCAGTGCCAAGAAAAGCTACATTCTTACCGTCATTGTTCACATCTATCTTCTGAAATACCATGTTTGTGAACTCTTCAGCAGACATGTTGGTGTGGCCGTTTATAGCCTGGATAGCCTGAATGCAAAAATGCAGAAAGTTCTTTCAGACTTTTTCCATCACGTTGTTGAAAATAATACACTGGCCACTGCAGTAATTGCGATGCAGCTCTTCACCAACCCTTTCAAAAATCACTAAATAAATAGCTGTTTCAAGTAAATCTTCAGTAATGAGGATCGGAAAGTCAATTAACATAACACATCATGAAGATTACAGACCAATTTACATAGCCCTGAAGGTCTTCTGAAACAGCGTGGCACCTCTGCTCTGCAATACACTTTAGATTCCACACCAGCATTTTTATCTTGCCCTAGAGAGTTCTGTGTCTTTGGAGAGGGCCCTATGGTCTGTGTGATTTAAATACAGTATTGTTTTTCACAGCTGAAAGCACATGAGGAGAAATCCTAAGTAACTTTTCTATTAAGACATGTTTAACTTAGTAATCACAAATGAAGTCAGACCAGCAGTCCTGGAAGCTGGCAGAATTTACTTGTCCTCCAAAGGAATTAAGAAAACCAGGAGTCTCCCCTCTACTTTTTCTGTGGCAAAGGGACCCAATATTTAGAGTAAAGGTATACATGGATATTTTTGCAAAATTGTATCCCATTCACTGAGACAGGAATTTTTGCTTTATGGAGATCATTCGGGTTAAGAAATTAGGAACCTGTATGTTAATAGCCCAGAAGCAACAAGCATATGTTTAAAGAGTTGGACTCAAACTCAATATCACAATTAGCAAGTGACTGGGAAAATACATACATATGTATGTATTACACATATGCATGTATGTTCTATAATGGATGTACTACAGAATTTGCTCTTCTATACCTGAATTATCTTGAGGTGAATGTGTTCTGTAAGATAAGTCACTCTATGTGCCATTTTTGTTTCCTTCATTATTCCTGATATTATTTTAGAAGTCATTATATTTAAATAAAATGTAAGTTAAACCTATTCAGCACTGATGTGGAATTCTTGACCATTACTGTCTTTATCTTACTTTGCACAGATGAGTTCAAAAAGGCAGCAAGAATTTTAGAAAAATAAACATATTTGTATTACTAATTCGTACTTTTGATACTTTTGTGTTTTATGTCTGACCCTGATACAGTTTTCAGAAAAAGGTTGTACCTCTGCCAAAGTTAATTGTGTTGTAGTGCTAAGTGCAAAGCAGTGGTTCCTGAAGTACCTGAATTACTGACTACCACAGAATCACCTTAATTAACAAAATAAAATAACTAAGCCATTAAAAGACACTGAGAAGGTGCGTGGTTGGAAGGAATTTTTGTGGTTCATAATGATCTGCTAGTCCATAGTTTGCATAGCTGTGGGGACAGGTGAAGTTTTAATGGGACTTCTGTGATTTAAATTAATGTCTCAGTTATGACATATCTTTTTGGACAAGCCCTTGTTTACTGATGCTTAGTATAAGCAAGGCCTGTGAGCCAGTATTTTTTTTTTTGTTTGTTTAGAGCCCACCGATTTTAATCTAGCCGAGGTCAAATGACTGAGGCAGGTTTAAGTTAAAGTTCTTGTACTCCAAAAGAGAAGAAAACGCAGAGGTTTAAAATGGTTTTAAAACCAGGTAAGTTGTAAAAGAAATCTTTACATTAAAAGGATTTTAATTCTCTTTTCAGATAAAGCCCAAGACAAAACACAGTTGCCTCACTGGCTCTAGGTGAAAAATGACAGAGAATGTCTGCAAAAGAAAGATGTCATTAGTCTTAAGGAGAAATCTGGGAGATGCAGCCTCTCCTTCTATCTTTAGAAAGCTGCTCTTTGGAAGGTGATGTATCAACATTATTTGTTTGACCCTGCGGTTCCATCTGGCTCCAGTTCCTTTTAACTTGGGCAGCAGCTCTTGAAATGCTCTAATAGTGACTAGCCAGGCACCAGCAGTAATACAGAATCTAGGCAAAGTATGTTCCTTGTTTATTATGACATTAAATCCCTATTTGGATTTTATGCTCCCTGCAGAAATAGCTTGATCTCTAATGAGTCTTGTAGATTTAGGGAGTGGTATTAAAACATTCATATTCGGAAGGAACCCTGTCATACCTTTTGGATGAAAGCAGCTACTGAAGCGCCAAAATATAATTTCACCAGAGCAAGTTGAGAAAAGTATAAATCATTTTAAAGAAAGAATTACACTGCTTTGGTTTTATGAGTTTGAAATGGACCAATTTTCTGCAAAATTTTCTACAATATTTGTATCCAATCACTGTATGATTTAATTAATTCTCAAATTTAATTTTAAAATGGGGATAATGGTATTTGTAGTAAACAAATCTAAAAGGCTTTCAAAAAATTAAAATATTGGAATATTTTGATGACACCTGTGTTTTTTCTTGCAGCAGGTTCGGTTTGAGAAGCCAGTTTTCCACAGTAGACTGACACAAACATTTGTAACCAGCTGTTTTATTCATTATGCTGCTTCAGTTCTACCCTGTCTTACAGGATAGTTTATCACAATAATGTCACTATTGTTTCTTCAGTTCTTCACTTTCAGTAAAGCATCCTATCTGTAGAGCTACGGTTTAAAGTAAAATACTACTTAGATATGTTTACTTCAATAAGCAAGAAACTAATGCCAGGAATGTCACTAGCCAGAACAATTCTGGTATTACAACTGTAAAACATTATGTAAAGTACAGACAATCCATTTACAACACAACACATGGTGAACCACTGTTTCAGGGACAACGCATTATGTCAAATGCTCTTGCTCTTGTTCGTAACTTGCTTACCGTGAATATGCTTAATAGTTCTTTTTTGTCAATACATCCATTTCCGTCGGCATCGTATAGCTTAAAATACCATTTCAATTTTTGGTCAATTTTCCCTCGTATAACCAGATTTATTGCAGCTATGAACTCCAGGAAGTCTATAAATCCGTCCTAAGAGAGAGAGAGAGAGAGAAAAATGTATTTAACATCATCGGTTTTCTGTTCATTCTGGCAATTTCACAGAAACAGGTCATCAAAATCACTATAATACACACCAATTTATAAAGCATCTTAACATAGAAGTTGCCTGTGGTGTTTAAAAAGGATGCGCTCAACTGGAAGCACTATAGGAAGGGGCATTAGCACAGACAGTTTTGTTCTCCCCTGAAAGTTGGGAGCAGTAGGGGTGGGGTGTGAATATATTCTGAGTTATTGCTATTCACCTTTTTTTCAGGAGAAGAGAAACAGTTTTGTGGTAGACCAGCATGTGGAAAAGGGGAGTCTGGGATGTCTGGTTTGGTACTAATGAGATGTCTGCAGCAGAGTTGCTTATATTCACATGGGTGCTGCAGAACTACAGATGATTTTCAGTGCAACAGAGCTGCTCCAGGTGTTATTCATCAGAGAGAACATGTCCTAAGAGTTGTACAAGATAACCAATAACCTGGCATGAACTCCGGTTACTGTGTTTTTTCCATACAAACATCAGGTCTCTTTGACTAATACATTTTGCATGGGATGTAAAGCCTTCAATTCATAAACTAGTTTCTAAATAATGAGGATTGGGGGATATTCATAGGGATAGAGCATTTCAGATCGATTTGATTCCATATTTTCTGCTTCTTTCTCCAAAGCTACTGATGGAAACCTGTCAAGGACAGGCATCCATGGTCAGGTGATGTAAGCTACTGTGACAGTTCCTCTGTTTCTGCAAAAATGTGATGAGGATGGAAGAAACAGTTGCTGAATTCGGAGAGTACTTGCTGCAACTGTTTCTCATGTGCATTTAAAAAGAATTAACAGCTGGTAAATTTAATCTTGTGATCTTTACATTGGTCAGAATCTAACTGCTTGGAAAACCTTGGAAAGACTGTCATCAGTTTCAGATGGCCTGTGATTGAGAAGAAAAGGTTGGATGAGTATCTAGTAGGTTTAGCATGTTACTTATTTTTGTTGTCATATATCAACACGTCTTGCCAGTTGAGGTTTTTCAGTCAGCAGGCATTAATCTGTCCTTGAGACTGTACTAGAATAAAGGAAAAGAAGCCCTGTAAAGGTGCGGTGTGACTCATTGCATACTTGTAGTGCTTGTTTTAATTTCTGTCCAAGGTTGTTCAGCAGAATGGCACCTAAGAAGTAAAGCTCATGTTTCCAGTGCGCCGGATTCAATGTACGTGCAGAAATGGTGCGTGCATAACTTGTGCAGACTGACCATTGCTCTGCAAGACTCTCTATGCAGGTTCTGCTGTGGTTGCTGGATTGACACAATTTTGTTTGCAGCAAACACAGCAAAGGCGAAGACACCATTCAACAACTGTTTGGGATTAAATGAAATTTGGCAGTAACTGCATGTAGTTTTCAAACAAGATTAGGCCCAGTATTAAAAGCAGATGCTTTACCAAAAAGTGACACATCATGTACCACAAACTTTATGCTTCTTTTTGACAAATCAACTTGAGTTTCAATTTTGCAAGTATTATTTCAAGACGCATCTCATCAAGTATGTTACTGGAGGGCAAGGTTTATTTTTCTGGTTACATTTCCATAATCTGATTAATAGATCTGTTACGAATGTGGTTAGATGCATTTCAATTGCTGCTTTTTTATTTGATTTCATACTACTTATTAAAACTACAGATTAATTTTAGGCTTGCTGGATGTCGATGACCAGATTAATTTTCTTCTTTCTCCCTAGTATTTCACTTTGGATTTTGGATTTTGTTTGCTTTCTTCCTACATCTTGGTGTCACTGTTGTTGCTCTGATGAAATATCAGAAGTTTGAACAACATAATAATCAGCTTAATGTACGTCATTCTGATCTGGTGGATCATTTGGCCTGTCCCAAGCAGGAAGGGGCTGAAGGTCGAGGTCCAAAAACTCCGGCCTCTGGAAAACGCCTGAGAGAAATTGTATTTGCCAGGAAAGCCCCGGCCATATTCTGTAGACATGCAAACACCACTGGCAACATGTTAACCTCAGCAGCCAGTGCACCAAGAATAGAAATACCGAGAAGGCAGACACATTTAGCTATATGATGTGGAACCAGAAGCATTGCACAGAAACATTAAGGAGAAATGTACTGGTTTTCCTTTCTACACTAAAAACCATACATTGTAGGTAGAAAAGAAAACATTTATGTGATGCAGAAGGCTATGGCGATCTTGTTACATACATACAAGAGCTTTCTCAGATAAAGAGAAGTACTGCGCTTTTTACAGTAGCATTCAAGGGCCTCAGAATAGTATGTTAAATAATGAAAAAAATCATAACAGTAACCTATGAAGACCATCCTGTGGTTCTGTGAGTACAACAAGTAATACAGTGAATGTGTTACGATATTACTAAAAGAATACTGCTGTGCCGATTTACCCATCTGCTGCTTTTCAACCATTCACAGCACAAGTATATAGGTAGGTCCTTGCATGTCTCTGGGCTCTGTAAACTTTAACTTTGTGCAACGTGCACAGTAAAGTATCTATTGCTCGTTAGGAAGTCAGTAATTCACAAGCAAAGGGCTACTGTAAAAATAATAAAATAAAAAAAACCCCAACCCAACAACATAATAAGCAGAGCTGATTACCAGTGGTGGAAGATATAAATATTACTTCTGGTGCTTTACTCTTTTATTCCAAAGTGCAAATTTCTAATATTTTTATTAAATGGAGTTAATGCTGGTGAAGCCTGCTTATTTGGCAGCTTAGGATACAGGACAGATTTGGGTGACGGATGCCTTTTTTGTGTGTGAAAGCTTATTTTCTGTGTCTGTATGGTGCTGGACATGCCTTCCTAGGCTGCAACACAATTACACTGGAATACCATGAGCGTCCGGAGCGGTGGTGAAGTCCTGCACCCTTCCTTGCCCGTATGTGCAGAGCCAGATGGGGTAAGCTCACAGGGTACCATTTCTGGATATGGTGTGAAATAGGGGACAAAAATCTCATAACGCAATTCTGGGGAGTGGGCCAGAGAAACACTGGGAAAATGTGTTCAAAACTTCTTTCACATGCCCCATAGTCTTCTGGACTTTCTGCTCAGCATAGTAGACTTCATAAAAATCTATACTTGGCTTTTAGTCTCTTAATGGGTTGACCAGATGAACTATTAGCTTAAGTTGGACCAGTTGATCAGATGAATTAGAAGCATTACAGCTGAGCTTGGGTTTGCGCTCTTTGATGCTGTGTTTTTATAACTTGGTTTGCTTTCACTGATGAGTGATTTTTTAAGCCACTTGGAACGGTTTGATTCACAAAACAAAGACAAAAGGAGGCTCCAAAACTGGATGGAGAATTTGCTGATGATATAAAACTGATCCTCACAGCCCTGAGGCCACCACCAGCCCTGACTGCCCCTGCCCAGGGCCCAGGCCCTATTTCAGTTGTTCATTAGTTACTGGATCTCCTGAGGAGAAAGCAAGTTAATTTTATCTTTTTTATGGGATGTTTTCTCTTCAGAATGTCATCTTACGTGTAGTTGCTGGAGGCTGCTTGCTTTTGTTCGGTGAGGCCAGGGATGTGTGCCCTGTGAGGGCAAAGCCAGGCAGCGAGGGACCGCAGTGTTACGCAACAGCCATTAATACCCCAGCCCCAGAGCTGTAGGAGGGCGTTATCCTTCGGTTCCCAGAATAGAATTGCTAATCTTCACAGGTCCTTAAAAAATTCTTACAGCTTCAAAGTATTTGAATACAGACTAAAAATAATTGACTTGTTAGCTGTAAATACTCAGCTGATCTTAAATGGCACGGTAACTCAAGGCTCAGCCACAGTGACCTGACCTGGACATTTTGGCTGCCTAGCCCTTACCTGAGCGTCATTTCCTAACCGTGTTGATGCAGTGCTACTGGGATAGTGAGCCAGCCATCTCCCACAGCACACCACGGCTACGCGTGTGGAAAGGGCATATTTCTGTCCCTGCAAAACCCTACGGTGACTGAACTCATTGTCTTACTTGGAGTCCTGAGGACTCTACTAATAGTCTGTACACCGTAAGCAGTGCCTTGTTTTCACATTTGCTCCTGAAAAATCTCTAAACTCAACCTGACAGCAGGAGAATAGCTCAACAGGCTTTATCAGGATTAACAAGTGTGCAAATGTAGATGGTCTAGGCATTTCAAACCTAGGGTTTAGGAATTAAGCCACCTTCCCTCTCCCTCCGTCTTTCAGAATACATCTTAAACCTTCTAAGACAGAGGGAGGAGGCACAGGTAAAGCAGTGGAGTGCGGCAGCTCAGAATAACTGAAATTTATAGCTAATCTGGTGTGCTTCTCTCTTTTTCTGCAGCTCCCATTGAAAGTATAGCACTGCTTTGTCTGCCCTCAGAAACCTAAAGGAGGATTCAATTTGCTCTATTTCATCTTCCTCCATTTCCTTGCCTGCTTTTTACTTCTGAAGACTTTCAGCTGTTCCTCAAAGGCTGCATATGCATTATTGAAGAAATACAGAGCTACTTGTCACTCTATTACTTTGACACATCCCTAAGGCCTGATATTGGAGTTTGGGGCTTGGAGGGAGCTCCAGACCTTGTAAAGGCTGTGGCTAGAATCACTGATTACCTAAGTAAACAAAGTTGGCATTTGTCATGGGGTGGGGTGGGGGGAACTCTTGGCAAGCAAAGGCTATTTGATAAGGATGAAGAGTGAAGCAGGGAATTAAGAGCGGCAGATCGTTAAGCGGTTTTGTGATAGCTGCATACCCACTGTTACATAAAGAGACGAGGGTATATTGACCAAATGGTTACACAAGGTTCTGCTTTGCCCAGACAAAGAGGACCTGTGAGATCTGGGGACTTAGAAAATATCTGGAGCTTTATGTTAGATGAGTTGGAAATGCAGATCCAGCTATGTGTCCTGACTCTCAGGCCTGTAGGCTACCCAGGTAAAACATGGTGAAATCCAAAATGTTAAGATGACAAATGATTTCTTTAAAATTAACAACTACCCTCGAACTCTGTGCCATCACTCACAATTTTCTTTCATAATTACTGGAGGAGCAGGGGGACAAGGAATTCGCCAAGGGATCGGTCTGGGTCCTGTGCTCAGCCTGCAGCACGGCACAGCAGTGCCCAGGAGGGCTGTACTGATGGAAAGCATGTGCTCAAGGACCTAGCCCTCTGCCATCATCTCCTGGATGGTGGGGTTCAGTTTCCTGCACCCCTAATTTTGAGCCTCTGCCTGCGCTTTTAGGGGCATCTTTCCCAACTTAAAAAAAAAGCAGTAGGCAAGAGAGAGAGAACTAGAAAACACAGCCATGACCACGTAACACATTTTTTGGCAAATTTCCTGCTGACAGTTCAAGCAAATTTGTCTTGTTTGACAAACTCAAGAATGTAGCAGGAGAAACCTCCAGGGAAAACACTTTGAAGACATACATGTCTCCTAGTGGCAAAGATGCTCTATTTGGCAGATTGTCTCGGGTGCTCCTTGATAATGTTTTTAGGAATTAAAGTCTCAAGGGATGTGTGCAAGAAGGCTCCCAAAAGTTAAACGCATATACTATCATTCTCTAAACTACTCAGTATTATCAGATAAAGGACCTCAGGGAAAGAAAAGTTAATACTCTCTACCTTCTTTACCTGATAGAGATTTTTTATTTCTATAAAAAATGTGAGATTATAGATCGTGTTTTGTCACAAGAAAGCAGTTACAAATTTATTGTCATTACATGAGCTTGCACCCATGTTAGTTTAAACGGATCATCCAATTATGCTGCATTTTTCCTGAAATTATTATGGTTCACCAACATCATCAGCAACAACTGTGTAAATCATGATTGCATAGTTTTGGGTGTTTCAAAGCAACATTTAAATGATAAAGAGGAAAAAGAAGAAAATATAAACCTGGAGGTGCCTCTAACTGCTCTATTTGTAATTAATAAGGAAATAAATAGAAAGAAAAGACAGTCGCCCTTTTAAAAAATACTTAAAATTTCTTTAAATAAAAGAAGCAGATTCCTGAACTGTTCCTTATTCAAATTACTTTCCCCTTTATCTACATCATAATTTAATAAGTAATATTTTAAAGTAATTATGATTAACTGTACAAAGTTAATCTTCATTGCCTATTCACATAATGTGACAAAATTACAGCGTTAGCTGGTAATGGTAGTAATATGCTCTGAGCACTTTTTAAGCTCAGTGAAAGCTGCAGAGTACACGCTAATTTGTTTACACTTAGATGAAATTTTTGAAGAAACCCTACACACGTTGCTAGAAAAGTGTAATTGCTTCAGTTTGATGCATCATATTGGTCACTGAGTAACTGCAGAGAAAACAACTCTAAACCCTTTCTTGTGTTTTAAAAACAGTTAGGGAGCATAGGAACTCAGGTAGCACAACTCAACGGGAGACTGTGTAGACGATGAAGATTATTTTTAAATAAAATTCAATTTCATCATTCTTTCATATTCCTCCCTTTCTATACTGACTCACACTGAGTTTTGCTACATTTGCATCTGTAGGACATTCAGTAAAAATGTATGTGATGCAAATTTAATCCATGTCAAAGAAAAAAACAAGGAAAAAACATTAAGCCAAAGAATCACTTGACCAAACCCCTAAGTACTTAATTTTTATTGTCAGTACTTTTTGCCACTGATTTCTCTGTATTCAGTGCAGTGACTAATTTTCTCTAGGTCTTTTGCGCAACATAGTTGGCATTACAGCTTTATAAAGGACCTATAGGCTGGTCTGTCTTAGCCTCTGGATCTCAGGTGCTGAGTCCTGGTGTGAAAGGGGACTCCTGACAGCTAACTGCCAAATCGTTGGTGGATGCAGGACATCTGGCCTTGCACCACAGAAAAAGTGTCTTTGATCTGGACATGCTCTACAGTATGATGGACCTACTGCCCAAATGCAGCAAATCTGTATTGCAAATGCAGTGAGCATGGACACGCTGTGCACAGAGGGCAAGAAAGGGGCTATTCGATGAGGTGGGGACACTCCATGGGGTGCACTGTGAGTACCACTGCCCCATTGCATATTTTAATCCAATCCAGCTAAGCATCAAGACTGCAGTGCAAGGAAAGTTCAACTGGAATATTAATTAATAGCACTTGTCTACATGAATATTTGAAACTTTGTTTTTAAAGAGAAAATTCATTGGACATTCAGATTACTCTTTCTGAAATGCAAAAAAAAAAAAAAAAAGCCTCAGAATTCTGCAATAGAAATCTGAGACATACCTCACTTTAACATCCCATGTAACGAATCAGCCTTCCACGCTTGATGGTGCTGTGCCACTACTGGGGAATTACCTCTGGTCTAAACTTTTAGATCACAACTCATACCATCAAATCCTATAGTCAAGAATTCAACTGTGCTGACATTAAGCAAGTGATGATTTTAATGATAATGTTAACATAGATTTTCAGCTAGTAATGACACATTATTATAGCATAAGTTAGTGCTCTCACAGTAGTTAAGTCCCTTGCCATACCACTAGAAAACAAAATTAAGATTGTGAAATTGCACCAATAATTGTATGAAGTCCTTACAAAGTCATAGATTCCTTTTTGGAATCAATATATAAAATTGTATGTAAGAAAATTCTGGAGGCAGTTAGGAAGTAGAACAAAGACATTCTTTAAGATAGTCTATAAATAAATAGAGTAGTGTTTCATGCAACCAGGTGAAATATTCATAGAACATAATTTCTATACCATGGAATTTTTTATAAGGGTACAGTGCCGTTCAAAGGCACTTAAGCATGCTGAGAAAAATTATATAACTACACTACCTTGAACACAGCAAAACATAATTTAACCTCCTCCTTATTTACAGTAATCAGGCTAATTACTTTACATTTGAGATAATTTTATGCAACATTACTCCAGATTAAGGAGAAGCAAATGGCTTGGCTTTGTTGTTTTTGTTGGATTGTGTCCAAAACTAATGCAAAAAGAATTTGGACGCATACATGTCAACTCCAAAAAGCCAGAGTATTTCAGGAAGTAAGAGCTGTAGATTTTTGTTACTTCTGACAGAATAATTCTTTCTGGCTAAGAGATATCGTGATTCTTATTTTCTTCTAGCCCTTGGTTTAGAAGCTGATTATTTTCTTGACACACAGGCTTTTATTGCTGACTCTACAATGTGCTGGCCATGACCGTCGCAAAAAGAAAATACATTTTCTAAGTATTTCTTGTTGTGGAGACTAATTAGAGGTGATTGTGAAAGTGAAAAAGGGTTCAAAACCAGAAAAAGCAAGAGTTAGACTTCTCTCGACAAAGTGGTAGTGCTACCCACGTGTGCTGGGCCAACACAAGAACCACAGAAAAGGAATAACATAAAACCTAGCATGTCTTGCCAACCACAATACCGGCTTACATGGCTCTTGGCCCCATAGCGTAATGTGTAATGCAGATGTTGCTGCTGCAGCCTCACTGCCCTGGTTAAGCTGGCTGGTTAGAGTAAGCTAAGAAAAGTGTACTTGTACAAAGAGTTATTTCAGCCTGAAGACATCGCTAAAATTATATGTGCAGCTGAACTTAAGTTTTCACAACTATTTGAAGAGTTAGAATACAAGACAGGAAAGTTGTTAGGAAAGTTTGGGAAAATATTTCTGTAATTATCATCCTCTCTCACCATGGTTTGAATAACTATTAACTATTGCACCCAATTCTATTGTGTCAACTTTGGTGATGCCTGCAAATGTGTAAGGATGCGGCAAACAGTCTAGGCCATTCGTTAGGCAGCCTGACAATTCATATCACAGCAGCTATTCCTGGCCCTGATGACACATCAGAGCAAGACAATCTGAGAAATGAAGCACAACTGAAGAGCAAACTTTCCAGCAAAGGAGCATTAGCAAAGATGCCCCAAGCCATTACAATTAATCCCACAAGAGGTGAAAACACTATTTAGGTTCCAGGTGGTGTTTGAAGTATTGCTCACCAGCAGTCATTTTATTTCATTGTTTAAGAGCTCTTCATGCCTTCAATAAGAACGTGGAAGGCATCTATGACGTAGTGTTAGGTGATGCTTGCATAGTTGGGCCATGTCAATCTTTAGCGAAATAGTGTCTTTAGTAGAATATCTAGCAACTAATTGCTCATATCGATGAAAATAATATTCCTCTGTCTTACAGTTCTTAAGAAGGGGGAAAACGTGGAGGGAGAAAACAACTGAAAGTCAAGTGAAGAATGAGTTACGTTAATCATAAAAGCATCTCTGAAAAATATTACAACTTTCTGTGAACATTTGCATGCTTTGCTTGGAATATGAGGTGCAACTACTGCTTTCATAGAGAATTTCGTGACCAAATGATACACATTTCCTTCTACTACAATACCTGAGAAGATATACTTGGCTAATCCCATTCATGTCCTTATAACCAGAGAGGATAACATCTATTTATAGCCAGAACACAGAATCAGATGATGAAAAGCTACTCGAAAATTGGAACTATAAAGACTCAGCAGGACAGTGGGGAAGGAGCTAGGGTGAGTAAAAAAGGAATGATAGTCTGCCTCCCAACACTTGTCAGAATTGTGCAAAGTACGATGAGTGAAGGGAAACTCTTATTCTTCAGGAAAAAAAAAAACCAAACCAACAACAAAAGATGTAGCTTGAGATTTAGTTTACAATGCTATGCAGTCATTTTGACACACAACAAAGTTCTATTGAAGTAATGCATTTTTGCATTTCTTATTATCTGTTTTGCATGAAAAAGCCTGTTTTAGCTTTCTTCTTTAGACTTTAAAAGGGATTCCTTTTAAAATTTTTTTTATAGTCTAACCTGCATAATGATGTCAGATGAACTCTAGTTTACCACAGAACTACTTTAAATTTTAAATGAAAGAGCACAAACTAGAAAGGTGATTAAAGATTGACATCAGTTGGTGCCTCCTTATCTAAAGATTTCTTAAATTCATTGCTGTAGAGTGGCCATTTTTTCTGCATCTACCAACTTTATCTCTGCATAAGAAGTGTAGCAGAAAATGCTGTTCTCTGTTGAGGACTATCTGATGCTTTATAAAATGCTAACAGAAAATCCTTGAACTCGCGTAATTTTCCTTCAGTGCCACATACCTATTAATCTTCTTTACTCTTCACAGTATATCCTACCTTTTAAAATCCGATTTTCTTACAAAGCAACAGACACTTAGTCCTGTAGCTGGTTTCAATTAATACCAAAATAAGCAATAAGAGATCTACAATAGCAGCATCCCATTTTCAGTACCTTGCTTCACATGTTAAACGGCTATGCAAATTTTGTCCTTCACGGGTCATAAGAACCCAATCAATCAGTTCTTACCCTGTTCAATTGTTATTTTTAGTGGTGGAAAAACATATCTGCAAGCCAGTGGAAGTAGATGACAATGATCTGGTTTTCTGCTTTAAAGAAAGAAGATTTTTTAGAGTAAGTGTTAAACAGTAGCAACGCTGACTATAGAATGTTTCCTTAGTTCTGTTTAAGAGCAACTGGTACTTCCAATATGTTATGGACACACCAGACATTTCTAGATGTGCTCTCTCTTTTAACATTGGTGTAACCTTACTTTGAAGGATATAATCTCTCTGAAATATGATACGTATTGTCACAGAAAACCAGATATACATCACTATACTTGGCAACTACTGAAGTATTTTACATAGATAAACATAACTGTTTCCTCTCTAAAATTCATCAGTAGGCTGCATGAAGTGGGATCGCATGACAGTTATGCACGGACTGAGATGCAGAGGGAATAAAAAAAAGCAGGAGGAATTCAGCTTACTTGTATGCAGTTGCAGGTTTTTTAATTTTTGTGTTACAAATAGCTTAAGGCTGAAGAAGACTGAGATCATTTTTCCCTATAATGACCTAATAAAGGGCATCTTTAAAAAAAATGAACTTTGTTACACTTGTATCTTAACAAAAATATTATTTTTGAAGGTTTTCATTGGAAAGCTGTGGCAAAAGATAAACCTGCCATTTATTATACTGCCAATGCAGTACACAATTGCGTAAATAATGCTTACAAGTATTAATGTATGAGTCATGAATAAAATGTTGCTTAAATGCTACCTCCTGCACTCCTTGTGATAATCTCAAGGAAAGTTAACTTTGCAATTACAATTCTGAATGTTCAGCATGTTTATTTTTCACTGGAGCTAAGAATGAGATGAAGAACAACTTTCAAACTTCACTAGCATATTTATTTATTTGTTTGTTTGTTCATTTAATTATTAGGAAAGCATCCCACAGAGGTCAAGGAAGTGATGAAAAGTCTTGACATAGAACCCTTGTTTTTAAAAACAATTTTTAAAAAATAAAAACATCTGCATAGTTGGTGTCTGCATAGATGGTGGTCTGCACAGAAGACACACCAGAAATGGTTAGCATTTATTTAGTATGTTCCTGAGAAGAAAGCTTTTAAGACATAGCCTATGTACGTCACTCATCGCTGATAGAAACAGGCACTGACTGGAAACAGCTTTTGTACGCTGAGCTAGAGGCGTGAATACCTGTACAGTACTATGCTCTGCCAAGTATAAACATGCAAGGCAGCTGAGTGTAAGAAGCCATACAACCACAGTAGAGTTTCCTCTTTGGTGCGGTAAGTTAGTGCAATGCTACGAATTACATGGTCTGCCTGCTGCCAAGACCAGAGGTAGGCTCAGTCTCTATATGACATTGAATTGGGCTGTGAAGATGTACCCCTCCTCCTGTCGTACGTAAACTGACCATAGTCATTTCTGTGAGGGGGGAGCTGAACCGCTCTAGTATCTCCAACCTAAAGAAATCCAGGGAATGATAAGGTTTGGCTTGCAACTGAATTCCTGTTGGTATTTATATAAAACAAGCTTCGACTAGGCTTTCAATCTATCACAAATTGTCAAAAAAAACCTGCCACGCTGCCGTAATTCCTTTTTAAATTGTTTAAGTTAAAAAAACAGTTAACTGGCAAGTTTTTTTTAAATGGAAATCCTAAGTAGGAGAAGGATGTCTGTAACAGACTTCAGCTGAAAGCAGCAAGGCTAACAAGGTAAAATGCAATTCACAACTGTAATTACCCCCCAAGTTCCATTTGCAACCTGTGAGGTTGATATTCCACAAGTTAACTGCTAGAGGTTTTAAACCAGGCATACATGAGACACAGAAGAGAAAGTCTATGCGCATTTTAAGAGTGTTTTATCATCTTATTCTATGATAGAATACCTCCAAGCATGGATGATCCCAACTTAACTCAAGGAGCATTAGGCTGCCATAATTGGAATTTTAGATTAATCTCAGTCCTAACACTTTAGCACAGTTTTCTGAACAGATTCCTATTTGTGAGAAAACAGAAGCCTACATGAGAAAAATATATTTTATGATGAGAGTAAAAGACTTTATTAAATGACTTAAGTTTTCCATAATAAGTTTCTTTAGATTTAGATCAACTGCAAACTAGTCCCCAAACTACATACTTTTATATATAAGCTTCAGCAACAGAAGTGATAACAAGTTTTAACCATAAAACCCCCTCTATTAAACCATGGTATTTTCTGGCCACAAAAAGCTAGACAAGTTAAAAATCGATCATCTGTCTATAAAAGTCATCTGGCGGAAGCATGGAAGAAGGTTCAAGTTTGCTAGCTGTCTAGCTAAACAGCACTTCTATACAAAGGGTGCTATTAAGAGAACGGAAATAATTTCTATCAAGAAGTTTTTTATACTCCACCACTCGCTGGGATAATGGCCCCTTTATTAGTAAGCAACAACCAGACAAGAATACAATAGCAAAGGCAATAAAATTTTGATCTACACACCAGAGAAGTTGCTATAGTACTGAAGGAAATTGAATGTAAGCAAAAAACTCAAATGGCCAAATTATTTCTGTATTCGTGCGTTATGCATGCAACCACTTGCATCCATTAACTTCTGTGGCTTGTATATGAAAGATTATCATCTGTTTAATATTGCACGGTACCTAAATGTTCTACATAAAGTCATGGAAGGATAATGACCCCTTATTTGTGCAATTATAGCTGCCATTTCAGAGCCCACAGTGTGATACTCCCAGTCAGCTATCCATTGACCACTCTTCACACATCTGTACTTCACTAAAAGCACTTTTCAGATCAAAGCCAACATTTCTGCCAAAAACCCCAGGGAGCAGAAAAAGCTGTAGAAAGGGTATAGGACAAAAAAAGGGCATATGGAATAAGGAGATCCTCTTATTTTAGCTCATCAATAACATACAGAGCTCCTTTCTCCTGCCTTGAGAGGCTGGTCTGTTGCCACTTTATTTCCAGTTTAACGGCATAAAAAGCATCATAGCCATGTGCTTGGAAACTGTTTGATTGATGCTTGTTATTTCTAAAAGTATACCTTAAAAATAGTGGTCATTAATCTTAGTAATAAAAGAAAAAAATATAATTAAACTTATGAAAGCAGAATGCTGTTAACAATGTTAGAAAAAGAAACAAAGGCTGTATGGTAACAGAAATGTTGTCTTTATGCTGTATAGAGATTAAAATACAACAATCTGTAAAGCTCTGTAAAACGTTGTCATGGGCTCACGATATAAATCTTACATCTTAAATTGTTCCTTTCCATTTTTATTCTGAATAGAAGTCACTGCTGGTCTCAAATATGCCAGATTTAGTTTTATTTGCCTGACGTCCTTCCCTGGCGAGGTTGCTCCTCTCAATACCTAACATACCTTTACAAATGCTCACAGGCTGGTAGTGATCAGCATAGATTTCTGAGCTTGGCTGCACCCTAGCTTGATTCCCAGCTGCTGTATTGCTTAATACTCATGCATCTACTTTGTTTTTCTGAGTTTTCGTCCTCTCATTCTTCCTTTAGCTTGGAAGCTAATCTGCAGGTTGGGATCTCCTTGATGTAACCACAGATCAACTCCATGTTACACAGAGAGCTGAAATTTTCAGCAAAGCTACGTATGAAACACTTCAAAAATAAAAGGATACCTATAGGGAACTGGAAGAGGTGCTACGCTAAGACCCTCCAAGAGGTGTTCGAGGATCATGATCTTTGTCAGCAGCCATGCATGTGATAGTTTGGAAAAGTCCTGAGCTGTGAAGGCTGGCAAATGCATAGATTTGCTCTACTTGCTTGGTCCAGTTCCTTTTTGGCAGATGGTGAGGTGAGGGACACACGTGGCATTCTCTGGTGGTGGGACTGCCGTTCCAGCCCTCACTGGTCTGGTATCTGTGACCCCGACCATTACAAAATAGAGACATGGGAGAAGACAGTATGGGGAAATGCTTTCTCTTGTATTGACTATACAGCTCTACTCTGCTGACCCCCGAGGATGTGTTCCTGATAGGTGTGATAGCAGTATGATGGGTGATGAAGCAGTTTTTCTGTGAGACTGAATTCCTGATCATCACCCTGTTTTTACCTCTTTTAGCCTTGATTGATCTTGGCTCATCTGAAGAAGATGAGGATAAAGACAAAGAAAGATGCAGCAAGCAAGTTGCTGATTGGAAGGAGTTCAGTAACACAGATGACGCAGCTGAGATCTTTCAGGATGTTGATCCTGAAAGGCATGCTGGAAAGACAGTACATTCTCCCAACTGACAATCCTGGTGCAGCTCCTCCTGCCTTTCTGTCCTCCACGCTATACATACTGTCCCTCTATGTTTAAAGCACATATATTAAGTCCCCACAAGCATCTACCCTCTACTTCTTACAGGAAAATTTACTTTGCTACCTCACAACTTGACCGCTTCGTATATGAGAGTCATAACAGCCTGCAGAGCAGGGTGACACAGCTCTGAAACACCAGATAGAGAAGCAACAAGTAGCAGAGGGTTCCTATTTTGTTTTAAGCGTATTTGGCCAGTCCTACAGCAACTAAGGATGAGCAAATGTTCTTTCTGAAACCTGTTTTTATTCCACTCCCCTCACTTTTACATTAATCCAGAATCTGAAGGTCTCATAGGTCTGGAGGTTTCACAGTTCTGCAGAGCATGTGCTGACAGGCAGTGCCCTCCAGCGTTGTCATGAGTGGAGGGCTGAAGGTGGCCAGATCCAGGATCTTACGAGCATGAGGCAGCACTCAAGACAGACCTAGAAAGCAGCCCACACTTGTCAGCCAGTCTGTCAGTTGTTAGATCCTCTGATGTCTTTTGTCCCCTCCCTCCACAACCACAAGGTCTAAGGTCTTCTACACCTAGTGAAAGGCGCTACACACAAGTAGCTGATAACTGTGACTTTGGCCTTGTTGTACACCTAAGGAAAATATATATTGTCTGTCTGGGAGCCAGCTACATTACGGAGAGCTGATTGCAATAACGAGCGCTAATTGCAGTAGTAGGGAGGGTAAATTAGAAACATAGCCTGGAGAAGGTGCTTTACCTCTTCGTTCAGTAGTCTGTTTCATCTTGTAACTTGGGCACTGTGTGTGATCTCCTCATCTGAGTTACATTTTCCTCTCTGCCACAGCTTCAATACAGTACTTTGAGCAAATCTGTTTATCTGTGCTGCATTTCATCATCGGTTAAGTGTGGACTGTATTTTCCTCTCTGTCTAACATTGTTGTAAAAACTTATGAACTTGGCATTTTTAGCATACCAGTATTTTCATGTGCTTATATACAAGCACAGGATAAGCAAAGGACAGAAGAGTAACCAGTGAACTGCAAATTACATCTCATTCTCAGAATTGTTTCTTGACATTTTTTAAGTGCCCCTGGAAAGTACTAACAAGACTCCTCCTACTCAAGGCCCTCAAAGCACCGTCCCACTGCTTTACCTCCAGTGCACCATAACGGAAACCCTGTTCACGATAGCAGTTTTGTGAGCAGAGCACAAAGAAGACCCTGCAGGCTACAACTCACACACAAAGCAATAGCATGAGATTAAAGAAAAAGGAAAGAAGGTTTACCTGGTTCAGGTCAAAGATATCAAAAAGTCGTTTAATGTGTAGATCTCCCTGTGGATCCAGCCCTTGCAGACCCAGGAAGTTCTTGAATTCATGCAGACTAAGCTGCCCAGATGGGCATTCTCTCATAAATTTGCTGTAATAATGGTGCATCTCTACGGCAGAGACATCACGTGGTAATGATTCTTCGGAGCCCATGTTGTTACACAGAAAGTGTCTCTTTTTTTCCTATTCACATTTATATCTCTCAGGTTCAGAGTCTTGCTCTTGACCAGAAATCAGACAAATGCTGCATTTAAATGGCCACAGTAAACCTCTTACAGCGTAAGTTTTATTTTTATTTAGTGACTATCTGTACTCATGTGAGATTACCTTTAATGCCTGGTTCTAAACCAGATGGGGTTTCAGAATGTGGCTAAAGTAGAAGGAAAGACAGTCACACTCAAATTATAGTTCATAAAAATCCAGATTCTCCCCCACTGACTACAAACATGCATGAACAAAAGAAAAATGAGGAGGTCCTCAACGCAGTTGAGTTTGGGTTACATGCAAACCATTAGCAACATGCAAAAGTCTAATCCTGGATTGGCTGTAAGGAATAGCTACATTTTTTACCATAAATAAGGATGGAAAAGTTTGGGAGTGCAAACAGACGTGCCTGTTATTATATTCTCTCAGTTGTAGTGGATTAAGCCTTTCTAAAAATAGAGCCCTTTGGAGTCCTCCTTGAGGCACTTCTTATCATGGATATGCTGTGGGGTATCTTGTGTCTGTGTGCAAATGCATCAGATTTCCTCCCTCTCAGCACGGGTCTTCAGATAAAACACACAGTTTTGGTCACCAGCCTCGTGACAGAACCTGAGTGGAAGAGGAATGTTTTACAGTAACTTATTTAACAATAATCAAGTTGGTCTGGTAAGTGAATTAAATTGCAAGTTTCCTTGCTGTTGGTCAGTGCTGTCATCCTGCTTTTTATTTTACATCTTTCAGGAGCTGAATTTCTTCTTCCTCTCTAAGGTCAGGGGAGTGGTTACGTATCAAGAAATCTTCCGTACTGATTAGCTTCTGTACAAGGAGATGAACAGCTCAGGAGCATTACCATAGCACAGACAAATTAGAAGCTATAAATACCGGGGTAAAACTACAGGGTGTTAGAGATGCAGGAGCAAGACACTCCCACTCAGTTATCCTTTTAGTTTATAATCACACAGTGGAGTTAAAGAGCACGGTCCTGTGAGGTGCTGACTGCCTCATGAAAAACAGCAGTCTCCCTCCAGTTTGACTTAAGCCAGAGAGCAATCAATATCTGAAGAATCAGGTTAATTTTTGAGAAGGACTCCCATTCTCATAATGGGCTGTGCTACAACTCTCTCCACAAGGACATCATTAGGTTTAACATCATATACTTCAAAATATGGCATACAAGTAAGAAAGCTTGAACACCCCTGAAGTGCCCGTGAACTTTTGAAGATTAAACAGGAAGACACAGACATAGAATTTGGTTTAGCCAAAACTGGTTCAGTAGGCAAAGAGCATACAGCAAACTGGGTAGTTGGTCTGTTGCCTTTCCCCCAGAGTCCACCTCTGAGCCCTAGAGCTGTTGGGTGGTCCCAGTGGCCGAGGGAGAGTGGGCACACATCTCGTTTGGAAGTCTCATCTGCAGGCAAGTGCCAGCTGGAGCAGTGAGGGTGAGGGAAAAGAAAGCGAGGCCAAGGAAGGTGAAAGGAAATAAGCACATAAACCTCCTGGGTATGCACAGCCTGACAAAAATCCTGTTTTCTTCTTCAGCCATCATGCCCTACTGTTAAAGCAATGACCAGTCATTGTGTCAAACACCGGAGAAAGGCAGTGCACCAGGAACGCGACTTAGGCAGGCTACAAGCTTTACATGATATGATCAGGTAAGAATAGTCAGTTACTCACCCAGTGCTAGTCATCCTTCCTCTTTTCTCTCTTCCTCCTGGACAGCTGTCTTGCATCTCTTCACAGGATCCCACTTAGGCATAGGGAACCGGGGAGTTGTTCACACCTACTGATCCCTCTCCCCTCCCTCCCATTTTCTCCCCCAGAAAAACGCACTACTGCTACTTGCTTCCAAATAGCAAGTCTTGGGGTAGTGTACCCATGGTGACCACGGCACGTGAGACAGACTGCCACACTGCCTTAAAGATGGGCCCTTAGAAGGCAGATTTTTGTCAGATTTTGTACATTCTGGTGAAAAACTTAGAAAACAATGTTAATTTCAAATCATTCCAACTTTAATACCTGTTTTCAGGATCCCTTTAGTTTGATAACGATAACTAAAATACCTGTAAAAGACAGCCAAAATGCCTGGGGGAAAAGTGATCTGATTCATACTTCAGTCTCACGGCATCCCTCGCTTCTACTGGGGGACTGGAATTGTGTATAATTGCTGCTATTACACCTGACAAAAAAAGAAGGTGAGTTTTGCAGAGCACAAAAAGTCTAAAATTTATAACTCGCTGCATATTTTCACAGCACTTAATAAACTCACAGACAAAACCAGTACTGAGATAGTAGAAATTCTACAGAAATCATTTGTCCCTGAAGCCAACGACAATGGGACCTTTCTATTTTTATAAATAAAAATAGAAAAATTCATAACAGTGGGGAGCTAAACTGATATAGCAAAGCCATTTCAAAAACACTGAAACAATGGGTACAGAGACTAGTTTGTATATAGGAAGCCCTGTCAAGCAATTCCAAATGAGCAATCTGTAGCAAACTGAACTGATGCTAAAAGGTGAAGATAAAATTACAGTATCTATTGAGATCTACATTAGAGATGCCAGGAAACTTTCTGGAGTCTGTAAAATATTCTGGGAATTAAGAAAAATATACAAACAGGCAACAGTGGGACTAGGTACTTGCACTGAAGATGACAGCCCTGTAATAAAGAAGATTGCTTGTTCAAGGACAGACTGTTGCGAAACTGCAAGAACATGGGGCACACAGAAAATGCACACTGCGGGTAAAGCGAAACTGTCTCTGTATGGAAATATGAGGGGAAAAAAAGCAGATTCATCAATCTTGCTCTGAAAATGGTATAAAACCTCATCAGTTTTGGAAGGGATGTCACCATCGAAATTCCTTTGCAAGTGAAAAAGAGGTAGTCGTTTGACTGTTTGAAAATAGCAGTTGCTGTTTTTTAAAAAAAACCCCACGCAAACAGAACTTCACAGCAAGGCGATCAGGAACTACTTTGATGTAAAAAATGGCAGAAAAGTAAAATAACGGAGATGACATTCTCTTTCTCTTGGGTATTATGAAAGTGGTGGTAACTTGGCTGTAGGCAGCAGATACTAAATCCCTGTGTTGTGAAACAGGGAGATCACACATGTTTCCACTCTGATAGGTTCAACTGAGTGCTACCTGTTTGAAGTGTAAGACAAAATAGACAACTGCTAGCTCTTGAAGTAGCAAATGCCAAGTTTTAAATGCATATGAACAAAAAGCTTATGTGCAGATCTTTTTTGTCTAAAAGTTGTGTCACCTTTGCCAATTAACTTTTTGTCTTTTCCTCTTAATTTTTTAATCCACTCTGGCTCACTCCAGCCCCGCTCCCTTTTTCCTTCTTCAGCAGTTTCTACCTACTGCTTACTCTGAAAAAATGCCGTTTCTCTCTCCGGCATGACTAAGCTTACGCTTCTGGACTTTGCCCAGTCTCTCTCTTCTTCCATCCCCTTTCTTCCCTGCTATCAGATGCTGGGTCATACCGGTGCTGAGTGCATTCAGAGATCTGCCACTGCTCATTTCAGCTGCAGAGGGGAGCCACCTGGGCAGGATCACAGAAAGCACCATTCACACGTCCCAACCTAGCCAGCTGATGTAAGAACATAGTTTCCTTTCCCCTATCCTGCCATCTCCCTCCGTTATCTTCATTGCCAGATCCCCACATGCACATGGCTACTACTCATCTCCAGCCAGCTTCAGAGTCCATTTTTGTCACTTAAAGTAGATGCAACCTACCTCCCAGCTGCAGCAGACCTGGGTGAGGTACTTTTCAGAAGGACTACCTAGGCTGCCCAAATGGGAGTCATCTGGACAAGACACAAAATTGTAGAAAGAGGAGTTTATCTTCCAGGAGGAGCTGACATGGCCTATCATCTTGGTCAGAAAATTCACCCTGTGAAGGCTTTAACTTTTTTTTTTTTAACTCCCAAACGGTGAGGTCCCAAGCATCGCCATGTTCTCCCTGTGGCCCACCTTACCCTTTATTGAATTTAAGAGTCATTACACTGCCTTTCTGTCCTTAATCAATCTATCTCCACTAGCCCCACTTGCATTTCTGCTTTCCTCCTCCTGTGCATGTTACAAGGAGGACGACCAAGCAAGCCTTTCCTCCTCCTGTACCTTCATCAGACTAGTAGTTTGCTTTTAAGGATTGTTTTCCTCTCCTTCATAAACCAGAAAGCTTTTGTCCCGATGGGGCAAGATTCTAGCAGGACACAACCTCTAATCTCCCTGCCTGAGAGGAGCGGACTCACCAAATTCTTGCTAACTCAAGCATGGGGATGAGGGAAAGAGATGTCATCACTGCTTTCTATGGCATTTTATCCATGGCATACACAGCAGCGTGGGAATATATGTACGATCACTTAATTATCCCCTCATTGAAAACACTGATCAAGAACTGGCACAACTTTGTTGGTTCATAATCGCATTCCTTGCGTACCTGCTACTATATTTCTACAAAAAATTATCTCCTTGGGTTTGAGTATGGATTTAAAAACCGAAACAGAAGGCAGCGACCATTTAAAAATATTTCTAATAGAAGCCTATTATGTTTGATTCCTTTTTGTAGTACCGCTTCATTATTCCTGACATAGAGATTATGAGTGTAGCACAATGATACATGTCCTGGTGATGAGATAAGCAATTGTGCTTATCTTAGTTGTGCACAGTCTAGCCGAGGCTTTTTAGCGTCATTAAACCTAACCACTTACAGACGTGATTTTGTGGGTGGTATTTGCCACAGGCGCTACAGCGCACCAGTGTCTATAAATAACCAGCAGACCATGCATAGTGAAATAACAAGTCTTATACTTCCCACAGAACCATTTGTAGTGCAGTTGTTTTCATGTTAATGACTGCAAGAAATGCTCTGAGATACCAACTTTACATTTTCCATTTGGAGTTAAAATCCTAACATAATGGGGGCCCACTCCTGAAGCTGTTATTTTTGTCAAGGCTTCTAGTTGCCAAAGAGCTGCATCCATCTTTGTCGGGAGGAGAAGTCAGGAATACTTTCTTTTTGTAGCTATTGCAAATTCACTGGTTTTCCTGAACTCAGGGTTGGCAAGAGCTTGGGCTGTGCCTTGCGTTGTGGGGATCGGGGACCTGCAAGTAGGACTTGTGGAGATTAAGGACAGAAGGCAGTGTAATGACTGGTACTGTTATTTTGAATTGGTCTTATTAGAAATGAAGGGGAGAAGTCCTCTTGTCCAGGGGAAACCTGAGAGGCCAGTGAAGTGTCCCGACTACAACTGGGAGAAATAAAAATAAAAGAAACCCCTGAACTTCTGCATGCTGATAATCCAGGGAGGAAGGTGGGGGGTGGGGGGGAAGAAAAACCCAATCCCCCCAAAATACTTAATTTTGAAGATTTTTTTAATACTTGATTTTCAACCATCTGTAGCTATGGTTAGTTTAAATTCATAAAAAATAGTTTAAGTTAATAAATTCTTATTTCAAAATTCCCAAAAAATCTTGTGTTAAGGGTAATATCTCAGAATTGACCCCCACCCCAACAGCACTTCAATGCCACTGGCTGTTCTTACAGAAGATTTCAGTTTAGACAACTTGGATTTTTCCAGTTAATAATCGTATGTCCTGGTTTGGGCTAGGACAGAACCAATTTTCTTTTAGTAACTACATTTTCATTAAGTCTTTTCTGAGAAGCTGCACTCTCTGAAATTAACTGCATGATTTTCCAGACAGTAGCTGCTTCTAGCAGTGATAAGGCTCCGTGTTTATAGTCAGTGCTGGAGCATCAGCAGGAATGGTGTGCAGAAAGGCTCTTACAGTTATCCCTGTGGAGACCAAGGTTGATTCTTGCTTCTGCTAACTTCCTTATGCGCCGGAACTGAAAGGGCAGAGAAGGGGTCAGACCTGCGACCCTGCGATGGGGAGGAGCGGGTCGGACAGGTGACCCAGAACTGGCCAAAGGGAGTATTCCATCCTGTACGCCTCATACTCAGTATAAACCTGAGGGATCACGACTGTCACGCTCTTGTTCTACGGCTGGTGTCCGGAGGACTCTGTCTGATTCTTCTGCCTTCGATCCTGATCTGTGCATTCCTGAATCCAGCTCCTCCCTGCTGCCAAGTACAGTCCGGGACTTTCCCAGGGCGTGCCTCGCAGCATCCAGGTGACGTATTCGTCATCGGCGGTGGGGAGTTCGATATTGGTTTTGTACATATTTGTATATATTGCATTATTATTTTTCCTATTATTATATCTTATAATTGTAGTTAGATTAAAGCTGTTTTAACTTTTCNCTTCGATCCTGATCTGTGCATTCCTGAATCCAGCTCCTCCCTGCTGCCAAGTACAGTCCGGGACTTTCCCAGGGCGTGCCTCGCAGCATCCAGGTGACGTATTCGTCATCGGCGGTGGGGAGTTCGATATTGGTTTTGTACATATTTGTAT
>VZSC01011154.1:0-29648 GCA_013398225.1 Steatornis caripensis
GTAAAATACCACACACAGACCGCCTAAGCTCTCCTCCCAACAGTACCTGTTGCCTTACGTTGCCATCCTCACAGCATGATACACAACAGTGAAGAACGATACGATCCCTCATTGTTGTAACCCATACTCCATAACAGTATCTACACAGCAGCATCCAGTAATCCTGCCCACTCTTCAGCAAAACATTTGCATAAAAAAAATATTGAGACAACACATCTGAAATTACGTAGAGAGAGGGGGGAAAATATGTAGTACATCTGAAGCATAGTGCTTTCACCACAAAGCACCTGGTGCGCCATTTAGAGCCATTTCAAAAGCACCGAGCGCAGGATTGTTGCACAGGTACTGCCGCTCCTGTATTCTGGGCAAGGACACGGTCTTCCATGCTTCAAAAATAATCTTCGTATTTCAGTGAAGGAGAGAAAAAAGCAGCTTAAACTGGGGTGTAGAGAAGCAATATACATAGAGAACAGCTGCCAGCTGTATCCACTCTTTCATGAAAGTGCATCTAGAGAACCCAAAGCACACACTAATTGTGGCAATCCTCTCCTACGGCTATTGAATGCGCCTAACAAAACCTTTGCTATTCTGAACGACGCTTCAAAGACAGGCTCAGCATGGAGATTTTAATGGTCTGTCACAACAAAAATTTATCTTTAATAGCAGCTTTACAGACAGACACCCTGTTCGCAGTGCCACAGTAAGCTGCCAGAGTCACCCATCCTCCGGCAAGCGATCCCAGGTCCTGCTACAGAAATCAGTACAAGTTTGAACACTTCATGTACTCCGCTTAATCTATCCCTTCCCAAAATTCACACACTGGGCTGGTAGTTTTCTTGATTTATTCCAGCTAAAGACAGAAATTAACTACTCCCTTGATAAAAAGCAGGGAAAGAATTTATAGTGTAAATCTGATCCGGGAGAGGGAGGGAACTAAAAAGTAAACTCATTACTAAAATAATCCTGATCGTTCTCCTGAAAAAAAAAAAAATATTGCATTAAGCAAAAACATCTCAGCCTTCTATATATATCTTTCTGAAGAACGGAGCTGGATTGCGTATTAGAGAAAGCAATGTTTCCGTATCGCTTTTCCCCTACCCTGCATCTCCTTCAAGAACATGGGGAGAAAAAAATCATTACTTAAGGCATTATCACACCATTAAACATATTATACTGGTAAACAAGACAATAATATTCACTTTTGTAAGTGTTAGTACCTTACTATCCATTCAATAACGTTATTTCGGAAAAATTTAGCTAAGAAAACTTATTCAACAAAAAAAAAAATCCAAAAACCTTCCACGTCTCTCTCATGAAAACAAGTATGTTTTCAATATAGCTGAACATTAAAGATCACAGACAAGCTTTATAACTTCTTTTTTTAATAAGCCATTCTTTATCATTATATTATATAGTAAACTAAGGGCTTTCAATGGCTACTTCCATTCCCAGCAAGCACATTCACACAAAAATAGAGATGCTGACAGGTTCAGTTGTTGAAAAGGGTTAAGACCAATCATGCCTGTAAAACTTTTTCTGCCAGAAAGACAGAATAAACGATATTGGACTCCACACACACATTAGGACTTCCAAGAAAGAAAAATATAACCCTGCAGGATTTATGAACCCACCCATACACCGCAGTTCTTTCACCCCTTTGTATTTCCTCTAATCTGCTCCAAACAAAAAGCGTATCTGTTCCAGGAAGTCCTGACAAGCTTTGCAGAATGACACTCTAAATCATATCACTAATTCATTACACTCTACCTACACAAAACCCGCATGTAATGTTGACAGAGTTGTATTTAATGGGAGCAATGTTTCAAAAACTATTGCATCTTTGTCAGCTTTCCAACCAAACGAACAATCCAGAGTACAAAAACTAAATCAGCAGCAGAGCTGTACAGTACACCCTAATGGATAATCTGAAATGCTTTCAAAGCTGTAATGCTTTAATTGGGGCACTACCTTTTAGGCACAGATTACAATGCAATTTAACACAAAAGATACTGCTAACGCTATCCCTGGTAAAGTTTATCTTGGGAAACAATAAGTGAACACTCCTCAGCACCGGTGTGGAAAAACATCTTTATTTCCAAAGAACAAAGTCAGTCCTCCCTCATATAATACTGAAGCACATTTCACGACACATATCCCAATGGGGTGTGGAATCAATGTATCTCAGATACAGCAGATGCCTGAAAGAAGCCACGTAAACAAACCTGGAGATCTACAGAAACATTCCACTTAGTCATTTCTCTTCTCTCTTCTTCAGACATCAATTCGCAGGTATTTCAAAAATTAGTATTAAACGACGACTTATTTAATGCACACGCAGTTCAAAAACCCACTCAACTGCAGAAGAACAACTTCTGTTTGCACCTGGCTGCATCCCCCGGAGATGAAGTGACACCTCCACTCTACCTCTCCCTGTACTATTAGCACAACCATTTCTAGCCGAAAGTTAGCAGTAACTGTCTGTGTCCTGACAGAGGTACCCGAAACAAACGTCAAAGCTTCTACAAAACAGAATGGGATACCTTCTGCTGATGATTTGAACTGGGTGTGAGATGCTCATCATGTACTTCTTCCAAGAGAATATTCACGGCTCATGCTCGCAGCAGGCTATCATTATCAATACTGCACCATCATACGGAGCATTAGGATACAAGCATTTAAATATTATAACCTCATCACTCTAAGTTTTCTATTATTTCAAATGCTCAAATCATAGGAAGAAGCCATGGGGGGGTAAAAAAGAATACCAAAAAAACCAACAAAAAGTAAACTTACAAGAGGGGAATTTCAACAATGAGCTGGATGAGACAACACAGCAACTCTTCTATGAGGTCTTCACACTCTGTTCCTGAAACAGAAGCACATCAAAGGTTTTCTGGGCTTTCAAATACCAAAAGAAAGCAAAAATTTAAACACATAGATCCAAACTACCAGGATTTTAATGAAGGAACAAACACCAGAAGAGAAATTCTACCTAAGGAGATGGCATTCTTTCCTGAAATAAAAGGCACTCGGGATTATCACCAGAGAAAACGGTGACGGCTAAGCCACTTATACATAAAACAAATAACTAATAACAATGGGATAAATTAAATGAGGTCTTGCTATTGTAAGAATAAGCTAATATTCAGCACATCAAGCCTGACTTTACTACTTAGTTAAGTTCATATTAAATAGTGTCACTACTAACAGTTGGACTTCTCACTAGCGACTTCTCACGGGCCCACAGTCCAAGTCTCCTCTCAAAATTCCCCGTACTCTGCATATTCCCCACCCCTTTTTTTAATCCCAAGCAACGAATAAGCAGAGACAGACAGAAAACACAGTTCCATTTGGCTAACACACACTGAACAACACCCCAAACTGCGATCTTGCAAATGAACGCAACCTACAGCACACATCACCGCTGCTCTTAAGCGCTTAAGCCTACACACTATTTGTTCATGAACACGCATTTATTTATTGAAGGAGGCTTTATGCATTGCAATGACAAGGAAGGGATTCATGAATTTCCAAAGTGCATTTCAAGTGAGCAGAGATTATTCTCTACTCATACACAATGTGACAAAATGCACAGGATGATTAGAATTATTTTTAAAATGCAACTATTCTAAGCCGTAAAACCGGTGGTATCTTACACTAGCGCCGCAATTTTTAAAAGCAGATGTGACAAAAGACTTGCAAGACTTACTGAGGAAAAAGCTTATTAAACCATTTGAAGTTGTCATAATACTAAAAAACAGAAGACAAATCTCTTGGCTCATCGGGATTTTTTTCTGCTTTCAAAATAAAATTATAAAGAGAAATCTACAACACCAAGCGTAGGGTTTTATAGTGCTGAATGGCCTGAGAGCATAGTTATTCCTTCTGCATCACCACACGATGATTACCCAAAGGCTTGTTTATTTTGTATTTCCAAATAAATATGTCCTGCAATAAACGCAACATTATAGCCAGGTTATGGCAGTGTTACACTGTTTAACTCAAGTTTGTGCTTAAATCCACGACTCCATTTTAAGAGGCACACCAGAGGGAATAGTCACAATAAAGCAAAATTATTTCTTTCCACAATCAGTTTATTAAAAACACATTAAAAATCATCACCTAGTGAACCGCACGTTCTAAAGGAAATCAGTTTTTTATCACGGAAACATGGTTTCCTTTATATAGAATCCCCCACGAGTAACACAATGTAGCTCCTGTTAGTAAAAACCAAGAACTGCTAGGAGCATTTAACCTTAGACAGAAACCACTGCCAATAATGAAGCCCAGATAACGCATTCTAAAGTAACTTGAACGTGACAGTTTCCTAAGGTTTTCTGAATCTAGAAAATGCTTACAGAGCAAGACTGCTGTTAGTTCCCAAAAGGCACCTAATTTCTTCCTCTTGACAACTGAGGAAAGGGAAGAGGAGAGAGAAAAAAAGGATGAAAAAAGTAAAGAGTGCATTTGAAGAAAACAGTTTCTTCCACCATGCTATATACACAACTCATTTGAGGACAGAATAATTTTATTTGAATACGAAAGAGGGCTTTCTCCCCCGCATTATACTCAAAGCAAGACAAGTTCGGGTTAGCACAATCACATCGAATGGAAGATGTTAGTCCTTCCTGGTCTGGTCTCAAACTATTTTTCTTCTTAAAAAAAAAGCTTAATAGCTGTAATCAATGTCATTCAGCTACAATAATTAATGTATCCTTTTCCCCATTGGGCCACATGCATTCTTGTTTAATTCTTGTCTTGCCGAGACAATGAGGCGGACGCATGCCAAATCTATAACGTGAGAGCGAGCTATAAACACGGAACACGACGTGTTTTCATAAACAATGCCTTTTTCAATTGCAGGATAAAGACAATACACACAATGCTCACTCACATTAATAGATCCCATACTTGGATCAAAGACGCGTGTAAAGCCTTGGGGAAAATAAGTAAAGGGTGAATCTGTCCAGATAAGATTAGAGCAGACTTGCAGAGGGAGGAATCACTGGTGCGTCTTCTAAACTCTACCATAGTGCGGAAGTAACTGCAAGCACGCGCAGTTTTAAAACAAGTCCAGTTATGCTGCAACACGTCAGCATATTTAAGTCCTCAAACATGTGGATTACTTGCATTGGGGTTTTTTTTGCTTTTTGGGGTGTTTGGGTTTTGGTGAGGTTCTTTGTTTTACATAGTGATTTATGGCTTTTTAGACTTTTTTCGAAGCTTCACGTTATAGATACTCAATTAGCAGACACCACCCAGGCAAAAAAGGCTTATTCAGAGGAAAGTATACATACCAGGAGACTCCACTTCCAGTAAAACCAGCCCAGCTCCATCCTTGGCCGTGATACAGGCTCTAACACAGCCAGTGAAACAGTCTGTCTTCTCAGGAACCTAACGATTATGTTGCCACAACCTGATCCGAGCTGCAGTAGCAGCTGGATGCCCCTAATGTTAATAAGATACTCAGGCACAGCAAGGTATAGCCTCACCTTAGATGCCACTTGTTTTTCTGCCCTGCTGCTCCTACACAGAGGACAGAACCTGGACATCACTAATGACATAATCTGTTGTTTGTAAAACAGTACCTGAAGCCTCATCCATTCAATTCAATCAGCAGACTTAAAGCTTCTTTGGGTTCTGTGGCTTGATTTTCAGCTGAGAGGACTCTCAAAAGCTCCCAGCTTTCCCTTAAGAGTGTTAACAAGGAGTACATAAGTTAATTGCCATCCCTCATTCCCTTTAGATGACAGCTGAACACTCATGAAACCATTTCAGGGCTGCAGTAAACATACTGTTATTTACTCCCTCCTCCATGTCCTCTTGTTTGCTCTAACACACCAAACAGTCCTCAGCAGCCTTGTGATAAAGCTTTCTCTACAGACAATGAATAAAGTTTCCTACTACAGATCAGGGAAGCGGTCAAATGAATTGATGGTTTCATTTAGAACACAATCCACAGCAGACGCGCATCTCTCACCTCTGAATCGCAATACAGTTGAAGACCACGCAGAAATTGTGGGATACAGACACCGAAAGATGAACGATCCGTGGTGCGGGCACAACTAACGCCAGCTTCAGATCGGCATATGCTGAATCTAGTTTAGGATTTATCAGTAGCATCAGAATTTTTAGCTAAATCTTAAAGCATACGGTTTAAGTCTCTATAAGGATTTTCCCACAATCAAAATTGTGCAATGTCCTCCAAAGTTATATGCAAATTCCCAACTAGGGATGAAGAGGCAAAGGTTGCACTTCCTGAGCTAAACAACCATGTGAAAACTGTCAAAAGGAACAAACTTCTACTCATGGTCTGACTGTTCTTGAAGGAAATCAATAAACAGTGCTGTTAGCAGGGAGTCCATCCTGTGCAATTCGCTCATTACAACTTTACAACGGTAAGCTACAACATACCCATGCACCCCAACTTTTTGCAAAAGGAAAAACCTCGATCATCACATTTTATGACACAAAGCACAATTGCACAGCTTCCTTCTGAGCTTAAAACACAGCCTAGCAGGGAAAAAGCACAAACTGGGCATTCAGAAAACGCGAAAGCACATGAATTGCAAAATCTGGAAGGAGAACTCTTCCAGATAAGACAGTTATAAAAAACACTAACTAAAAAATAGCAGTGATGCCATATATAACCTGTCAAAACACAAGGCCTGTTGCCGAGTAGCCAGAGACAAGGGTATTTTCCATACATTATTACTATNTCCAGATAAGACAGTTATAAAAACACTAACTAAAAAATAGCAGTGATGCCATATATAACCTGTCAAAACACAAGGCCTGTTGCCGAGTAGCCAGAGACAAGGATATTTTCCATACATTATTACTATCGTACACTATACGTTTCTGCCCGACATACCAAATACCGCACAGCGCGCGCTGACGTCCTGACCGCCTGCAGCGCGAGCAGCCCAACGTGTTGCCAGTGCAGTTATGAGCTCTGAGTTCCCAGGTGCTATATTTAAACTCGGAGAACACAGTACTAGGACATACTCTCCGACTAGAAGGAAAAAAAAAAGCGATGCTCACAGTTTAAATAGGGAAACAAACACCACCACGCAGTGATTTCCAAAGGAGTTTTAAGATGATCCTGAAAAGCACGGTTACCTTTTCTCAGGTATGAGAGATTGAACAAGGCACACCAAAACAGATCATAGGAGAGAGAGGTTGGTTGTGGTGTTGGTTGGCTGCACCGTTCTTTCCAATAACCACTCACTAGCCATTAAGAACACAAGCAAACAGTATTTCTAAATTCAGACATTCTATTAAAGCTTTTTTCTATATGGATATCTGTCCTGGTTTGAGCACACACCACTTCTGAGGACAGAATCCATTTTCTTTCTAATAATTTTACTTTTCAGTTAAGTCTCTTAGAAGAGACTGCACTCTCTGACATTAACAGCACGGGTCACGACTACTTTTTCTCCTCAAATACATACATACGTGAGTTCATTTAGTTCATGACCGCAGGTTTCCATCTGTCATAGCAGCCTCTCCGGGCAGGAGAGATGGTATGAAGGGTGCTGCAGTTCATGCCCACGGGTTGCAGGTTAAAGGTGTCAGCCTTGAGGAGGGTGCTGGACAAAAAGCAGTCGTGACCGGAACTACCAGGGAATGAAAAGCAGTGTGCCCTGTTCACTGATGGATCCTGCCGTCTTGTAGGAAAACATCGGAGGTGGAAAGCTGCTGTGTGGAGTCCTCCTCCAGGCTGACATCTTTAACCTGTTACCCATGGGTTATGTACATTATATAATTAATACAATAATGTATTTTATACGGTTCATTTTATCATGCTCCCAGCTGAAGAACAGCAAAATAATGTCCAGCTCCGGTAAATGAGAAGACAAGGACGATTGAGGAGGACTTAAATTTTTAAAAAGCGTGCTCAAAGACAGTGTTACGTATGTACGACATTAGTACAGATAGCACTAATAAATCTGTGTAAACTTCACAATAAGAAGGCGTGCCCTAGTTTCCAAAGAATAAAAAAATAAATTCAAGAAAGCTATGCTTGACTTAATTATGGAAATACAAACAAAATAATTTATTTTTTTTCCACTCACTTTAATAAGCCCTAAGACAACAGCATTTTATTACATTCCATTAACGATCCTTCACTTTTCCCATAGATAAGTATAAAAGCTATAGGAAGGCACTCACCTTATTACCATGCTCTATACATATTTCAAAAAACCTATGTGAAGATTTGTTAGGAACCAAAAAAATACGGCTATGTAAACACAGCCCATGGGGACCCTCAGTACATCGAGGCAGGTCACGAGAACCATTTGCAACTGGAAAACCGAGTCAAAAGCAGCAGCGGACTCAAGCCACGGCTGAGCACGGAGAGCCAAGGAGGAGCTCGTTTCCTGCCTCCGTCCCCTGCTCTCACCAGCAGACCACACACAATTACCTTCCTAATCAAGAACATCCAGCGAACAATCTGCTCAAAGATAATTGCTAAATACATTTGCCATCAATATGCACAAAATTACTGCTAATAAATGTCACTGTGAATTACAGCCGAGTGCTACTAGACATGGTATAAACATGGATCTACCCCAGTGACAAGAGTCACTTTTCATACCACGCTGCGAGGAACTCCCAGCGTAAGGAATAAAGATCGCAGGAGTCCGCACTACCAAAACGTCTGTTTTTCCATCCCTTCTACTGTGCTACGTTATATTCCAGAAGCAAGAGGTGGGCAATTTTTTTAAACCAAGCATAAACCCACAGGCAGTCTGCAATGATAGCTTATTATACGCGGGTGTTACTTTCTAATGCATCAGTTAGCTGACTTCATTCTTGGAGATTACTCCTCACAGTTTAAATACATTAAACCGTTTCAACATGTAGCATTTAATCTTTTGGCACCAGAAGCCTGATTTCCCCGGAGCAACGGCAGGCGCCAAGGAGTTAAACAGATTTTAATGAACAGTTTTCACTGTTCAACGAGCAGGCAGCTATTAGGCATTCTCAACGCGTGTCGTTGCTGGACTGACAAGGGAAATCCAGTCAGATACTTTTGGTTCTTCCACAATCCACTCGCACCGTGTTAGCATTCTGCTAACAGTCCTTTTTGCTAGACCATTTTTGGCTTTATGCAATAAACAACATGCAATTACAAACTCAACAGTATCTTTACAACAAAGCGAAGGGAATCAAGGCCCCTGCGCTGGCATTATTCGTTATGTGTTCTGTCAGAGCATCTTGATGGGGCACTACACAAAGATTTGTGGCAGACAGTGTTAGGACTTTCTTTTTTTTCAAACTGATTTTAAATGCATTCACATTATTGACATTCAAAAAGAAGGACCTGACAGCAGAAAGACAACGGGTAGATTATTTGAGCATCTTCCTTGCTATCTTTTGTCTTGGGTAATACAAGCTGTGTTTCTTGGAGATGCACCTTTTTTTTTGAACATTCTGCCTAAATTCTTTGACTTTTCCTGTACTCGCATATAAACTACTGCCCACTAACTAAGTTTTAGCGGTTGCCTTTTCAATGGATCAGTTCTAACCATAGTACTGTTATCTTCCCTCATTAGATTCCTAAAAATTGCACTAATTCCACTCCCTGGCTGCTGGTGGTTCATGAAAAGCATGTGAAAAGAAACACTAAATAACTGCAACATCACCGTTCCTACAGTAGTATGTGGTCAGCTTCACACCAATTCTATTCAGTTTTCTGAAGAGGATCGTTGCCACCTTTCAAACTGTATGAAAACAACTAAAGCTAAGGTAGATCTACAGCATCACTTCTGAACAACTGTTTAAAAAAACACCAAATTAAGTTTGTAAATAAATGACCATGTTAAATTTGAGGCAAATCTTCAAAGAAAATACAAACCAAACAACTTGAACCCTGCTCTAGAAGAGGTCGATTTTGCTGTAAGAACCTGTAACATGCCAACGGCTTGTAAACAAACATTTAATTCTAGCAGAAGACGACAGTCAATATGTGATGAAAAGCTTTCATCGCATTTTGAAGGTGTTCTCTTTGACATGTATGATACAAAGGAAGATGGTTTACACCAAACTACTTCAGACTCCAAAGGAAGTCCGTCAGTTTTACTATTGACTACATCCTTTCAGTCTCACACGTTGTCCTGAACAGTAAATATGTTGTTTGTAACCTCACTGGTACTGCATTTCTAGTTTTAAAGCAACACTTGGGTTTCTTAGTCTGAACAAAACATAGAATGATAGAATCATTTAGGTTGCAAAAGACCCTTAAGACCTTCGAGTCCAACCATTAACCTAACACTGCCAAGTCTACCACTAAACCATGTCCCTAAGCACCACGTCTACAAACATCAGAACTTCTAAGTTTTTTGTGGGATACTTGTTTCACTAGCCCTAGTGTACACCTACCGTATGAGCCTGGTTCTTTCTCTTCGTACGTAAAATGAAGCTGCAGCTCCTCTTCCGACATTCGACTGATGAACACTTTCAGCAAACAGCAAATAATAAACAGTGCATTGTGAGCCTGCCAAATAAAGAGGTGACTAGAAAAGAAGCAGAAACAAACAAGAATCAGTAACATTTAACCTGCGGACATGCATCAAAAACCAGAAGAAAATACATGCCAGACTAGACAAAGGGGTTCCTACAGCTGAAGCAAGAGAAAGCCAAAGTGCTCAAGCAGGGCGTCTTCAGTTGACGCTACAGCAAACAAATTGAAAAACATGTTTAAAAGTAGTAATTTTTTCTTCCCCCAAGAGAATACAACCTTATTCCTAACTCAGTTTGTACTGTTAAAAACACCAGTTGCCATAAGTACCTCTCTTCAAAGAGCTCACCAGATGGCTCAGCATACTTCTAAAGGTTTCTAGATACTACAGATTCAAGCTACCCAGGCATCTGAAAACTTTCAACAGCTTCAACACGAAAGCTGCTGGGGCTCCCTGAACCTTAGCACCTCTCCCAGTCAAATAGCCTTCCGATGACCACAGGCATTTATGGACTTCAGGAGCGCAATATGGCAAGGTTTTTCTATGCAACACACACAGATATTTTCCAAGCTTTCGGAATGCAAGGGGAATATAGCTTCATTATGTTTTCCTGAGTCCCAACAAGCAACTGCTGGGAAGCCCATACAACAGCATACAGTCAAGCTCTTGCTTGAAGCTCTATTTTCAAGGCATTTTTGGATTAAAGCAGCAGGAACTATCCAGGCAGGAAAAACTTCTTTCTCCAGATATAAGCAAAAAGTTTGAGGGCAGTCCTGGGAGCAAGGGGGCACTGAAGAGAAAGTCTTCCTTTTGGAAGCCCCGGATCTGATGAGAGCCTAGGGGTATGAAGAGCCAATTACAGAAAGTTTCCTGGCAAAAATACAGAGCGCTGCACGCATAACCTCCTGGAGTTCTTTCGTACTGCTGAATGGAGAAAGCAAAACCCATGGCAGTTGCATGATACAATTTGAAAGAAATGTCTTTATACAAAAGTTTGTGTTCAAATCCAATCCAATTTAAAACATTTCCAAGATAAAATACTGCTTCATACACTAAGACTTAGCTAAAAAGGTCAGGTGACTTTTAAACAGCTCTAAACCAGTAGTAACCAGAAGTTAAGTGCATCTGTGTACAAATGAGGTATGTAACAGGATGAACACAAACACGTCTTTTTCCCCAGCAATCTATTTACCTATTACACTTAACCTTCTGTGTTTGGAAAAATACTAGATACTTGTGTTTCAATCGCCAATTGAAGAGAATTCTAAGTTTTGATCTGTGATTATGTTAACCAGCAAAGTAAAGAACTCAAGAGCTAGCAGCAAAAGAAACATTTAAAAAGTGAAATGGCACACACACAGCTTTTTTCTGGGTACTTACTTCTGACATTCTGCTGAAATTTTTAACTCTTTGGTTCTAGAAAGAAAGACTTTAATCAATGACCCAAGGTTTCCTGTTCGAGGATTCTTCTCAACTAGATGAGGAAAAATAAAATAATGATTATACAGCATGCGTAAGTTGACACTATTTAGTTCAAACATTATATAGAATGAAATCAAACTTCAACCTCTTAAAACATAAAGCACAGTACGTCTGGTGTTCTTCCTTTAAGATTCTCCAGTACATGCTTTACTACTCCACAACTGTTCTCTAAACATACTTTTTCATCCCAAATTTAAAATACCCAAATGCGGAGCTCATACTGCTTCCTTTCCAAGGCTTATCTACCGCACAATAGTCTCCTGTCAGAAAACTGGGCAGGTTTTCCAACTAGCTTTTATCTTCTCGAAACGTCGCTGATCACATTTATGTTATCCCATCTTTTCGTACTCTGATTAATTCTTTCCCCTTACTGATCAGCTTAGAGGGCAGACGGAAAAAGAGGTAGTAGGGATGGAGTTATTTGTCTTAAACCTTTCAGTCATTTCAAGTTCCACAGAACAGTTAACGATGGAATTTTCTAAAAGTGTGGGATATCGATAAACACACTCTTTGCACTACTTTAATCTTACTAGTGGAACCCATACAAGTGAAGTATACGAAAAATACGGATGTGCATGTGAATGCTGTTTCTTAATTTTGCTGATTAAGCACATGGAAAAAAGATGACCCAATTTCTCACCTAAAGACTTGCAGACTGAGATGGTAGCTTCTTCCAAGAGCTTTAAGTCAGCACTAGGGGAGGGGGAAAAGAAAATAAAAATGGTTACAAAAGCAACTGGGTTGCTGTACTTGAAGCGAAAATTCGTTACAAAACAGTAGTAAAATATTTCTTTGAAGCACTCAATTTTACAGATCCATTAGCTGGTTTACATACATATCAGAGAAGCACAGAAGGGTTGGGGTGAGAAGGGACCTCGGGAGGTCATCTTGTCTGACCTCCCTGGTTGAGCAGGGCCACCTAAAGCCAGTTGCCCAGGACCGTGTCCAAGTGGTTTTTGAATATCTCCAAGTACAAAGACTCCATCATCTCTCTGGGCAACCCATTCCAGTGCTCAGTCAGCCGGGACAACATGCATTTGAAGTACAGTGACTATAAAACAGGAAACTAATATTCAAAAGTGAATTGTTTGTCAAAGTGAAATGATGTCACTACAGCATTTGTGTTACTACTACCTTCGTGGCTTCAATGCTGCCACGCTTAGCTTGATGCCACTGAAAATACACATAGAACGGCAGCCTACAGAAAGAACTTGTTTTTTTTTTACAAGAACTATCATACGAAATAACATCTTTTTAAAAAGTATAAATTAAAGAATCCTCAACCTGACATTTAACCTCAAGCTAAGCTTGACTTTCCTTTAACTACCATTATTATATTAATGCAACAATCACATCAGATACACCACACTTGTCATGACTTCATTAATTGCACGCTGATATGCCTCAATGAAAACCATCAGCTGAAAAGAACAATAAAGCACTGAAGAAGAATCTGCCAACAACTACTGAAAGTAAACACTATACTGCGTCAAACACATAAAAAGACATTTATATACTTCTATCCCTACAAACCTACCGGTACAGAGTAACCGATCCTCAAAAACAGAACAGACTACATGGGAAGTATATTTTTTCCTTAACGGATGAGAAAAAAGGACAAATAATAATCAGATACTGCATCCAATGCCACCTTAAGCAATATGAAGATGTGTCAACGTTAACACCTAAAGAGCAACCTGTCCCAGGGTTTCACCACCCTCATCGTAAAAAACTTCTTCCTTCTACCCAGTCTGAAACTCCCCTCTTTTAGTTTAAAACCATTACCCCTTGTCCTATCGCTACAGGCCCTACTACTCAGGATATTGGAGAAGATTGTACAGCCTCTATGCAGGCTCAATTAACCTACAGCCCAACCTACAGGAATGGCAGTCCTGAAATTCCCCAAATTAAAATTCAGTCAGAAAAAACCCCAAACATTTCAAAGCTTGCTGACATAACATACTATGTAATACAGACTGAACAATTTCAGAGCTCATGCAGCTACATCCTTGTAATTAAAGGTATGAAAATCACCACCCTCGGAATAAATAGGAAAGGAGCAATGTAATGAAACCTGAACAGTAACTAAGCCTATAAAAGTCAGCGGTACGGCCTCCATTCAAGCACTCTTCCCATAAAAATATTGCAAAACTTAATAGTGCCATAATTACATTGCCAAAGTCGCTGTTGCTTCCTAAACATTAAGTTTTCCAATGAGTAACCTGATTTATATAAAAATGTCAGAGACTGAAGAAAAAAAGGGCACGGTACCGCATGCGCTCTCCTTGTCCTACCTGCTCAACCCCCTCTCAGCAACCACCTACAGCTCTGCCAGCGACCTTCCAAAAGGCAGTGGTGGGGAAAACAGTCCCCCTTCTTTCTGCTTTTAAGTTTAGATGGTAATCTAGTCTACAGCACAGTCCTAAGAACTGTTGCATCAACCTGAGATTAACTGCGGTGCTGTGTGGGAAGCCCCTAAACCAGCTCCGCTGCTGAAAACCCATGCGGAGCCGTGCTCTCAGAAGCTGTTGAGCTTGTCTGAGCTGTGCCCAAAATCCTAAGGACTACAAGGGGAGGTAAGGATATTGGTAGAAACAGCAGCCAAAAGAATTATTTCCAAACTATTTGGTAGGAAATGCTTCAAGATAGAGACATCAAACAAATTAAGTTTTAAGATGCCTCCAAATTTTCCTGTATATCAGACTAATTTTCTGCATAGTGAGCTGACAGCAGAGACAGCTATTCACCTGCAGCTGAATAACCTTATACAACTTTAGATTACGCAGATTGGCTTTCTGGAGATCAAATATCAGCATTTGCTCCTCTCTCATAAATTGCTTTGAAACCTAAGTTTCACAAAGAACAAACTTACACTGTCATATATACTTTAAAAAGACTAGGCTTAGTCTCAAAGGCGGTCTCGTTTCAGTGCTAAAAACATGCAGAGTAATTAAAAACAAATGGTATAAAGCTAGAACACCCCGCCAGCAACCACAGACAACGCAGTTTTCTAGGTCTATATGAAACAACGACTTTTTGCACTTTTCTTTTCAAAAAAAACTTCTAAATTTGTCCAGCTGGCTGCTCGTCATCAGGATGTATTCCTTCCTGCGAGCTCCCAGGCAGGCTGCATTTAATATTCAACACCAACTGACTTAAGAGAGTTCTTAGGTACTGAATAATCGTCATCCAACACGACGTGACGCACCTCCCACTATGCAAAGATGCAGGCGACTTCTAGAATACTGACTGAGTGATTACTGAAATGGCTCCAGGATTTAAACCATAAAAGTAGAGTTGGGTTTTGAAGTATAGCATTCTTGCAGGTTTTTTTCCTTCTCTCCCAGTTATTAAAAACCACACAAAGTCCTCAAACAAATTCCAGAGTTGCCTAATTTCTACAAGGCGCCAGGATCAAAACCAGTAGTGAACGAAGCAAGACCTTCAGATCTTCAGCAAAGTTTTTAATGCTTGAGTCATACTTTTTTCCTACCAAAACCAAGTTCAATGCTTAAAAACAAAGCACAACCCACTCACCCTCATTCAACAGCACAGAATTGAAGGTTGCACCCTGAAGACCAGGCAACATCATCTGTAAAACTTCAGTTCACATAACACAAACACCTAGCGGGAAGGAACCACAGCAGAACACCACCCCAACAAGCACACAGAGCGAAATGCTGTTCTCACGCACAACGGAAGTAGCAGTACTGCTACATGCCCGAGGACGGATTCATGGAAAGAGTACAGTGTGGGGGTACAAAAAACAGCAGCCCATTTCCAGGTACCTGGGGCAAAGCTTAGCGGTGCTTTCTTTAATTTACTCGGGCAGGAAAGAGAAGTGAGAGACATGGAAAAAGCTGTCTGCCTATTATTTTTGTGCTATAAAGACAGGAGATACATTACATTAACACGTGGGCAGAAAACACCAGAGCTGAGATTCATAAAATGGCACAAAAGAAGTATCGTAACGACTATGGTATTGACTTCGCTCTACAGTCCCGGGGGAGATGACATTCGGTTAATGAATGAATTCAAGAATGGAAACCTAACACTAAAACATCCGTCCTTTCATTAACCCACCGAGCAGCACTGGTAGCATTCAAACTATTTTTCAGCACTAAGAGTAAGCACTGATAGAGTAAAGGTCCTTCACTGCACTGATCACAAGCAGAAGTTCCAATTCTCTCTGAAAACCCTCACCCGAGGAATACAGACCACCTTCTTGCCAAATATAATAATATGCACATATTATATGCTCACTGTCTGGGACCAAAAATGAAGTCTAAAATGCATTTAAATTGATCCTCTTCAACATATTACATTTAATTGTAATGAAGTCCTTACGGGAGGATCCAGGAGAAAACAACCTTTCAGAAAAGGAAAGGAAAAAAGTCCCACACATTTTCCACTCTGCAATTTTATCTACCAAGAACTGGGAAAATAAAAATTACACTTTTTTCAGAATGGAAAAGCAGCTTCTGAAGGACAGTATTTTCTAAAACATGCAAAAAATAGAAGAGAGATTCATTAGGGATGGAAGAGTGAAATATCCCCAGTCTATGAGAACTGTTAGTGCATTCTCAGCAAGAAAAAAATTATCAGTTTCTAGCAATAAACAACCAGCAAGGTAAACGAACCCTTCCTGCTGCTCGACGGCACTGCTGAGCATCGCCGGGAGAAACCCAGGCACCCCAGTAACATCCAGTAAGCCCTGCCACGGAGGACACCCCACTTCGGAAGACATTTACNAAGAAAAAATTTATCAGTTTCTAGCAATAAACAACCAGCAAGGTAAACGAACCCTTCCTGCTGCTCGACGGCACTGCTGAGCATCGCCAGGAGAAACCCAGGCACCCCAGTAACATCCAGTAAGCCCTGCCACGGAGGACACCCCACTTCGGAAGACATTTACGTGGCAACAAACACCAGCTGCAGGCCATGGATCTTTAATGCACCCATCACGGTGCCCTCGGTGAGTTTGTACACGTCACCATATATTGCAACAGGCACCGCCCGAGCTAAACTATTTAGTTTTGGGAAAGCAGCACGTATCCCAGTCATATTTACCAGTTCTACGATTTTCCAGGGCACAAACAAAAGGTATCACCTGGTGCGGGGATTCAAACAGGTTGTGAGCACTGGGGGAAACACTAAGGATTCGAGGAAAAGCACAGTTAACCACGTGGACTTGTCTGCTCATTTACATCCAAGCAAACGTGCGAGGTGCAGGATCGCTTCCCATGCACTTTAGGAAAAAAATGCAGGCTTCACTGGAATTCCTGGCTCGTCCTGTGATTTCCAGCATTTAAAGTCCTTTATAAAATCCTTTATAAAAACAAGAACTATTTTTTTCTGCTTTTTCATGTAGACGGTAGGCCCACAGACTTCAGCAAAACTATAATTAATAATAATAGTAAAATTTGCTTCCTGACAGCACAGATTTCTTTAAAGAAAATTGTTTTATCTTGTTTTACTTTAAAGGTATTGAAACATGAGAAGCTTTACAGTGGCAGTGATTATTGTCTTGTAACAGCTCAACACAGTAAGCAGGGAGAATATTTTGCATACAAATTGTCACTACAAACCCATGTGTACATAGGAAGCATCTGCGTGGACACCAGGTATCACACATCAGTGACAGAAGTAAAAAGTAATCGAGGGGAATTCCCTCCCATAGCAAAGAGAGCAGCACAACCCCTACACAGCTACGTCACTTAATAAGGACTCCGTACTAGGAAAGGGAGAGAATAAATCAAAATTAAGTTTACACCTGCAAGCTCAAATGCCACCGCTCTGATACCCAGGGGTCACCTCTCTTCCCTGATACAAAAGTTCAATCCCTCAAATATCATCCGAATGCCATTTGGGAATTCGATGCACACACACGAACCCAAACATACAGGAATACCAACGCAAGCCAAAACTGCCCCTTGGTATTTCACAAGGAAGAGCGAAAATTCTGAGTTGCCATACGTACAGGCAAGGATTGCTGACCAAGTATAAAACATAATACTGACACAGTATTTAGACAATACTAATTCTGTTTCATCTTCAGAAGAACTGAAATTGCTCTTTTATCATTTCATAATCGATCTTATGTCAAGTTTTTTTTATTTTGTTGGGATTTAATCACTTTGCATTTGTAGTTACTCATCATAGTACGAGGCGTTTCTTCATCAGTGAGTTGGTTTTCTGTCACAAAGTATCTTTTGAGTAGAGCTGGAGAACGGTAAATTAAGCTGTCTACTGCTCAAAAACATTTCATAGTTTTCATTGACTGCAGATTTTTATTTCTGGCTTCATACTGCCAGAAAGTCAGATTCTGTGGTCAGCTATTCTGGCATATATTTTAGGGGGGAGGGGCATGGAACACACAAAACCAAGACATTACTTCCAAAACAAGAGGGGGGACAAAAATAAAAAAAAAAATCAGGAGTTATTTTAGAGCAGTTGAATTAATTTCAGTTGCCCGACTTCAAATTTACTAACACTCGGTCCCACAGACTTCAGCAAAACCGTAATGAATAAAACAGTGAAAGTTGCTTCCTGAGAGCAGCCACCTTTGAAGAACATGGTTGTGTCTGCTTTAATTTTAAAGGCATCACGATATAAGAGGTTTCAGAGCAGCAGTGACTACTGTTAACGTATCTCAGCACGGCAGGAGGAAGTATTCTGCATACAAATTGTAATTATAAACATACCCATACCACGGCATCGACCCTTATTACCATAAGGCCCAAACCATAGCAGACAACTACTCCCTCTAAAAGAAGAGGAGGGGGAAAAAAAGAGGGAGCAGCTTTCCTGACAGTTTTTTCCTCTAAGTAAAGCTTTTTTCCTTGCCATCGAATACCAAACAGAAGAATCAGTCCATTCAGTAAATTCGTACTGTGGGAACGCTGACTTCAATGGACCAGTTGGAGGAAAGACGTCAAAGAACAAAAAGCTGAATGTAATTTATTGTAGCAATTTAAAAATGTACCGTATTAAGGCAACATAAAAAGTTGCTCATTTTTATGTCTTTCCACTAAAGGCTCTCACGCACGCTCTTCTTGAACCAGCCACTCATTAAAAACTCCAGGGAAGGAACAAAGCGGAACAGTAAACATTAAGCACATGATTTTCAGCAAGTTCTGCGTTAGTTAAGTTTTCAGTTTTCCATCAGGAAAAGAATTGTAACTAATACCACTGTTAGGGAGGAGGTTGCACTCTCGGTAGCATCTCGTAGGAGAGCCAGACTAACACAAAGGTCTGCCTAAACCAAGAGCTAAGACTCCAAAGTAAATCTCACAGCTCGTGTTCGTAACGATAGCTGAAAAAGTTATCCAGAAAAGCTGTGGTTTATTTTTCCAATATCCAAACATTATTCAGATTGATAAATCCACTACTCGAAATGTAGTGGCAGATTTAAGAGGTTTTATACGATTTTAATTCAGCTCCACAGTCCATTCTGTGCAACAAATAGGGACCTGTGAAGAAAAAAATGAACATGCAGGAGCGTGAATTTAGATCACCAACTACTTCCTAATGGCTGAAACCAGAAATTTCTCAGCAGACACATCCGTAGCCCCAGGAGATTTTACCTGCTTAGCATCCATGACCTGCTTTAGGGAAGAGGAGATCACAATACACCTTTTACAGCGACAAGCATGAGGTAACCTAAAACTAAATTGCTGGTAGCTTTCCCTTTTACTATCACTTATGCATATATTACTCATCTCCTACCACTCCTAAATTGTGTAAGCACCCGGTGGCTTTACCTGCCAAATACCCGAGGCTTGCTCCGGCTGTTACTATCGCTCGTGCCGGGGCAGTCACAGGCAGCGAGCAGGGATTCACCGCCAGCTCATTTCTGATTACCGACGGCTGATTCACAATCAGCGTTTGTGAATGCACAGACCAGAATTACTCCCACTTCATCTTCTCTCTTAATACTTGCTTGACTTAAGAAAATCAACATCATGAGAGGAAGAACAAACAGCCCAGAAGAACAGATTATTACACTCCCAGCAGCCAGCTCTGCTTTGACCGCGTGCTTTCAACGGGCATTTTTGGATGGCACAGCAGGTTTAAGCAATCTCGCTTTTTAGCTCAACAGCCTGCTGCGCCCCAAAAATCAATCTCTCATTGTGCTGGAACTGTTTTGCCGTGCCGCGCTATGAATCACTCTAGGGAATTAACTTGGCTGAAAAAATAAACACTTCTTTTTGCTGTGTTGTTTTTCAGACAGATTAGCTCCTGATTAAAAGCAGGGCAGACCAATAACTGGAAGGGACAGTGAAAGGGCAAGAGCATCTTGCATCAGTAATTGCTGACAGACACAGGAACTTCAGAGTCAGTAGCACTGGCATTTGGCAAACTTTATTCCCCTCTCTGCAAACCACCTTGTGTCCTTCACAGGAACAGATGAAGTAGTTAACTGGACTGAAAAACTAAACCCCTTAAAGACTGGGCTGAGTAAATGAGCAAGGCTGGAGAACTATCCATGGAACCACACAAAGAGAGGTTAACATACACAATCAGGCAGGGGGGAGGAGAGAAAGTAAAAGAGAGAGAGCCAAGAAGATGAGAAATGGATGAATGAAGAGATCAACCAAACTGAAAGGGAAACGGGAGGAAAGCAAAACAATGACAAAGAAAGAAAAGAGCACAACATGCCGAGAATAGCGAAGCGTAAGAAAACGAAGCCAGACAACAGCACATAGAAAGCTGTGCCATTAAAAGATCAGACACAGTATTACGCCTTCATCTTTCTCAGAGCAGAAAGCCAGTAATTCACCGACTCTCAAGCCAAGGCCCTGGGCTTCTGATTTTGAGGATTAAAAGACTATTGTTCCTCAGAAGATCCAACCCAGTCTGGCAGCGTGAAAGCTCTTCCTTTGGCAGCTGTGATCAGCAGTACCTGGACTAATTCAGAACAGCTTCTGTAAAGCAAAGCGCTATTTACATTCCTCACTAGAGAGAAAGCCCACACGGGAAGGTGTTAAAAACCCCACAAACTTTACTCATACACACGGATTCAAATTTCCTTCAAAGGTATCACACGCACCCTTCGCCTTCCTTGCAGATACTGGGTCCTTCCTATGGGTACAGTTTCACCACAACAAGGTGAATGCATCAGGCATCTGTCACTGAAAGGGAGCAACCTACCTCAGCCCCACCACCTCCCACACGCTACTGGTTTTCGGTTGGGTTTCTTTTTGCTGTTTGTTTGCTTTTCCTGCTATCCTGCATTTTCCTACGACCTTCTCTCCGTGTTCTTCTCCTCTCCTTTCCCCACAGTACTGCCGTATATAGAACGGAAATAAGCCCAAAGCAGCGTCCAGAAAATGGGACCCTCTTCTCCCTGGGGATCGTATCAGTCCCATTTTTGCAAAAATTTGAGGAAGTAGGATAGATCTTTTCTTCTAAAGTTATCATCAATTACCTCCACAAAAACACCACACAGCATTTATACAGCTCCCGATAACACTTGCAAACAATCACCTACCATAAACACACCGATCTGGCAACATACAGTTGGAAAAAGTATAATTTAAAAAAAGAAACCTTTCAGTTCTGTCCTGTTTGACAGGTGGAAACCTGGCTCCTTTCCACAACAGTCACAAACCAGCATCTTGCTCCTGTCAAAAGTATGACCTACACTCAAGCCTCATTAAAACAAAACAAAGTTAACTCAGTATTCCGCAAGCTTTCAATCTCCAAAATGAACACTGACCTCTATTGTTCTGTTCCTGCAGGCAAGGTTATCTGATTTAGACAATGGCTCAGGGTGCTGCGCAGCCAACATCGTCTAACATCGTTTGTCAAATGGTTCTCAGGTAGATGCAGCTTAATAGGAAATTTCTGTTTCCTTCCAATTATTAAGCTGCACAAAAGATGCCTTGAAAAATATCTCTCTTCTAGTTGCCAGGCAAGAGCACCATCTGGTGTTCAGCTAATTAAATTTTCAACCTGCATTTGGACCAGGTTTTTTTTTGTTTGCTTGGGTTTGTAATTATGTTTCTTGTTTGGGGGTTGGGGGTTTTTTTTTTGGTTGGTTGGTTTTTTGGTTTGGTCTGTTTTTTTAAGCAAACTTACTCTGCACTGGACCTGACTCTGTGAAATAGGCGCAAAAAAGCTGCAAAGCAAGCTTTGAAAAACTCCTTTACTTTGGTGAGGGACAAAGCAGGAGTAGAACAACCAAAAGAAATTGCCACATTTTTATATACAACTACTTCCCTCTAAAAAAAAATACAATGGGGTATTATATGACTTCTTAGAATATTGTTAATCTTGCTCATCACGGATAGGCTGTAAATAACTCTTGCATCTTTGGGGATCTTGGAGAAAAAAAAAATCAACTGCTCATCCTCTGCCAATTACGTACCATGCTTTACAAGCTTTACAAGTCTTCCCAACACTGTACCTTCTTGCTAACCTCTAGCTACTCTCTCTCCATGCAGAAGACAAAATCCCTCTTCCTCACTCTTTACAAAAATAACACCTAGTAGAGGCCTCCCAGTTGCTTCTCTTAAGCATTTTCCCTCTCAGTTGTCTGACCTTTCACTTACAGGCACTCTGGTAAAACAGATTATCTACCAGGTCGGCTCCTAATTGTCATGGAAATAAACATGTCTCTTTGCCTTTCAGAAGCTACTGTGCACAAGTCACAGCACAGAGGTAAGTCGTGTTACCTGTAAACTACACCTCACTAGGAACTGTGCTCTATTCTTCACTCAATCACTAATCTATATTCAAGGTTCGAGAGCTCAGTGTAGTCATAGGTCTGCACTAGTTTTTCACCTTCCAATTAAAAAAAACAAACACCTTTAATTACCATTCATTTTGACAGGAGAGCTGCTTTAACACAAAAAAAAAACCAAAAAAAAAAAACAAAAAAAAGGAAGACAGCAATAAAATTAGCCAGAACAGCTCTCAAACACATTACCAATTTACTGAAGACTAAAAGTGTTCCCAGTTTTAGCAGTAACACATTGTGGCCTATTCAAACTTGTTACACAAGTGTTTCAGCATAGTCTGTTACGACCCTTTACAAAAAAGCTGGGTCCTCTGCAAGGAAATACTGCCAATAATAAAGGGGGTAACTAAGACATTCACCTGACAGAGAAGTATCAGGTCATATTACAAACTGTAAAAATAGTTGAAGTAATACTTAAAGGTATTAAGTAACACCAGATTGTTCTTCTGATAATCAACACACACGCCAATGAATTTAGCAACGGACTTGCGTTAACAAGTCGCAAGGATTTATGCTCTGTATTTCTGGAGAAGTGCTACGGATCCTCTCAAATATATTACTTCTGTTTATACCTATACCACTTGCTAGAGCGAAAAGCCAGGTAAAACTTGAATTTTTAACTATTTTGAGAATATTTTTATGCAGACAACATGCCAAACTTATTTTTAAGATGTAAAAGGGGGTGGGGGGAAGCTGTACAGACTAAAAAACTCAAGAGCTAACCTACAATTAACTCATGGAAGACATACAATTCACTGGAAGTTGAGAGGAAACATCACATTGGAATCTTCAGCAACTCCAGAGACACCAAAGGCTTTCTCAAATGAAAAAAAAAAAGCTCCCCAAAACAACCACCAAAAAACCCAACTAAAAAAAAAGAAAAGCTCCCCCTGACACTACAGACCCTACTTCTGATCTTTGCCAGCTACCAGGAGAATGAATAGCAACTACAGCTATCAAAGAAGAGGGGAACCCACAGGAATGGATGATGTGGTGGAAAGAGCTTCCAAAATCAGTATCCATGTTACACAGGCATTTATTCCTCTGCTACCTAAAACAGGAATAAATAACAACTCCACTCACTTGCTTTCAGACTTGTCACGTCTATAAACATATTATCAAGGTTTAGTTCTTCAACAAGCACCATCTTACCTGTTTGTTGGAGTGGTAAAGCTAAAGGACAGCAGCTGATTCCAGAACGGGTCGTTCTCAGAGATGGGCTCTGCTCCTGATAATTTCTTCAAGTACTCATTTTCTGGAAGCTCACTGATGCTGCTGCTATTTGCTCCCATCTTCTTTATTTGGTAAATCCCTTTCTAAATTTTCATTTCTTCAAGGGGAAAAGAGGAAAAAAAAGAAGAGAGAAATATTTAAAGTCTTATGTACAAATAAGGAATATACAGATCCTAAATTAGCTATCGGTAAAGCTTTAGTTCGCTACCTTGAACAATTACTGAAATGTAGAAGACAGGTGCATAGGAAGGCATTACAAAGATTTAGGACAACATCTTCATGCAAGGAAGTTAAAAGTTACTGTGCTATACATAGACTTCAGTCTCCGTCTCACTTTACACTCGGCACAAACACAGCATCACAGTTGTATCAACATCAAGGCTGCCACCAGTGGCGAAAACCACAGAGAACTTAAAATTGTAATGGGGGTGTTACGTTGACAAGCTACTCAAAAATACATTTTCCAGTTGAATACGCACAGACAGCTACACAAATGGCTCCTATGGTCAAGGAAGGGAGTACAGCAATGTCAATGCTTTACACCTTGCAAGGCCCTAACCTTGCTGGAGCAAGCCCAGCTGTTATCACTGCTGCGCAGAGAACCTGCATGAAGTGAGGAAAGGTACTACCGACCATACATGAATCTCCTGACCTCTGTAAAATAACACGGTTGGTTCCAGTCAGCTACTTCAAGGGGAGGAAAAAAGTCAAAGAATGAACGCATCAGAAACGTAACTGCTTTCTGAAGCAACACTGTAGAAGTTGGTAGCGACACACTCCAAATCCTCTTTTCATTACTAGCTGTGTTGTACTTGATCAGATTTCAGTTCTCCATGCTGCTTGTCAGCACTTTCCACCTTTATAAACAATTTAAAACAAAAAAACCTACCACGATGCTATTAACTATGTGCTCCTAAGCGTCTTACATCCTTCCAGCGCATCAGCTTCAATTACCTTCCATCTTCTGAGAAGAAATAACTGTGACTAATAGCCTTACAAGTTTATGTTAGAAAAAAAAGCACTCACACCAAGATAAAAGCTCTGTGCAATGTATTACTGTTTAACCTAAATACTCACTCCTGGGCTGGCCTAAGCCACAAGAACAGGGACAGCTGTATTAAGAGATGCAAGCTACTACCCAGCAGCAACTCTTCCCTTGGTCTCGACAAAGATACAGGATCTGTTTCAAGAATCGCTCTAGTACTGATTCTCTTCGACTCCTCATATTCGCAGAAGCAGTTACTTTCAAAGACCATTCTAGTAGCAGTTAATATTAATAAAGAACAGTATAAAAATGAGGAAAACTTACTGAAAAGAAACAGATGCAACACAAGACTGCAGTGTTTGCAGCCATCGTGGAGGCTACCTGAAGAACTTCTATTCGAGATTTAGAGCAAACACACAGCACTAAAATATTTCAGGTGCAATAAAATGCCAGCACAGAGAGTAGAATATAGGATACTACTAAGTAATAGAGAGATCTTTAAAAGGCAAAATCCTCCACAAATGAGGCAAATGTTTATTGTTTTCTAAATTTTGTTTGTAGGAGACACTATAGACTGGGAAAACACCACTCCAAGCTCTTTCCCTTCATTTTAGTACTCCATCCTCCACAATCACTATTACCTGCTCTACAAGACAGAACACAGTGAGATAAATCTTCGTACACTGACTCAGTATATCTGCTAACAACTGCACTGCTGCAGCTCTGCCATCTTGCACCCGTGGAATTGTATTTTTATGAGGCAGCTTGGTTTCCGCCACCTCCCTTTACATTTGACCAAAGGGGAGAAAGATACAATAATCTTATAACCTCTCCATGTCTCATTCAGCAAGAAGCTCTGAAGTCACTGTCTACAGCATTTACAGAAGCCATTTTTTGTCATGCAGACTACCTGCAGAAAGAAAAAATTTTACATGGCCTAGGAGTGAAAATGGAAGTTTGTGCCAGGGAATCCTGTAGAAAAGCATTAAAGGATTACAAAATGTAATTAGTTTAAGAGGATTTCCAGACCTTTGGTTGAATGTTTACTCACAGAACAGAATGAATGCATCTTACTCGAATACAAATTTTGCCGCTTCAAAGAAAAAAGCCCAAGACTCAGTGTACGCTACCTTTAACATAAAGCCAATGAATACTTAAGCTAGAGAATAAAGTAGAAGAGAAATCAGTTAGCATAATATACAAGAATACTGGAGCACCACTTCGAAGTAGAAGAATCGAGGTTCAGCTTGTACACAGACATCTCAGCTCTGCAGCCCCTGCTTTGCACGTGCCCAACCACAATGCTCTTGGCCCTGGACCCATATTTTGGCTCAAGTCCTTTCCATGCACCTTTAAATGACTTCAAGGGCATACGTTTAAACCTTTATTTCTTGGAGCACAGACAGTTCAAGCCCACGTCTGCCTCAAGTTCCCATCCTCTGCTCGTGCTTCCCAGCTCACATAAGGAACAGCTCACCTGCTCCAAGTCAAACACCCAAGGGGCAAGATAAAGACGGGGTAGCTGGAGCCCTGCCTTCAAATTCCTCCACCTTAACCTAGAACTCTTGAGTTGGCCATGCCCTAAATCCTTAGCCCAGCCTCCAAAGGTGAATCACTCCATTCTGTTTCACAAGCCCTTCTCACAGCTTGCTGCAGCTCCCAATGCCCCCCCAACCCCATTTAACCCATTTCCCAGCAACACCAGAGCAATGGGAACAGGTTGCAAGCTAGTTCTTGAAGAATCTGCGTGCTTTGCAGATTTCCTGCAGATTAATCCCAGTAGATTAAAGTCCATTAAAACAAATCCTCCAAAATAGATAGCACTTTCAAAGCAAGTTTTAACAAAATGTCTCTTGGCTATTTTCAGAGTCAGTGTCAAATTCACATTGCCCAAGAACGTGACCACTTCTGTGGCCAAAGTCGTATCATCTCAAGCAACAGGGCGAGTTGCTGGCTGGAATCCCCCATGAGCCCTCCCTGTGCCCGACTGGCTCCTGCAGAGATTGAGGTTTTTCCCCCCAGACTGCCACCTCAGAGTGACAGGAAAATAAGGCACTAGCTGATTATTTTTTTGTTTTTCACTAAATGAAATATCAAGCCACTGAGATCTGTCAAAGGAATCCAATTGCTCGCTAAATGCTTGTAGAAGTAGACAGTAGATACGTGGACTTCAAGAGCTTTTCCTTCTACTCATTTGGGAGCCAACAAATCCTAGAGGAATCAAGTGAACATGCAGATTTTTCTCCCGGAGGTTTTTTCCCCCCCTCTCCTAACAACGTTAGATTCACTATACTCCTCTAAAGTAAAAATCTCTGCAAGTTCTACTGATAACTTACGGTAGATAACCATACTTAGAAACAACATACAATGGGTGTAACAAAGCTGACTCCTTCTGTCAGGAATTTATGTTATCTCAAAATGTGCCGAAGCACTCTGCGATGATTCTGTGATGCAGCCTGAGCGCCTCCAACTCCTACAACCTAAGCGGCCATAGGCCCAGCTTTAAGTAAGTCACACATTTCTGAGGAACTCCAGCCATCGGGTGACAGTCTTTCCTTCACAGTTCATTATTATCCTGCAGTAAAAATGTTTTAAAATAATTAAAAATTTAAAAAAAAAAATCAAGATTTAATTTCCCAGCATTTTAACAATGGTAATAGATTAACCCAAATGCTTTAACTTAGGTGGCCACATGCTATCCATGATCTCCAGCATGTTTCCAAAACAAAAGCTATTCTCCATTCACCACCCTAAATCATTTTCAAACATGCTATTAAATAGCAGACATGTTTCTTTTAGAAATAGCTGCCTTTAGCTGAAAAGATCACTCAAATAAAACACATAACCACTTAAATTTGCAATTTCCTTTTGATTAAGAGCTACTACAGCTGTGCCTCTAACACTGTACATGCTGCTTAAGGCAGTGCAGACCCAAATCATTAGACGACATAAAAGACAGGTCAGTATTTGGAACACAACACAATTTTTTTCATTGTTATTTTTTAAATTTTAAATCCTTACCCATGATTTTCCCTAAACCTGACTTCCGTAACAGCACCCCGCTGCACAGAAAGGCTGCTCCAAAGTTGCTTTTGAGCACAAGGTTAAATAGATTCTGCTTCCTCACGTGCTGAAGTGGGATAGCCACGAGAAACACCAAACAGGAGATCCCCTTTCACTCCAGAAAAGTCAGTCCTAACCCCAGCAGTAAGTTACCTATGAAATCTAAATATGTTTTTTCTCGAAATACAATAAAGAAGTGCACAGCTCAGTTAAAGAAAAAAAAAAAGTTAAGCCTTCTCTTGAAAAGCAATTAATCTACTTATTTGCTCCAAAAAAAAAGCAGACACAACTATTAGCAAGTCATTCAGTTTAATATAGTATTACTACCTCTAACAACAACTCTTTTCTCTCTAAATAAGCTGGGAACACCCTCAAACAATCACAGCCTGGTCTACCAGTGTCACACTCTACTAAACCCAACATCTGTTCAGCCCCAGAACGTGGCTCCACCACACACAAGCTTCAGAGCAAACACAAGGGAATTTGTTTTGCACATCAGGACCCATTCCAATCTCAAATAGCCAGGAGAAGATACAAATACCGAGTTTACTGTCCCTTCTAAAATATTTTTAATATTAATTATTAGCAATGTTTACAAGAATATAATTTTTCCTCTTCCAAGTTAAATGCAATTCAGCAGTGCCTACACGCTGTGTCCGAGCTCATCACTGTAGCTCAAGGTACAGTATGTGTACTGTTGAACTTGGAAAAAAAACTTGTCACGCTCTTTCAGACAAGTAATTAGGATTCCATTAAGTATTAAATCTCCTACTGGTCTCACAACTTAATTGCCAATGCTGACATTTTCCTAACCCATCCAGCATAGCCAGCTCCCCCTTCCAAAACTATCCTTGCTATGATTGTCTCGCTGAGTCCGCAGACAGCCTGAATAATACAAATTACACATACTCTTTAAAAAAAAAAATAAATTAGTAAAGTATAAGAATTAGTGATGGTCATCCAGAAGATTTTAACACACCATCTGAGCTCTGGTCTCTAGGCTGGGTCTTTAACACAACCATAGGAAAATAAATTTAAAAGTGATGCTATTATACATTTGAAAACCTAACAAAATTTCCTTTCCATATTTAACAGCACTTAGGTTATCTTTCTAGTCTGCTGCTTTATAAACTAAAACAAATGGGCATTGTCTTCCTTTCAAGCAAAGCAGCCAGTATCACTGTAAACATGAGAACATGTCAGATGTAATGCTGCTTATTCAAGTATTAGCAAGGCTGCTGTACCAAGATTCTTGGCAAATTCCTATTTGCATCCAAGAACTGTAGGTTTTAGACTGTATTTCACCTGTGAGACATTAAAGCATCCCACAAAATCTTAACATAAAACTTCCCACACAGTTATGCAATATATCACAGAATGGTAGGGGTTGGAACGGCCCTCTGGAGATCCCCCAGTCCACCACCACCACCACCACCACCCCCCCCGCTAAAGCAGGTGCCCCCACACCAGGGGACACAGGGACATGTCCAGGCAGGGTTGAATCTCTCCGCAGAAGGAGACTCCACAGCCTCTCTGGGCAGCCTGGGCCAGGGCTCGGGCACCCTCACGCCAAACAAGTTCTTCCTCACGCTCAGGGGGAGCTGCCCGGGCTCCAGTTTGTGCCCGGTGCCCCTCGTCCTGGCGCTGGGCACCACTGGAAAGAGCCTGGCCC
>VZSC01011154.1:40282-50536 GCA_013398225.1 Steatornis caripensis
AGGGGATCTCCTCAGTGCTCATCGATATCTAAAGGGCGGGTGTCCAGGGGACGGGGCCAGGCTCTTCCCAGCGGTGCCCAGCGCCAGGACGAGGGGCACCGGGCCCAAACTGGAGCCCGGGCAGTTCCCCCTGAGCGTGAGGAAGAACTTGTTTGGCGTGAGGGTGCCCGAGCCCTGGCCCAGGCTGCCCAGAGAGGCTGTGGAGTCTCCTTCTGTGGAGAGATTCAACCCCGCCTGGACATGTCCCTGTGTCCCCTGCTGTGGGGGCACCTGCTTTAGCGGTGGGGGGAGGTGCTGGAGGATCTCCAGAGGGCCCTGCCAGCCCCCGCTGTGCTGCGAGTCTGTGATTCTCTGACTGTGCATGCACAAAAGAAGAAATTGAAAAACAATCCTCATGCCAAATACTAGCATTGCTATGTCTGGCTACATATAAATACATCTATTCACAAAGTTTCAAATTCCTGTTTCAAATACAACAATGAAAGAAAGATACAGCACTATGATCTCAAAACGTTTCTCGAGCAAGAGAACCACTGTGGCAGACGTGGTCTTCGAGACCATTTCAATTCAACTGCTGCAGTCACGTTCACTGATAAGCAAAAGTAAAGACAGTCTGCAAAACACAGAATACGATTTGGTTCATTGAGCACGCTCTAACAATCAGAAACTGCCCAAGGAAGATAATCCCTTCTTTCATGTATTAGGCAGTTTAATGGAACAAAATTAGTTCTCATTGAAGGCAGATTTAGTTAATCTAAGTGTAAATTAAATTTTTCTTGATTTCCTTTACCTGCAGCCTCTGAAAAGACTGTTCTTTCAGCAACAATGTTCTGCATTGTACAGAAACCGAGAAGGAATGACTCCAAGGACTGAACATTAGCAGCATGCCCAACAGCTCCGAGAAGGCTGGAGCGTGATCGCTACATTTGGGTAATAACAGCACCTTGTATGACTGTCATTAGATCAGCTTTGTGAATAGATTTTAACTGTGTTCTATGACTAAAGATCATTTTGTACGGAATTCATTGCTACTTTAGCCATCCTTAGAGGCTGATGGTGTTCCGTTTAACCTGCCAGAATTTCCTTTGCTTGCAGAATCAGGCCCATGAAAATAATTGGCAACATAAGACTTTCTGAACATTTAAGAATTTTTTGCCCATGCTTGCAGTGTTTTAACGATGTATTTCAATTATGTTTATTTTAAGTCCCTGGCAACCAGCTACCTGTGCAAACCAACACACGCAAGGTTCCATGTCACACTTAGACCTTCCCATAAAGAAAAAATATTTGAAATTAGTGTATTTGAATGATCATTTCTCAAGCATTTTCACACATTGTTTTGATTTCTTGATTCTTCCTCAATAGTATTTAAACAAAACCAGACAGCTTTAATGCTGAAGATCTCAGGACTAGAGTTGCAGAAGTAGCTTGGTCCCTAAACGTGCCAAATCTGCAAAAAGTCTTCAGTGTAAATGCAGCTGCTACTTGCCATAATAAGTTCTGGAAGATGTCCACCTGCCATCATTAGACGCCTAAGTCCTTTTGTAAATCTTGCTTTTATTGAGTAACAAACATGGAAATTTTCTCAAATTAAATTTACTTGATATATATTGTTCTCTCATGTGAGGATTTCCTTAATTTCTGTTTACTTATTTTTCTTAAACAAGGCTTCGTGCACTACTTCACATCCCAGCAGAAGATCTCCTGGAACCTCCCTGCCCAGGCTCAGGCAGTTGCCTTGCCTTCCCCTGGCTTTTTAACTATTTTTTGCTTAACCACCGTTCACAACACAATAGGATTATTGACCTATTCTTGGAAAAGAATAACAAGAGAAGAGTTGCCACACAAACCTCCTGCCAGGACTTCCAGTGGAGTGCCTCGTCCAGGAAAGCTTTGTGATGAAGATTAGTCGCATTAGTGTTTAACTGCAGCTAATAAAAGTAGGGAAGCACCATTCCAGAAAGGGTGTAATTTTACAAACAAGGAGACATGCTTCCATTATCTGCCTATTTTGCTTTCTGCGACCTTTTCAGTAGGCCTGGTGTTTAAATAGGATGCTGGCACACAGCTAGAAGCCCAGTTCAGCTTGCAGTCTCATTTACTATAGTTTATTTTCCATGTTACAATCCTTGTACAGTAACATCCTAAATAACTCAAAAGAATTAATTACGTACACTTTATAAATTGACTGCATACATTTACAATTATGAATTAACGGAGTCCCAGCACAGCGCTTGCTCTACTTCTTGTCATGTTCGCAGCCGTTAAGAGGTTGAATACATTACTCCAAAACTTTGGCCTGCTTGCCAGATGCCCAACACTTTAAAACAGCAGCTAAGGTTACCTGCCCTGCGACAGGAAGCACAGCAGAAGGGACAATCTTTTACTTAAGTTCAGCTGCACACCTGCAATGAATCTTCATTTCTACAGCCAGCCACATGAAAGACCCTGGGCATGACCTCAGTTCTGGACTGACTTTCTCAGGCAGTTTTCTCTTTTCTCACTGCAAGGTGATTTCAGAACCTTACAAGTTCCCAGCTTTTGGATTTAGAGCGTGAGCTTTGACACTAGTGGTAGCAGAGGAATTTAGTGTTTGGGGTGAGGTGGGGGGGTGCTCGGTTCAGAAAACCCAATCCACCACAGCAAAGATTACATCCACCTTTTACCAGGTGAGGTTCCGATGCACAGGGTATGATTCAATACTGGTGAAATACCCAAAGATACAGAGGACAAAAGCAATCAGAAACTAGCGTGGCCTTTTTTCCTCCCTTTGCTTCCCAATCCCCGTCTTCTCTACTACACGATCCGCACAACAAAGTCTGTGAGAAGTTACAGGAGTACACTGTTAGTGTTATCTTTTATTGTATGAATTACACCACGCGTGCATGCTCAGAATAATAAAACCAGGTTTTAGTATCACAAAGGGTAGGTACTTCACCAGTCTAGGAGAAAGCTGTATCTGCGATACACTCATCAGATGGGGGATTATGTTCCAAGGATGATGCAAAAGCCGATTAAATGGCAATACAAATTCACTTCCTAACAGACTGGCTTGTTAAGGGAGAGCATTACGCAACATCTTACAAGGAGTTTTCTGTGATGCAGCTCATTACAGAAGTAATGGTGGTAGCAACAAGGGCCTCGAGATCCAGCTGGGAACATCGCACGTGGATTCACCCAAGACCTGACAAAACCTGGTAGAGGTAGGAAACAACGCGCCTCACCGAAGGTGTTTGGCAGGCATCAAGTCTTTGGGATAATTAATTATCTGGTAGGAGAAAACAGTCGCAAGAACAAGACTGGCCCTTGGTGACAGTTCAAGGACTGTCTATATAAAAAGGAATGCCTCTCTAGGCCTACCTTAGGGAGGACTGTGGGAAAACAACAAATCCTAAATAGCAATCCAAAATTGCTGGAACGGTTTTGTTTTGAATCTTTTACAGCGGTCTGGTTTGGCAGAGAGGCCAAAGCAGGAATTATCGCTTCTGTGCCCTACCAAGCACAGCCAAAAATCCTTCAACAACTGCACTACCAGGTTGGGATGCCAGCGGGTTCCAGGATGCGTCTTCCCAGCAGGAGGCAAAGCAGGACTTGCTGAGCTCACTTTCTTACCATGAAGCCAGTAGTTTTACGATCTCCTTCCGCCTGGGGCCCGTCTACAGGTTTCCAAAGATTTTGTTACCCCTCTAAATATTTATAGCTCAGAAGCCTAAGAACAATTGTATGAAGCAACTTACCTTTAAATAAAATCCTGGTTTATTATAATTCAAATTACACGAGCACGTTAAAGAGATTTTACTTGGATTTTTTTTTTTTTTAAAGACAGAACTGCACCATTTTAAACCACCGCAACAGAATACAAAGGAACAGTTCTCTTGCATCATGCCCCTGCTGCTCCTCTTCAGGAAAGAAAGGCACAACGTTTCAAGGAAAAAAATAATTAACAGAAGTATCAAACCAAGCCTTTGCTTTTGGTAAGTTAGGTAAGTTTTGCGCATAGTATAACTCCTTTAGCTCATTCACACATTTGACATGGAAAATCTCAATTCTTCCTAATTTAACCATGACGCTTATGTTGGCACAATGCAATTCATAGTTCTTTCGCAAGGTCAAGGACAGCTATAGCTTTTAAGGTGAAAGCCTGAAGTATTGCACTAGCAGTTAGCGAAACGAAGACGCTAAGATAACTGACCTTCCAAAGCTAGATTTATTCATAAGTTATTTAACCTAAACTCTAATCACACCAAACAGATTATAGGTGAAAAGTAGTTCCAGTGAGGAAAATCAAGAACTTCAACACTTTAAATTAAGAAACGTGCTAGCTGCCATTTTAGTGGCAAAAGAGACCCTCTCCTGCAACTGATAAGGGTTTTTATTCAGCTAAAATGTGCAAAGAAAGAAGTCTCAAAGTGAGAGAAGTATCACCAGTTCATATTGGACACAAGGGAATCAAATCCTTACGAATTAATTCCTTTAATCCGTTTTCTTGTCAGAAACCTCTGTGGATCTCTTTGCAGCGATTCCATTTGCAACGCCGTTGCTTTCAAACTGCAAATAAAAGAAAGCATTGTTAATGGGATGTCAAAAAAAAAAAAAAAAAAAGAGGACTCCACACCCAGAACACTAGCAGCTCGTGATAGGAATGACTTTTAGAAGCAAGGCCAGCGAAGATCTACGAAGAAATCTGCAGCAAGAACCAAAGGGGTGGTGTCCCTTCAGAGTTACACATAATTATTGCTTCGGCGGAGGGAGGGAACGAGGGCAGAGGCAACACAGAAATCTTCGTGCGTTGTTAGAAAATTAAATCGCAATTTACACATACCAAACGTTTCCCCCCGTTATGAGTGGCAGAGCTAGCTGAAGGGTGGGGGGGTGTTGAATTCTGTTTCACATATCTGTGTGATGTACCAATTATTTGACTTCTTCCTTCTCTGAAAGCACAGCCAGCCATTTAAAAAAAAAAAAGAAATTAACAAAGCTGTTTCAGAAGACAGCTGCAACTCCTGCCAAGACCTACCAGAAGCTGTCTTGGAGTAACTGCTGTTTCCAGCTGGCTCAGTACTGGTCCCTCCCTTCCGTAAGAAAAGAGCCACAAACACTTCTATAAAAACACCCAACTATTTACTCTTTGNGAGTTACACATAATTATTGCTTCAGCGGAGGGAGGGAACGAGGGCAGAGGCAACACAGAAATCTTCGTGCGTTGTTAGAAAATTAAATCGCAATTTACACATACCAAACGTTTCCCCCCGTTATGAGTGGCAGAGCTAGCTGAAGGGTGGGGGGGTGTTGAATTCTGTTTCACATATCTGTGTGATGTACCAATTATTTGACTTCTTCCTTCTCTGAAAGCACAGCCAGCCATTTAAAAAAAAAAAAGAAATTAACAAAGCTGTTTCAGAAGACAGCTGCAACTCCTGCCAAGACCTACCAGAAGCTGTCTTGGAGTAACTGCTGTTTCCAGCTGGCTCAGTACTGGTCCCTCCCTTCCGTAAGAAAAGAGCCACAAACACTTCTATAAAAACACCCAACTATTTACTCTTTGGTAGTGCCGACCCCAGACTGTTGCTGGGTGCTTTATCTGCAGTTTCCCTGCTGAGCTCAATGCATTAATCTTACTTTGTGAGTTCCAGCCTCATCCTCCTGATCTCTTTTCGCGGCTGAAGGTGCCCGTGGATTTCCGGCGCCGCCTCCTTGACCTTGTTTCGTGGCCGTCGGTTCTTCCACCGCTTTCTTGGGCCACACACGCTTAATGAAAGGTGCGATAACGGGATAGATATATGGTTCGAGGAATTTCTTGTAGACCCAGAGGAGAACCGGAATGACAATACAAGGAATGCACACCATGGCTTCCTCTTGTTCTGTGACAAAGCTGGTGAAGGGGGGAAAAAAAAAACCCAACAACTTAAGATGACAGAGTTTATATGCCGTGAGCTAAGAAAACAGTCTTTAACGCGTGAGGATTGCTGGTGATATTGAAACGTTAAAGATTCCTTAATAATAAATTAACTGTTCAAGTGTCAAAAATGCTGTGTGTTCCAATGTTAGAAAGTAAGAGAATAAGGAAATAAGGGAAACATTCTTGACATATCACCAACAAAGGAGTAGAATTCGCGTTAACTCATCATTCCTGCAGCTGGAACTTAGAAAAACATATGCAGAAAATAAAAGTCTTTCCTTAAACCACACAAAACCAGTTGAAGCAGTGAGGTGCCCATGTTGGCTCGGTTCTTACTGTGTTAGAACAACAAACCAAAAGGTTTGGTGTTCTCATTCCCTTTTTTATTTAAGGCGAAATGAAAAGGCAGGAGTGCAATCCACCTAAACCGGGAGAGGGGAACAGAATCCCAGCCAGGATTTGAGAAAAGGAGAATACGGGTTTACTTCCTTCCTCCTGCATGGGAGGAATCACTGGATCCCACACCAGTCCCCTGCAACTGGCCGAACAATTAGAAAACAAATCCTTCCCTCTCTCCCAAAGCCAGGAAAAAAGTCTTCAAACCCGCGAGACTGAAGGCTGCGAGGAAAACAGCAGGAAGCCAAAGCGCAGGGGCAGAAAGTTACAACCGGGAGAGGAAAGGGGGAAGGAGGACCAGAGCTGGGCCCCTTGGCACCGATGAGCAACATCTTGGANGACTAGGAGAGGAAAGGGGGAAGGAGGACCAGAGCCGGGCCCCTTGGCACCGATGAGCAACATCTTGGATACGCTCAGCTGCAGAGCGCAGCTCTGCCCTTCACGTTCCTCCTTCCTAGGCTGCTGACACCTGAACACTCACACGAAGAAGCAAAACAAAAGCGTTCTGAGATGAAGAACCAAGAGGCATTGTCTGGGATCAGAGTTTCACTGTTTTTAAGCTATCCTAAAAAACTTTTCTGTGGAAAACCCAACAGAACATCATTTTCCAGCTGACTGCTTCCAAGCGTAATCTTGGCTACTCCCGATCTGCTTTTACAGGATCTGCTCGCCTCTGAAATCAGAGAGCCTTAAATTGAGACAATTCACATACTCTCTCCGCCACAACTCCCTAGATACTAAATTTACAGCAAGACATTGTGGATTGATCTGTTAGCTAACGAACACCGCCGGAGGGAACAGCCCAGACTGTCTTTCGAGTGTCTCTGCAGCGGGAGCGTAACACCAGTCCTAGGACATTTAAATACCATTCCTGAGTCTCTGCTGGCGTTCGGTGCTGTTCTCTGGGCAGGTAAAAAAAAAAAAAGAGCAAAAGCAGAAACAGCCCGATTTTAATCGCGAGCTTATTTCTTTGTGGTACAAGCTTTTGTTGACGTCTGGAAGCCACCATACATTAGGGTCAGCAGAGAGAACGTGCGTGATGTTGCACGTTTCAGTGTGTTTGGCCTTTGTCGCCCGTGTTCCACCCGGTCGTTGGCAGACCGTTATTGTGGGGACGGAGAAAAGAGGCCGGGCAGCCAAAAGGGCTTATTGGTTTTTTCCCATAAAGGCTGGCCCGGTTTAGAATGGCTGATTTCGGTAATTCACCCCAGTTCTGCTCCTCCGCAGGAGGCTGTGCAGGCCGGAACACTCCCCAGGAGCCAGGCCCACCTTCCCGGTTTACGGTAAAGGCCGGGCTACTGCAGCCGGCGGCACCGCGCCCTCCCTCGGAACCGACACCGAGGTTTACCGGATCGGGAAGGCTCCGCTCCCACACACGGCGAAACCAACGAGCTCCACCACACCTCGGCACGAGCCGCCACATCTCGCGATTCCCCCCGGCCGCTCCCCGTTACCGGAGCCGCTGCGGCCGCGAGCAACCGGGGAGGAGGGGCCAGCCCCCGGGGCCGGGCTCCGGCCAGGCAGCCAGGAGCGCTGGAGGCCGGGCAGCCCGCGAAGGGCAGCGGCCGCCGCCCCGCACTCACCTCAGTCGGCACCGACCCAACGCCGTTACCGGCCGCCGCAGCCTCCTCCGCCGCACCGGAAACAGCCCCAGCGCTTCCGGCTGCCGCGCGCCCGATCACATGACCCACGCTCCGCCCCCCCCCAAGACTGGCCCTTGGTGACAGTTCAAGGACTGTCTATATAAAAAGGAATGCCTCTCTAGGCCTACCTTAGGGAGGACTGTGGGAAAACAACAAATCCTAAATAGCAATCCAAAATTGCTGGAACGGTTTTGTTTTGAATCTTTTACAGNTCCCTCCCCACCCACGCCGGGCCCGGGCCGCAGCACCCGGGGGAAGCGTTTGAACCCCGAACCGGCCCGGGGGCCCCGCAGGGACACCGGGGTAGGGGAAAACCACGGCCGCCTGCGTTCCCAGCTCTCGTCACTACCGAGAGCTCTCGTCCCCGGTGCCGAGGCGAGGGAAATCAGGGCGGCCAGGCCCCCGCGGTGACCCCCACAGCACGACATCATGGCTCAGGACGCCCCAGCGCCATTTACAGCGAAAAGCCTCCACAGAGCAGAGAACTGCACACGAGAGTGTGAATTTTTTTAATTTTATTTGCGTCCATCCACCGCGTCAGGTTTACTCGCGCGCCATTAGCTTTTGCTTCTTCAGCTTCTTTTGGGAGATCTGGAAAACAAAACACAGAAATGAGAAAAAGGCGACGGTCCGCGCCTTCCCCAGACATCTTAGCTCAAGACCCAGAACCGTCCTTTGGGAAAAAATTACTGAGAGCTGGTCGAAATTTGTTTCTTTACAAACCGTCCCGCTGATGGCACCCGCCCAGACCCCAGCATCCTTGCTCACGCACTGCCAACTCCCCCCACAAGTTTCATTCCAACGCTGTCACCGCGCCGGGGGAAGGAAGAACAAACCACCCCCCGCGATACCAACGGCTGAGAACCGTTTCCCTACGTTCTCAATGCCCTCCTCCCAATAAATACCAAGGTTGCTCAGAAATCAATCTTTTTTTTTTCATGGGTGTTCCAAAGGTGTCCTAAGATGGTCATCACAGCAACCCCTCTGCGTTAACACTCGCGATTCTCTCGACAGTGACATCCAAGGGGCACCGCCGCTTGCTACCTTTTTCTTTTGAGCAACTTCTTCCTCCGGCTTGGGAACGATCTGCTCCTTCTCCGTGAGGATCATCTCAATGTGGCACGGGGAGCTCATGTAGGGGTTGATCCGACCGTGCGCCCTGTACGTGCGCCGGCGCATTTTGGGAGCTTTGTTGACCTGGATGTGCTCAATGACCAGAGAATCCACATCGAGACCCTGGGAAAGGGGAGGAGAAAAGAAAAATGTTCCGACTTGGGTTTTCCTCTTTAAATAAATAAACTCCGCAGCAAAACCAGGAATAACCACACCCCCGACGAATGCAGGACCAAGCGCTCGCCAAGCGAGCACGGACGGAAGTCAGGAAAAACACCGACCGCCCTTTGATACATCACGACACATTCAGAACGACGCTGATGGCTCAGAAAGGAGCTATTATTATTTCATGGTTATTCCAAAGGTGTCCTAAGATAAGTCATCACTGCCATCAAAGTTCCCAAATTGAGCGCCGAGTATATCCCACATTGACCAAAAGTCCACAGATTTTGCTTCCTTTTGTAATTTTAAAAGATCTAACCTTCACTTACTCTAACCGGCAGATAACCACGCACAAACTAGCTACCTGTGGCAAATCATTGCTTGCATTTTAACTCGGAAAACGCACGCAGCCTCGCTCCAGCAAATGGTAAACCAACGCCTCTGCGCAGCTCCGTGCGACGCTCGAAGCGGGCCGCGACCCGCTGAGTTCAGGAGTGCCGACACGCGGCATGACACCAATGCTCTGCATTAGGGAACGCCCACGCCGCCTACCTTGAGCTCAGCGTTGCTCTCCGCGTTTTTGAGCATGTGCAGCAGGAACTCGGCGCTTTTCTTGGGCCACCGTCCCTGCGTCCAGCCCCACTGCTTGGCCTGGGAGAGGAAGGGAGGTCTGGTTTGATCCTGGCACAACATAGCTTACCCATCGCACGCCACTGCCATACCATTACAGCCCCTTTTATTAAGGTCGTTTACCAAAATAATTTGATTTGATCAACAAGCAAGCACTGTGAGCTTGTCGTGGCCACAAAGGCCGAGGGTGTCCTGGGGTGCTTTGAGAACAGCATGGGCAGCAGTGGAGGGAGGGGATCCTGCCCCTCTGCTCTGCCCTGGGGAGGGCACATCTGCAGGGCTGGGGCCGGTGCTGGGCTCCCCAGTTCAGGAGAGATGGGGAACGGCTGGGGAGAGCCCAGCAGAGGGCAGCGAGNTGTCCTGGGGTGCTTTGAGAACAGCATGGGCAGCAGTGGAGGGAGGGGATCCTGC